>CM058231.1:7855441-8343747 GCA_030180135.1 Orychophragmus violaceus | reverse complement strand
GGATCATTGTAATAACCAACCTCAAAAAAGCGTTGCAGTCCCCACTCTTGTTTAAACAAGTGAAATCGCTGCGCATCAGTCTCTGCAAACCAATCAAAACTAATTAGTCTGAAGCAACCACAAAGAAATTAATCATAGATTAATTAGTACCTTGAACAAAACGATATGTGTCTGTAGTGCTTTTATAGGTGAGGAATGTGATATGTGCATACACATCGTGTGGATTGGCGATGAGGCTTGAGTTATCGATTCTTACGTACATCGAAATGAATCCACCCGACCCCACTGGCTTGTTCTCGTTCGGGTAGATTATCAACGTCCTTTGTTAACATTACAAGTAAAAAGAATGTTGAATTATATATACAAATTATAATATTGATGAGATTCATAGCCATGCAACGTGTACGTACCAGTTGTATCCACCCGCGGGGAAAGGACGTGACTCGTACTTGTCACCGTTGCCTTCGATCAGTTTCCTCATCGTGGCAAAATTCTTGAACTTCACGCAGTACGTTGATGGAGCACGAGTCCTATCCTCTCGCCTTATTTCTTGCGAGAGCTTCTTGTGATTCCCGGAGGTACATGGAGCTGGAATCCCTGATTTCTCCACGTCCATGAATCCTTCTTCTACTACCAGTGCTTCTGTCTCCATTATGTTGTAATCAGGTTTTGCGGACCTTGCAACTTCCACGAGGAGTAGGAAACACAAGAAGCAGTACACAAAGATTGATCCATAATTTTTGTGGTTATACATTTTTTTCTTTTTCTTTCTTTCCTTTTTGAGTGCTAAAACATGTTTTGGTTTAGTGTATATAAATAGATATACGATTCTACCAACCGATGATATTTTCATCCCGAGGCGCACGTTCCAAACGTTAACGTTATCTTAAATATCCACCTGATAATGACCCATCTTTACCTTATCTTTTCTGTAGCCAATCAATCGATTTTGTTACCAACCAGACCTTGGCACGTACGTATTCACGAAGATATCCGCACTTCTCAAATTAATTTTTGTTTTTTTAGCAGTGATTATTGTTTCAACAAATTATACAAAAATAATATGCTGTTTTTCTTCAATGTGTTCATCTCACCATAAAATAGTTCCACAGTCCCATTTTATATATGATGTTTTAATAAATAAAACACTAAAATTAAAAAAATATAATTTTTTTTATTTTGATACAAGTTATTATTTAACATTTAATTAAAATTATTCTAACCAATTATACTATATAAAAGTACCAGGCTCTAAAATGTGTCCACATCATCATCCCCATTATTTTTTTGAAATGACACGTCAGCAGCATTATTCCATATCAGAAATATTTTCGTCAGCCCAAATTACTAACAATTCAAAGTCCATTTCAAACTCAAATATTAAACACACATCACACGATATAATTTTCTACCTCGTCTTCTTCCTCCACTACCAATTCATCTTCTAATTAAACTACTCAATCACCACTTTCCGTTATAAATTCACCACTTTTCCTTAATTTAAATGCCCACTTTGTTGTCAAAGATAACTTATATTTTCGAAGCCTATACAATTTGGATCTCCATAATACAATGGATCTGGAGTGTAATGCTACAGAATTCGGCGGCATCATATATTCAAGGGTAAGGAAAGATGTTGGAGTCAAGATTAGCACATTTCCCAAATGGTCTATTTAGGAGTTTAGGTCGGCCCAATAAGAAAAGTCAATCTTAAGGTTAAGATGGAAACATTAAGTCAACTCGACTCGGCCCAATGACTTGTCACAATTAGGGTTACGAGGGAGGTTGTAACGGAAAAGGAAAGCGGTGCGCATGGCGCTACACGCTGAGTAATAAGAGATATTCACGAATATTCGATCCGAGATGATAAGGAAGATTCGGAATTGTCTTTAGTTTTCCTTTATTTTGTTTGACCAACTTTGTAAGCCTATATAAGGGCATCTCGTCATTCAATAAACACACAATTTTTCAATTCAATTGCCTGAAGGTTCTTAGCGAAAACCTTGTTAATCTAATTTCTCTTCGGCGACTTAAACACTATCCTCAGCCGCTTTGTTTCTTCCCGGAAACCTAGCAAACCCCTAATTTCCATTCTTTCTCGCCGAGTTCTGAAACTCTTCTTTTAGAATCCCTCAAGAAACTATAAAACTCTTCTATCTTTGAATAGGCCGAGTTACGAAATCAACAATTGGCGCCGACTGTGGGGATTTCTGAAAGAAATTTCTGAACGAGATGTCTAGAAACAACGACGATATCAACTCCAGGGACAACCCCAGAGTTTATTGTGAAGGAAGTGATCTCGAACTAAGCGATCACGACGATGAAGGGACCGGGGAACTCAACAGCAAACCGCCACGAGGCTCCAAATCCAGAAAAGATGACGAGCATGTCCCGCGAGTCGATAAGACGACTAAACAAGTAGACCAAGACCCCGTTCTAGCCACTCTAATGGCCAAAATCGATTCCCAGAACGATTTGCTAGTTTTCGGAAAGAATCAACTAGTTGCAGTCTGAGCATCACAGAATTCGCTCTGACCAACTGTCGAGGAAATCCAAACGTGCCGTCCCTCCTAAGGCAAAGGAAAAAGTCGCCAGACGACTGATCTATGATACACCTGAAGGAAATTTGTACCAAGAGCAAGATCTGGACAATGAACTCAAGAAGGACTACGCCAAGGGCAGGATGAAGAAGATAAACCTGAGCGAGGTTCGCATCGAAAACGGAACTCGGATGAACCCAAGCGGGACTCACGCCAAAAACAAGATAGCTAGCATTACGAGCGATACTCGCCTCATATAGATCTCGACGATGAGCGAAAAAATACGAATCTCGGCATGACCAAGGTTCAAATCGCAGAAGAAGCTCGCGTCGTGAGCATGACTCCCGTCGGGATTACCATCGCCACAAGCGAGGCACATTACACGATGGAGACCACAAAACGCCTGTTCGGGGTGAAAACCGCAGTCAGGTCGAGAAACAGTTGACCGAACTCATAGATACCCTCAAAGAACTTAAGGTCGAGGTTCACAGCGTCAAAGGATCTGCCCCAGAAATTGATTGAATCATCGAAGCGACTCAGAGGACACCTTTCACTTCACGTATCACGAATACATATATCCCTCAAAAGGAGAAATTCAAACTGCCAATATATAATGGAACAAAGGATACTGCCTTTCACCTAACGACCTTCAAGATTATGGCGGAAAAAAGCACGGTTCTTGTCAACCAGGGAACGCGATATCGGATTTTGCCAGCTATTTGCTGAAACTATGGAAGGCGATGCATTGACTTTGTTCTCTTGGCTTCCGCCCGAATCAATCAACAGCTTCCCGGACCTTACACGAGCGTTCGTGAGACACCACTTTTCTTATGTGAACAAGGACACATCGCTAAACACATTGATGTCCATGTCACAGGAAAAGAAAGAAACGCTGCGGGCCTTCATAGACCGTTTCATAGACCGTTTTAAGATGATCGTCACGCGAGCAGAAGCCCCAGATATATTCACTATCGCGGCTCTAACGTACGCCGTATGGCACGAAACCCCCTTTTACCAGGATCTGGTTCTCAACCCACCACTAACCATCAAAGACGCCCTCCATCAAGCAAACAAATTCAATGAGCTGGAAGAGAAAAAGGTGGCCTTGGCTAAGAAATTTGGCTCCACCAAGCAGACCGATAAAAAGGAAGAACGAGAACCTAGGCAACATTACGAAAAAAGAACGTAGACGACAATGGTAGTCGGTATCTCTGGGAACCAACGACCGTCAAAACCTTGGAACAAATGGAGCAAGGAAGACAAGGATGCAGCACCGCAAACCGCTCCCGGATCAGAGGAAAAGTTTTGCTAGTATCATAAAACCACCTCGCACAACACCTCAGAATGTCTGACCCTCAAAGATGCACTGTATGCCCGACTCGAAAACGGTAAGATCAAAGCGTCTATCGATGAACTAAGAGAAGAATCGCAACAAAGCCGGGAAGAGCAGACCAGTGATCAAGGACCCAAGCAAGGCAAGCAGCAACACCGCATTAAAAGCATAGATTTAAAACGCGACCGTGATGATCAAGAGGATGATGAAGAAGAAGATCCTAAAGCCGTACGAAGAATCAACATGATAATGGGAGGCTTAATTTCTGTGAATGACTCGGTTCGATCGATCAGAGGATATGAGCGCATGGCATTGGCCGCACAAAAAGCACCTCAGCCGATCCTATCTGACGAGCCCCCCCCCCCCTGTTATTTTTACTGACCAAGATCTCTGGGGAACTCATTATCCTCATAACGATCCGTTAGTGGTCGAGCTCCTCATTGGAAGCTGTCAGGTATCTTGGATCTTGGTGGATACAAGCAGTTCTATCGATTTAATCTTCTTAGATACATTGAAAACAATGGAAATAAAAGAAGAAGACATCAAACAAAAGTCTAAGCCGCTCACCGGTTTCACAAGTGAGACGACGTACACAATTGGAACGATCATGTTGCCGGTCTACACTTGCGGAGTCAACAAAATGGTAAAGTTCCATGTCATTGAAAAGCCGACTATTTACAATGTTATTCTCGGAACACCCTGGCTATACAACATGAAGGAGGTATCCTCTACTTATCATTAATGCCTAAAATTCCCCTCACCTAAGGGAATCCAAACAGTTAAGGGATGCCAAAGGGCAAGTCGATTGTGCTTCGTGAGAGAACACAAGATAAGGGTGCCATCATGCATGATCAACGCGGAGCAAGGCAAGAAAGGCCCAAAAAGGGAACTCATTCAGCAAGTCGTCATCGACGAATCTGATGCAAGCAAAAGCATAGGAATCGGGGCAAAATTACCGGATGATATTAAAAATCGAGCTGATCATATTCTTACAGCAAAATGTCTTGACCTTCGCCTCGTCAGTCAAGGAGATGAAAGGTATCAATCCTTCTATCACAACCCATGAACTCTACGTTGATCCGACTTACAAGCCAATTAAGAAAAAGAGGCGTAAGCTCGGTCCCGAAAGAGCCAAAGCCGTCAACAACGAGGTCGACAAGCTTCTCAACGCTGGTTCAATTCAAGAGGTCAAGTATCCTGACTGGCTAGCCAACCCCTTTGTTGTGAAGAAGAAAAATGGAAAGTGGAGAATCTGTGTCGACTTCAAGGACCTCAACAAAGCCTGTCCAAAAGACAGCTTTCCCCTGCCACATATCGATCGAATTGTTGAAGCTACAGCTGGAAACGATCTGCTTTCGTTCATGGATGCATTTTCGGGATACAACCAGATTCTAGTTAATCCAGATGATCGAGAGAAGACAACATTCATAACCGAACGCGGCACTTACTTCTACAAGGTCATGCCATTCGGCATTAAGAACGTAGGCGTTACATATCAACGACTGGTAAACCAGATATTCGCAAATCAGCTCGGCACAACGATGGAGGTATACATTAACGATATGCTGGTTAAGTCCTTAATCGCATCTCAACATGTTGGGCATCTGAAAGAATGTTTTAAAATCCTCAACCGATATGGAATGAAGCTTAACCCGACTAAATGCACGTTTGGCATGACATCAGGATTCCTCGGATATGTCGTCAGTCAAAGAGGGATATAAGCTAACCCGAAACAGATCTCGACAGTAGTCGACCTACCATCACGCAAGAATACCTGAGAGGTACAACGTCTAACTTGCTGCATAGCCACCCTGAACAGATTCATATCTCATTCGACGGACAAATGCTTGCCTTTCTATGAACTCCTCTGGGGGAACAAAAGGTTCATATGGGACGACAAGTGTCAAGAGGCGTTCATCCAACTTAAAGACTACTTGTTGAACCCGCCAGTATTGTCAAAATCAGAAAACGGTGAAACACTTTTCCTATACATCGCGGTCTCAACAACTACAGTCAGTGGAGTCCTAGTTCAAGAGGTTCGAGGAGAACAAAAGCCAATCGTCTATGTGAGCAAAACAATGAACGGAGCCGAAACAAGATATCCCGCAATGGAAAAACGGACCCTCGCAGTCGTTACCTCGGCGCGAAAGATACATCCCTACTTCCAATCTCACTCAATTGCCGTACTAAGTAGCCAACCTCTTCGGACGATCTTACGCAGTCCAGGAAAATCTGGCCGCTTGGCAAAATGGGTAGTGGAACTCAGCGAGTGCGACATTGATTATAGAAATAGGACAACTGCCAAGTCTCAGGTAATAGCCGACTTAATTTTCGGATGTTTTAGGGTGTGAAACCCTAAATCTTAATTTTCGTATGTTTTCTATCGGTAAAAACCAACGGAAAACCGACGGTATTAAGATTCCGTCGGTTATTCGTCAGTAAAGCAAAATTACAACTAAATCTTCGCATCTGTCTGGACTCGAACTCGAGATCAGGCTGGTACGCAAGGAGATTTAGGACCATATGAGATGGGTGTGACATTATTGTTTTCCTGCAACTATTAAATGTTATTGATAAATCTAAATGTAATAAAAAAAGAAGAAGTTGTGATTTTTATATTTATAAATAGTAACATATATAAATGTAAAAACATATAGTTAATAATTATTTTAATTCTTTTGTAGTTTAAAAAAAATATTTATAAACATAATTATTTTTTTAATTGTGCATCGCTTTTTGAGTTGCAGTCCGTGGATATAGAATCAATGTCGTTGTCGAATTCTCCTCTCTCTTCTTCAGAATCTGAATGAAGAAAAACATTTTCAAAATGACTAAAATTGACGACTAGATTGACTTCAAGGGATTCTTTAACCGAAGCTATATAATCACTTTCGCTTGCTTGCAGTGGTTCTTGTTATTCAACCCCGTAAAATCTTCCTCGCAGGTATATTTTTGTAACTATTATCCATGGGTCGTTCTTGTATGTTACTCGAGGGTAGGGAATGTAACTCACCTGAATCAAATTTAAGAAACAATAAGATGTTGTTACAAGAAAATAATTCAAGATGGAAAATAACTAAAAGGTTAAAGTCGATCATTAACCTGATCTTCTTGAAAAGCAATAATGAACAAATCATATTTTTGAAGCTTCTTAGTCGAACGGATAGACGTCACACCAAAATCATCTATGGTTACACCTTGCCCAATGATAGGGTTGTACCAATCACACAAAAAGACCACACATATCATGCCGAGCTTCTTTATGTACTTAACTTAAGTATTTCTTTAAGAACACTGTAAAACACAACTTCACCGGATGTAGATGAAACTCCGTGATCGGCGGTGGTCCTAGAGGAACTTTCTTAAGGCACTTTAAATGCATATCCCCTTGTGCAATATCGTGGATAAGACTTTGTGTTGTAGTGGAGGCTGCTGACTATATCTATTAACCAATCTTCCAGTTTGCGACCGTATTTGACTCCTGATAGGTTGTAAGTTTTACCCTATTCTAAACTGCAAGTGCACAGTATCGTCAAAGTAGTATATAGGGTTATCGAATCCACATGGACACTTGGTCTCAATAGATCAGGACAGTAGAGATTAATACTAGAAATAAAGCAAGTGGTGAATGAATTAAAAGCAAGGCGAGAAAGTAAATAGTAGCAAGTTGGTTGTGAAAGCAATAAATTAAAAGCGTCAAGCCTAGGGTATTCTCAGGAAATCAGACAAGCAGACAAGTTAATCAGTCAGGATCAAATTAAACTCAGTTCTAGAACTCAAATCATGGAAATAGAATTAACCAAATCTCTTTGCGAAAACTCTCTAAGTCTAAGTGCAGTAACCCAAATCTCTTTGCAATTACTAACAGATTAAACTAGCATTAAGTTCAAGTTCGATATGTTCACAATTAAACTAAACCAAATCTCTTTGCGAATAATTTAATTGCTCAACCTAAATAGTTCAGATTCTAAAACACACTCTCGTGTCGAATTTAGCAACCTAAGATCTAGATTCTTATTGATCAGGTTAGAACTAGCATTAAACACAATTTAGTTTGAAGAACATTCTAATCATATGAATCCTTAACTGAATTAAACAAGTCTAGCAAGTCATCAAACCCTAATGAGAAACCCTAAACTTAACTATGGATCTACTCAGACATGATTAATGAAAACATAATCATAGAAATAATAGATTGCATATAAGAGAATAAAATATCAAAGGGGTTCGAAATCTTCTCCAAAATAAGTGAATACAGGAAATAGATCAGCCCCAAAAGCTCTAAAAATCTCTTAGCTCTAAGTATGAAAGCGTATCTAAATTAAACACCAAAATCCTCTATATATAGGCCTAATCTCGGCTGGGGCTTCTGTGTAAATACTGGAACTATTCTGGGCTTCTCTGCAAATCTTCATAACTTGTTAAACCGACGCGTACGGCCCATCTCTCTAGTGTGTCGACCGATGCACAAGGTGTGTCGGTCGATGCTTGATCAATAAATCGGACAGTGAGTTAAGCTCTCGGCCAAAACGTCCCAAAAGTCCCAAAATACTCCAAATATCTCCAATTAGCTCCAAACCTGATTAAACCTGTAAAAGACTCTAAACGAACACAAAAGACACTAAAAACACATCTATATCATGGTATAAAATGGGTAAAAACCATGATATATCAACTCCTTTATTCACCTAAAAAGTTACATGTAAAGCTGTTTAGTAATTGATCAAATTTTTGGGGTTTTGGGTGATATAAAAATCAAAAACTCACATATAACTTTAACCAAATGCAGAAGTATGTTTCTTTCAACACTTTACGCTCGTCCTAGGTCAATTAAGGATGATGATGTTGGAGTGACTCCATGTATAACCTAAAAAAATGCAACCAATCTTAGTAATACAATTATTATGATATTTAAATGCAATAACAATAACAAAAAACCCTATACATACCTCCCATACTCAAATACTTCCTCACAGTTATTGAGAATATACTTTTGTAGGTGTGCATGCTCTTGGGTCGTTAGTTGTCGCTTTTCTAATTTACTGCTTAGCCGCCCAACATGTTGAAAAATGCTTGGAACCGTTGATGGATAAATTGTCTCTCGCATCTATCATCGTTTCTACCTGGGTGCCGACTCTTTGTACGTACTTGCGAAGAGAAGTAATAGTTGGAAAAGGTCGCTGTTTGTTCGTTGTTATACTGAGCAACAACTGAAACCCCACTTTAGCGGGATTCTTATACTTTTTTAATGTGGAACATATAGCGCTCGAAGGGATACATCCACCGATATTGTACCGGACCACCTAGTCTAGCTTCTCATGGGAGATGAATGGGTAAATGCTCCATAACATCAAACAAAGACGGTGGAAATATCTTTTCTAGGTTGCATAAAATCTTAGGAATGTTTTGCTCCAAACAAAGGATACCATCAGCTGTAAGTAGTCGTTGCTATGTGAACATCTTAGGGAGGTGATGAACAAATGAAAATGGTAGTAGTCGTTGCATCACCACATGACAATCATGGCTATTCATCCCGATAAACTTGTCTCCATCAGTGTCCACACAATTATGCAAGTTTGATGCGTAACCGTCGGGGAATTTAACTCGTCGCGTAATCCACTCAAAGAACTCTTCCTTCGATTTTGGATCTACCCAATACGCTAGAATTGGAGGTTTCCGTTCTTCTCAAGATGAAGTTCAGGCCGATCAAAGAATTCAGGAAAATCGAGCTTAGACTTCACTTTATCTTTTATCTTCCCTTGCACGCTGAGAACAGTGTTCATGATGTTATCGAAGAATTTCTTTCTCAATATGCATGACATCAAAATTATGCTTTAGTAGCTGGTCCTTCCAATATGGTAAATCTCAAAAGATGCTTAGTTTGTGCCAGTTGTGGACTACACCAGCTCAATATATATTCTCATGTCTGTTCCCACCATATTCACTTGTTTTTAGTGCACCAAATGCTTCTGAGAGGCCCAAAGTATTCGACTCATAATCTTGGAGAATTGGATCATCAAACACTTTCCTCTTCTTCCTAACAATTTTAGTGTTTTACCGATATGGATGATCATGCGGTAGAAATCTTCTATGAAAATCAAACCAACACGAGTTGCATCCATTCTTCCACTGGAATTCATCGGTCTTTTCTCGATAATAAGGAAATGGTAACCTCCCATGCGTTGTCCTTCCTGATAACATACCATAACCAAAAAATCGCTAATGGTCCACTTTAGTGCAACTCTCATCAGAAAATTTTCCTTGCAGGATACATTATATGCTACAACATTGGGCAGCCATAACATTTACAACTCATATATCAATGGCTGACAGAATACATCAAGTGATCTTCTTGGATGCTTTGGACCGGGAACAAGTACAGAATGAAAAAGAAACTCTCGACGCATGCACAAAGATGGTAGTAGGTTATAAGGACTTAAATCACTGGCCACAACGAATATTGTCTCCCATGCCTTCCAAACGGGTTGAAACCATATGTGCATAATCCGAGGTAGACTTTACGTGGATCGTATGCAAAATCTGGATATACTCTAAAAAAATGTCACCACGCTTCAGCATCCGACAGATGTGCAATCTCTCCTCCTCTTCTATGCTCAGCATGCCATCTCATTTCCCCTGCAACTCGCTCCGATTGGTATATGCGCCTCTTTAACGCCCCTTTCCCATTATTCCCTGAACGGCGAGCTGACCGGTCAATAATCAAACAAGAACATGACCAAGTCGAACCAGAGAAAGTCAACACAATGGCACAAACACCACACAAGCAGGCCTATTAGGGTTTCTAAAGTCTTTTACCTATTCTGGATTAGCGGATTGCTAACCCGTAGACGGCTGACATCTCATTAACGTCCGCTTCCTTGGTTTAGAGCTAGTAGCTTACTAAAATCCTGACATCTCATAATTAATTTGCTTTATTCATTTCTTTCTCTTAAACCTATACTAAACCTAATCTCGGTATCACTTCATACTCTATATGTTTGTTAAGTTTAATTCCGTCTTCTCGTTCCGTCCCAATTCTCGTACTTAGCTCTATTAAGTATTTTAATTTTAATACACGTATATATGCATATACGGCCCTATCATGCAGCAACTATATGTATGCATCAATCAATAATTCTAACGACCTAGCGACACACAATAGGTTTAATACGTTTAATCTTACGATCCTAACATGCGTCTCAAAAGCCTAACCGGTTTATCGTTAATCATTCAATTCAATTCTAAAAAACAGTCAATTCACATCCGGGTATACAAACACCTAATTCTACGCTTTCTCATTTCCCAATCTATATGCTTCTATCTATTTAAGTTCTGAGCCGACTCACAGTGATTGGTCGGAATGAACGGCACGGATGGGGATACGAATCCAGAGACTCTGAACTAAAACATGAACTTCCCGAACAACAAACACGAACTTCGAACACACGTACACGAATTGCAAAAGAAATTGTCCGGAGTCAACGCGTTGACCGGCGTTGTAATGACCCTCCCAAAGGAGTAAAACAGCCGCACGAGGAATACGACGGATCATGATGGATCAGGCGAAGATCGACCAAAACTCAAAGTTGTGCGATCGACGTCAAATTAATGTCGTTAGCTAAAGAGAGCATTCTAAGATCTTTGGTCGAGTCAGAATTCAAATGGGATGAGCGGATTATGCGATGGTCGAAGGACAAGAAGGACAGCCGAGGAATGGCCGGAAATCCGAAATTTTCAGAATGTTGGGAAGTTGTTATGGGGTGATAGAGGAGTTGAAAATATGACTTAGGGTCAAAGTGGAATTTAAAAAGAGCAAACGGTTGAAGAGATATCGCATTTACGATTAAATTGGGTACGTCGGGTTAGAAGCACGACAGAACGGAAGCACGAGGTGTTAAGAAGTACGAGGTGTGAAGAAGAAGCACGAGGTGTCAAGTAGAAGCACAAGGTGTAAAAAAGGAAGCACGTGGTGTTCACCGAAAGCACGAGGTGCTGTCACGCATGGAAGGGAAGGGTGGCTGAGTGTCCGGACAGATGTTGCCGCGCATGGCCGCCGAGTGTTTTCACCACCTTTCCCTTGTTTTACCCATAAATACCCAGCTTCCCCCATCCATCTTTCTCATCCCAAACTCAGAGCCACCGGTTTTAGAGAGAGAGTAGAGTGAGAAATTAGCTGGGCAGACCGGAGGAATTTCCCAGTGAGCCGGAAGTGGTTTCCGGCGAACCATCGGGGGAATTCTGCAGGTCGGCCGTAGATACTTTCTCCGACAAAAAACCCTTTCTAGAGAGAGAGAACATCCAAGTTAGAGAGTGAAAGTGAGAGAAACCCGTGAGAGAGAAGGCGTGGACAGGAGTGTCCTGAAGGGCGTTCCGAAGTCCCGATGACGGTACCGACGGGCGGTCGGGTATGGTTTACGGAAGGTGGTCGGTAAGCTTTAGATTCTAGTAGTGACTAGTCTAAACCTTACCTTTATCCGTGTTTGACCTAGGATCTTTGTGTCTAGATCCAAGAGAAGTCCCAGAGTTAGGACGGACCTAGGTCTAGGGTCGTCGGACCCTAGGAGGTGAGTCCCGATAGCTAGGACTAACGTGTTTGTGCAGGTTTCGCCTTAAGGATTGAAATACTGCAAGTATTCATCCTTATGTGCATTGATTGATTGAGTGATACATGATTGTTGTTATAAGTACGAGATGGAAGGTATCCTCTTGGAAATGATTGATATGATAAGTACGAGGTTAAATAGCGATCCACTCGGAAATGGTATGTGATAAGTACGGGATCAGTTAGGGAATCGTCCTGGAAATGGAATGTGATAAGTACGAGGTGGAAGTTATCCACTCGGAAATGTGTGATATGTATAAGTACGGAATTAGTGTTGGACCGTTTCGGAAAGCGTTACATGGGATTGTTTAGGAGGATGTTTTCGGCACTCCCGTTGGGTACCTCCTTGTGTGATGGGAGACAGCTCGGACTGGTACTTGGGTCGCTCCCTTGTCCGAGCATTGATTGTGGTGCCGATAGTGAGGGGTCGGGAGGATCCACCAGATACCGAATGGGTGGAGTGTCCGATGCATCTAGGAGGCCTCTGCAGGTATTAGGTATTTGCATCTAGACATTGTTGGCATTCACGATAAGGGATCATGTTATGCATTGTGTTTGTTTATATGCTTCCGCATGGTGCTTGTTGTTGATATTGTGTTATGCTTCGGCTATGGGGATGGGTTGGGATATTAATGCTTGTTAGAGGGTTATGGACTCACTGGGTAACCCATATGGTTGCTCATTAAAAAAAAAAATTGTCTCGCAGGAACCCATAGACGGGATAGAGGAAAGTTCGGACGTTAGGCCGCTGGTGTAGCTCCGGGTTGTGAGTGTGAGGCGATCGTGGAGGTTTTTATTATATAGGATTTTTGACTCGGGCGCCATAAGTTGTAAGGTTTCTGGGTAACAATTTGTAATAGATCCTATATAATATTAATAAAATGTGTTTGTTTAAACTCCACGGTTTCATGATATGAGTTCGGTTCGAACTAGCACAACTCTTGGCTCTGGTACGGGTTAGAAAGCCTTAAGCCTTAGTCGAGAGGGTCGGATATCGACGATGGACCGGATAAACTATGGGCACGGCTGGACTTATGACACTTCCGGTTTGGCTATTGTCCGTAGTCCGGGCCGGGGGTGTTACAAATTATGGTATTAGAGCATGGTTCATGATCATGCTTATGGAACTCGTGTTTTCAAACGTTTTACCGAGTCGAATGGGTCACACTCACAACATTAGGAAACCCGTACGTCCGAACATAGTGGGTTAGGTGGGGTTTTAGGACTTACCTTTATCGGATGCAGCAGAGAAAGGCGGATTGAACGGAGGTAAGCCAAGGAGACCACTATCCATATGGATTGTTGGGAAATTGAAGATGGAGTGGACCGAGAAAGCGCGACCAAAAGGAGGTAAATCCTTAGAGTGTAGGATTGTTTAAACTTTCATGATCTCTATAAGATCCCGTGTAAGGTACGTTTGGGTGCTAACTCTCTTTTGCCTGATGGTTGATGATTGGTTTATATTATTTCTGGGAATTATGTTATGAAACCGGAAAGTGTGTTAGGAAGTTAGGTGTGACCGAATGCATGAAAATAATAAGGTGAGTACTATTTTTGCATGTCGGTAACTTCCTAAGTCGGTGTGAGAATCCATAGGTTTTCCGGGTTAGAGTTTCCAAAAACCTTTAACCCGGGTGGTGGGCAAGGCTCGCGGATGGTTCGGTACGGTTATGGAGAAGTGGAAGACCAGTGGAGTTGTCCAGCGCAGCTGAAGCGTGGTGGAACCTGTAAGTGTTAGAATTCGAGGACGAATTCTATTAAGTGGGGGAGGATGTAATGACCCTCCCAAAGGAGTAAAACGTTCGCACGAGGAATACGACGGATCGAGATGGATCAGGCGAAGATCGACCAAAACTCAAAGTTGTGCGATCGACGTCAAATTAAAGTTGTTAGCTAAAGAGAGCATTTTAAGACCTTTGGTCGAGTCAGAATTCAAATGGGACGAGCGGATTATGCGATGGTCGAAGGACAAGAAGGACGGCCGAGGAACGGCCAGAAATCCAAAATTTTCAGAATGTTGGGACGTTATTATGGGGTGATAGAGGAGTTCAAAATATGACTTTGGGTCGAAGCGGAATTTAAAAAGAGCTAACGGTTGAAGAGATATCGCATTTACAACTAAATTGGGTACGTCGGGTCAGAAGCACGACGGAACGGAAGCACGACGTATGGAAGCAAGACGTGTCATGCATGAGCAATTATTCCCGGAAGCACGAGGTGTTAAGAAGTACGAGGTGTGAAGAAGAAGCACGAGGTGTCAAGTAGAAGCACGAGGTGTAAAAGAGGAAGCACGAGGTGTTCACCGGAAGCACGAGGTGTTCACCGGAAGCACGAGGTGCCGTCGCGCGTGGAAGGGAAGAGTGGCTGCGCCTGGGCCTTGCTGAGTTTCCGCCAGGTGTCGCTGAAGGAGCAGGAGGGTGGCTGAGTGTCCGGCCAGATGTCGCCGCGCATGGCCGCCGCCGGAACGGACCAACCGGAAGCCGCCGAGTGTTTTCGCCACCTCGCCCCTCTTTTACCTATAAATACCCAGCTTCCCCAGCCATTTTTCTCATCCCAAACTCAGAGCTACCGGTTATAGAGAGAGAGAGTAGAAAGTGAGAAAGTGGCAGGGCGGACCGGAGGAATTTCCAGGCGAGCCGGAAGCGGTTTCCGGTGAACCATCAGGAGAATTCTGCCGGTCGGCCGTGGACACTTTCTCTGACCAAAAACCCTTTCTAGAGAGAGAGAACGTCCAGGTTAGAGAGAGAAAGTGAGAGAAGCCCGTGAGAGAGAAGGCGTGGACGGGAGTGTCCGGAAGGGCGTTCCGAAGTCCCGTTGACAGTACCGACGGGCGTTCGGGTACGGTTTACGGAAGGTGGTCGGTAAGCTTTAGATTCCAGTAGCGACTAGTCTAAACCTTACCTTTATCCTTTTTGACCTAGCATCTTTGTGTCTAGATCCAAGAGAAGTCTCGGAGTTAGGACAGACCGAGGGTGAGTCCCGATAGCTAGGACTGACGTGTTTGTGCAGGTTTCGCCTTAAGGATTGAAATACTGCGAGTATTTATCCTTATGTGCATTAACTGATTGAGTGATGCATGATTGTTGTTATAAGTACGAGACGGAAGGTATCCTCTCGGAAATGATTGATGTGATAAGTACAAGGTTAGATAGAGATCCACTTGGAAATCGTATGTGACAAGTACGGGATCGGTTAGGGAATCGTCTCGGAAATGGAACGTGATAAGTACGAGGTGGAAGTTATCCACTCGAAAATGTTTTATATGTATAAGTACAAAATTGGTTGAGGACCGTTCCGGAAAGCGTTGCATGGGATTATTTAGGAGGATGTTTTCGGCACTTCCGTTGGGTACCTCCTTGTGTGATGGCAGACAGCTCGGACTGGTACTTGGGTCCCTCCCTTGGCCAAGAAGCTCGGACTGGTACTAGGGTCGCTCCTTTGGCCGAGCATTGAGTGTGGTGTCGATCGTGATGGGTCAGGAGGAGCCACCAGATACCGAATGGGTGGAGTGTCTGATGCATCTAGGAGACCTCTGCAGGTGTTAGGTGTCTGCATCTAGACATTGTTGGCATTCACGATAAGGGATCAAGTTATGCATTGTGTTTGTTTATATGCTTCCGCATTGTGCTTGTTTTGATATTGTGTTATGCTTCGGCTATGGGATGGGTTGGGATATTAATGCTTGTTAGAGGGTTTTAGACTCACTGGGTAACCAATATGGTTGCTCATTAAACAAAATTTGTCTTGCAGGAAACCATACACGGAATAGAGGGAAGTTCGGACGTTAGGTCGCTGGTGTAGCTCTGGGTTGTGAGTGTGAGGCGATCGTGGAGTTTTTTATTATATAGGATTTTTGACTCGGGTGCCATAAGTTGTAAGGTTTATGGGTATCAAATTTGTAATAGATCCTATATAATATTAATAAAATGTGTTTGTTTAAACTCCACGGTTTCATGATATGAGTTCGGTCCGAACTAGCACAACTCTTGGCTCAGGTACGGGTTTGCAAGCCTTAGGACTTAGTCGAGAGTGTCTGATATCGACGATGGTCCGGCCAGACTATGGGCACGGCTGGACCATTTTCGATATTTGACATCTTGTGGCACTTCCGGTTCGGCTATTGTCCGTAGTCCAGGCCGGGGGTTTTACAAGCGTTGACCACGGCGCTGAGCGGTATTGACCGGCCGTTGACCGAAGCTTAACCGGTTTGACTAAACCGATTCTACTCCTAAACCAAAGCCATTCCAACTCAAACTCATCACAAAACCATCAATGAAGAATCGCTTGAAGATTGTAGACTAAAGAAGCTTTCTCCGGCGGCGTCTCCGGCGTTGACCACCGGCGGAGGGTGTTGACCGACGGTGGAGGCGGCCTTTCCGGCGAGATTTGAAGAGATCTGAGGCTTTAAAAGATGATAAATAGAGAGATCTAGCCTGGGAGGGAAGATTCCTTGAAGAACCGGTTGGAGAGGGGTGATCCGCGGCGATGACCGACGGTGGTCCGACATTAACCACGGCGGCTCCGGCGACTTCAAGTGAAGGTGATTGATGGAGATTCAAGAGGAGGGTGAGGGGACTCCAGATCTGATATGGGTTTACACAGATTCAGCTTGGATGAGATGGTATTTTGGTTGCTTGCCTCACAAGTCACAAGAATATCCAAGAACACCTTGCATGTTCTTGGTTTTTCTTTGATGATGCAAGAAGATTTCTGGGATTTTTGAGTGTTTATGGAGAGAGTAGAGAGAGGTGAGGTCGAGAGAGGCTAGAGAGAGAGAGTGAGACTGAAGAAAAATGAGACTCTTTGATAGAATAAATGCGATGGGATGTATTGTTCTTTTTGGTTCATTGAACCAAGCCATGCAAATGCATGCAGTTGGGTAAGGTGGCGCCATTTGCTGAGGGACACCTGTCCTCAGAGGTGTCCTAAGAGCCTTAATCCAACAATTAGCCCACTTAAATCATCCTTAATCTCCATTATCATATGTTGCTCGGTTTACTCGGTTTCGCGTTTAACTTTTTAGAAAACCTTTCCCTGTTTTTATAAATCCCAAAACTTCCAAAAACTGATTGTAATTGATTTTATATTAATTTAACAACTTGAATCACTTCGTTTGAAGTTTCATAGCTCCGGTTATGAATTTCCGAAATTTTCTCGGTTTAGTCGGTTTCTATTCTCGAACTTTGACAAAATTAGTATTTTGCCCCTGGGTTTGGCAAAATTATAATTTTACTGTGTTGACTTTTCTTCTGCCCGTTGACCATATTTTTGAATACAGGGTATTACATTCTTCCCCACTTACAAGAATTCGGTCCCCGAATTCTCCATCAATAGCAGACTTCGAATCGACACCAAATCCCGCAAGCTGCTTCACTATGCCTTTTACTATTTCTTCTTCACACATTCATGTCTCTTTACTTGAATACCGACACTCAGAATCCACTTCCAATATTCTCTGGCGCTTTGCTATCTCAACCCAAAATTTCCACTGACCTTCGTACTGCTTACTCGGCTACTTCTCTATACCTGATCCTTGATCTCGACCGCACTCCTTCACTTGCTCTTTATTCTTCCCACTAAATTGTTGCTTCGTTTCTCGATTTCTGGTCTCGCTTCACTTTGCCACATTTCGCTTTAACTTGATCTCTCTTCAACCTCGAACTTCAACTATTGGCTACTTTGCTCTGATTCTCACTTCTGACTTCCTCACTTCGCTTCAACTTCCACATCTCCTTGACACTTGTTTGTCTCCCCGAGACACTCTTCAAGAATCTGTATTCCAAACCTGACATCCCTATGTCTCCAATTCTATCCGTACTGATAACTCCACTCTGTTCCCGATACTGACTATTCATTCTGGAACGCCTTTCAAGAATTTTGATCTCTGAATCCGACTTTGCTAAGACTCCATCCAATTCACATTAATCGGTTCACTCTAGTTTCCACACTGTTGCTGACGTTCCCTCAAATATTTTCTCTAACTCATCATACGAATAGCTTCGTTCTTCCAGATGTCTTGCACTGATACACTTTCCACTGACGATCTATACCACTACTTCACTTTCGGGTCAACTTGTCTCGCGGCTTCTTTACTCTCCATCTCATTTTTGGGTACGGGTTCGGTCTCGTATTCATATCGCATCGTCCATTCTGTCCTACATTCAATTCAACAACTTTCACTGAAGCGGTTAAATTCAAACCAATCCCTTCCCCGATATCACTTTCTCATAGAGATATAGTTAGTTAATCATGTACCCAACGGTTACTCATGATTAAGTAACGATACACTATAATTCCGCTCGTCTCGTGAATTGACGGTCGAATACAACCATTCTCGAGCTAGGTCAATACCTGAAATGGAAAGTTCTAACACTTTCTATTTCTAATAACTTAAGGATTGCGATAAAATTCAAACTATTCAACCCAAAAAAGCACAACTAGTAATCGAAAGGCTTACCAACCCCATCAACGATCATCACATGCTTATGCATGCCAACAAAATAATTCTAGCAATCTAACAACGCTATACCATCCAACCAACACAACCCTAATTGCTTAATGCACCAATCAAACATTAAATAAACACGCAAGCAAGAAACCACAATCACGCAACCACAAGATCGCTCCGGATATATCGTCAGTCTGGGTTTAGGTCATGATGAACGGTCGTCAGCTCCGCTCATCATCAGACTTCACATAGTAATTCATTTGCATTCAAAACCATTGTTGGGAATGTCCTGAAATCTATTGTACTTGCTCTAAGTGAAAGTCGTACTGTCGAGATGAGACAATCATATGACATTGGGTACTCATAATGCTTTGCTAGAAGCCACTTATGATCAATGAGTTGAGAACTCATTGCTAGTGTTATATGATCCTACAGGGTCACACACCTAAGCAAACTGGACGTTTAACATGAGGTTGATCATTAATGTAATGATCGGGTGAATGCATATTAGATATGCATTCAGTATCGAGTTTCTGGAACAGTGTCGATCGACATAATATGTATGTCGGTCGACACAGATCGACCATGTCGATCGACACATAGAGTGTGTCGGTCGACACGACTCGCGGATTACCAAATTAAATCGGTTTAATTGATTGGTTAATTCCGGGGTGGTTTAAGTCAACATATATAAAGATATATGGTCGACCAAAACACTAACCTAACCTAATTCACAGCCACCAGAAACTAGAGAGAAACCTCTTGAGAGATCTGATCTCTATAGGCACTAGCATCCCTCCTGTTCAGTTTGTGTGCGTGTGGATACCAGTAGAGGCGCAGCATTTGAGGCGCTTTAGATCTCGATTATCTGCAAATCTTCCGCTGCTAATCACCAGGTAATTCTGAGATCCCATAGATTCAATTACATGAACCTGTAGATCCTAGGCTCGGAATTTAGACCAGGGTTGCCTAATTGGATTAGGAACTGCTAGAAATTCCTTCAGTGGTATCAGAGCTTTAGGGTTCCATTGAATCTGTAGCATGTTGATTAGATTAGTTGAATCTGAATCTCTGTATAGTTGATACAAGCATGCTGAAATTCGTTTTTTTGATTAAAACTAGTTTTAGGGTTTTAATTTGAAAAACGATTAGGGTTTATCGCCCTGTGTCGATCGACACCAAATGGGTATTGGTCGACACAGAAGGATAACCCGAACAAAACTTTTCGCCTAGTGTCGATCGACACAAGAGTTGTGTCGGTCGACACAGACCTCGCGAGATTGATGAATCGGTTCAATTGGATTGGACCGGTTATCGCGCTTGGTTAAATGGTTTAATTGCGATTGGTTTGATTAGGTTGGTATCGACCGATGCTAGTGTAGCATCGACCGACACCGACCGGTACTCAAAACCGGATCAATTGGATTGATCGGTTATTGCGGATTGCTTTTGGTTATTCTGTATCGATCGACACTATAGTAATGTCGGTCGACATCAGATTCGATGATTGGGTTTTGGAACCTGCAATCACAGAACCAAAGCATGATAAATCAATTAATTATAAGAATTAAAACATAATAAAACTGAACGTTTTAATGATTCCGTTCCTCAATCAAATATCAAGTGATAATTGATGTCTTTCAAATCTTGTCAACTGTCAAGACTCGTTTCATTAAGTGATAGGCTTGCAGTGCAAGGTGTCCACAATTACATGAGTAAGACAGGAAGTAATCGTGTTGATGGGCTTGCAGTGCAAGGCGTCAACAATTACATGACTGAAGAGATTGGTTTACTTGACTGGGCCATCAAAATCGTTTTGGGCTCAGAGACATCAGGTGGATTGGACATAAGATGTCGATCCACAACCAAGAGTTATATTGGATATAACTAGCAAGGTTGTTGCTTACCTAGATAGCTGAATTTGGGTGACAGCCAGTGGCTCACTCAAGTTTAGTGAAGTATGGGTCTTGGATCATTATATTCATCTGAGGAAACATTGTTTGAATATAATGCGAGTTTTCTTAAAAGTTAAGATTTCTCACTTCTTGAATATCATAACTAAAACTCCCTTGTTTTTCAGCTATGTCTAGCACAAACCATCGTAACAATTTCTCCCTGCGATCCGTCCTTGAGAAGGACAAGTTAAATGGATCAAACTTTCTTGAATGGTATCGGAACTTGAGAATTGTTCTCAAACAGGAGAAAAAGGACTATGTCCTTGAGAAAGTTCTCCCTAAGAAGTACCGAGCCAATGCCTGGCAGTCAGATAAGGATGCTTGGGATAAGCATTCTAATGATGCGGTGGATGTGAGTTGTCTCATGTTGGCTACCATGAACTCGGAATTGCAGAAGAAATATGAGTACGTGGAGTCGCCAAAATAGATGATCACTGGCCTGAAAAGTATGTTTCAGGAGCAGGCACGAACTCAGAGATACCAGACGGTGAGATCTCTGATTGAGTGCAAGCTACCAATGGGCGAACCAGTTAGTCCTCATGTCATTAAGATGATGGGTTATATTGATAACTTGGGGAAACTGGATTGTCCCATTAGCCAAGAGTTGGCTACTGACATCATTCTACAGTCACTGCCGTCAAGCTATGATCAATTTGTTATGAACTATAACATGAACAACTTGACGAAGACGTTGACTGAATTGCATGGGATGCTTAAGACTGCTGAACCTAACATCAAGAAGGACACCCCATATGTCCTTATGGTACAAAAGGGTAAAAAGTTTAAGAAACTTGGCAAGAACAAAGGTGATGGCAAGACGAGCTCGATTGTGAATCCAAGCAAGTCTGGCCATGTTCCTAAAGTTAAAACCAGTTCTTCTGAAGATGTTAAGTGCCGTTATTGTAACGGTTATGGGCATTTGAAAAGAAACTGCAATAAATTCTTGGAAGATTATGAGAAGCTGAAGAAGACGTACGAGACTTCTTCTTCAGGTATTATGTTATAGAAGTAAATGTTACTTCTTATAGTCCTACTTATTGGGTATTTGATGCCAGCTGTGGTACTCATATTTTGTGAAAATGTGAAGGGCCTGAGCAAAAGTAGGACTGTGGAGAAAGGACAAGTGGATCTACGCGTAGGAATGGAGCAAGAGTTGCTGCATTAGCCGTAGGAGTATTTCATTTGTTTTCTTTTATGGCATGTTTTGAACTTAAAATTGCTACTATGTATCTGCTATGAGCAGAAAGATTATTTCTAATCCTTGTTTGGATATGAAAGGATATCAGTTTTCAAATTAAGAATAAGTGTTATTCATTTGATTACAGTGATATATTTTATAGTAGCAATCCATTAGAGAATGGGCTTTATGTTCTAAACCAGAATGTGCATAAATATAACATTAACACCAAGAGATTCAAGTCAAATGATGCGAATCAAACTTCTCTCTAGCATTGTCGTTTTGGGCCACATAAATAAGAAACAGATTCAGAAGCTCCACAGTGATGGACTTTTGGGCTCATCTGATTATGAATCATAATGAGTAAAGTGAATCTGGTTTATTGGGTAAAACGACAGAGGCCGTTTTCGAAATGGTAGTGTCGATCGACACAAACGGTGTGTCGGTCGACACAAGTTGCGAACGGATAAAATGAAAGGCCAGAGGCTTATTGGGCTTTATACATACGGATGAATATAGGCCGATGAGCATTAATGCTAGAGGAAAAGTTCAGTACTTCATTACCTTTACTGATATTTTCAGTAGGTTTGGTTATGTCTTATTTATAAGACATAAGTAAGAATCTTTGAAAAGTTCAAAGAGTTCCAAAAATTGAAGTACAGAATCAATTTGGCAAAAGTATTAAAGCTCTACGATGAGATCATGGAGGTGAATACTTAAGTCAAGAAAGTAGTGATCATCTGAGAGATTGTGAAAGTGTTTCACAAGTCACTCCTCCTGAATCGGACTTTATTAGATATGGTTCGATCAATGATGAGTCACTTAGATCTTCCAATATCCTTCTAAGAACACACTCTAAAATTGTCTGAGTTTACATTAAATAGTGTTCCATCAAAATCAGTTACAGAGATTCCACATGAGATGTGGAATGGAAATGTTTCTGACTTATCCATCATGGAGATTTGGAGTTGTGAGTCTTATATAAAACGTTTAATCTCTGATAAGCTCACACCCAAATCCGATAAGTGCTACTTCATTGGTTGTCCTGACGAAACCAAGGCGTGTTACTTTTACAACCAGTTCGAGAACAAATTGTTTGTTGCTCGGAACTATGTTTTCTTGAGAAAGACTTTCTTTCCAAGAAGAACAGTGGGAGTAAAGTACAACTCGAAGAAATTCTAGAATCACAGGAGACTGTTCAACCCGATGAGGAAGAGCAGCAGTTGGATCTACTGAGGTTTGCAAGGATCTGATGAATGAATATTCGATATACATTCAAAAGCGAGTTTGAAAGATGTGTCGATCGACGCAAAAGTTGCATCGATCGACACAGGTCGCGAACCAAAATATTTTGGTTTATGATTTAATTAACTACGGTTTAAATCTTGGTTAATTAGATCGTGGTAAAAGTCTACATATGAGATATGTGCGTGACTTTTAACACAAGACTGAAGCTCGTAGATCCAAAAGGATCCGTCATGAACTCGAGAAATGTGGATTTCTCGTAACCAATTGCCGTGATCTACTGATCATTGAAAGTGACGGGCCTACGAACTTTGAAGTAGCAATATGGGCCTTGACTCCGAAAGTGGCTGAAAGCCGCTGAATCCGGAATGGCGATGCCCAAAGCTGGATTGGTGGAAAAGGTTTCAAGTAAATTCATGGTATTAACTGTGAAGAAACCTATTCCCAG
Organism: Orychophragmus violaceus; assembly: GCA_030180135.1. Lineage (NCBI taxonomy): Eukaryota > Viridiplantae > Streptophyta > Magnoliopsida > Brassicales > Brassicaceae > Orychophragmus > Orychophragmus violaceus. The sequence goes on along the minus strand of CM058231.1, from coordinate 8,319,999 downwards.
ACACCATGCTTATGTCCATTCGGGTTCTCCTAGCAACCGCCACTCATAATGGTTATGAGATCTGGCAGATGGATGTGAAAACAGTTTTCCTTAATGGAATTATAGAAAAGAATGTGTACCTGACATAATCTGAAGTTTTCATTGATCCTAATGAAGCTAGGAAAATATGCATGCTTCATGGATCCATTTATGGATAGAAGCAAGCATCTCGGAGTTGGAATCTTCGTTTTGATAAAGTAATCAAAAGGTTTGATTTTTTTATCAGAAATGAAGAGGAACCGAATGCTTACAAGAGGACTAGTGGGAGCGCAGTTGCATTTCTAATATTGTATGTTGATAACATACTACTCCTCGGAAATAAAGTTCCATTGTTTTAGTTTGTTAAAGACTTGATTCGAAAGTTGTTTTTCGATAAAATTATGGGAGAAACCGTATACACTCTTGGAATATGAATCTATAGAGATAGATTGGATAAGCTAATTGGATTATGTCAAGATACTTATAGTGATAAGGCCTTGCACATGTCCAATATACAGGATTCCAAGAAGGGCTTCGTGCAAATGACTCTTGGCATTACTCTTAGCAAGACGCAGTGTCTTTCGACACACGCTGAGCAAGGGCGAATGAGGGTCAGACTACTACTAAAGGCATTAGATGTCTTAAGATGTGATCTTAATTTTAGTGGGAGTCATTGTTATTAATTTTAGTTATGATATGATGTTCGTATAAACATAATTTGATTTTGCTATTGAAATCTGACATCTGTATTATTTAATAAGAGTTATTAAATAATAGTCCCAAAGTAATTTATGACATTTTATAGGTCATCAAGTATGTGACTTGATCATGAAACCCTATAGATAATAAATGACATAAATTATGTTGGTCCCTGGTCAAGGTTGTTAAAGTGGGACATTAACAACCGCGTGAGACTAGTATGTGAGGTGACTGATGACTAAGTTTCATGGAGTCATTAATAAGAGTATTAAAGTCAATCACATAGATATGTGTTAGAGAACACATGATCGGACATGACCCACTGATGAGAACTCTACGGGATAGTTATATAAGTGTCATGAGAGTTTTCATTACGACTATAGAGTATAGTCCTTAGACCTGAGTTCATCATGTTTTCTTACATGTGAATTGGTCCGCTTTGACTTTGTCAAACGTCAGCCGTAACTGGTGATCATAAAGACATTGATTGGGCGTATCATGAAGCGTGTGAAGGAACAGGGATGGAACAAGATGGGAATTGTCCCTCCTATATAACAGGAGATAAATATCTCAGGGCCCATCGAAGATTTGATACTGAGAAATGTGTGGCCACACTCAAACGAGGTGATTGTCAGTCGTTTGTCTTGTCAGTATAAATCGGAATTCGATGAACATGATTTTGGCTTAATAAGGATGACACGGATCTTGCCTTATGCCGGATCGAGATATAGTGACGAAGGGATTATAGGAATAGATGATTCCAGTACAAGTGGGAGATTGTTGGGAATGTCCTGAAATCTATTGTACTTGCTCTAAGTGAAAGTCGTACTGTCGAGATGAGACAATCATATGACATTGGGTACTCATAATGCTTTGCTAGAAGCCACTTATGATCAATGAGTTGAGAACTCATTGCTAGTGTTATATGATCCTACAGGGTCACACACCTAAGCAAACTGGACGTTTAATATGAGGTTGATCATTAATGTAATGATCGGGTGAATGCATATTAGATATGCATTCAGTATCGAGTTTATGGAACAGTGTCGATCGACATAATATGTATGTCGGTCGACACAGATCGACCGTGTCGATCGACACATAGAGTGTGTCGGTCGACACGACTCGCGGATTACCAAATTAAATCGGTTTAATTGATTGGTTAATTCCGGGGTGGTTTAAGTCAACATATATAAAGATATATGGTCGACCAAAACACTAACCTAACCTAATTCACAGCCACCAGAAACTAGAGAGAAACCTCTTGAGAGATCTGATCTCTATAGGCACTAGCATCCCTCCTGTTCAGTTTGTGTGCGTGTGGATACCAGTAGACGCAGCATTTGAGGCGCTTTATATCTCGATTATCTGCAAATCTTCCGCTGCTAATCACCAGGTAATTCTGAGATCCCATAGATTCAATTACATGAACCTGTAGATCCTAGGCTCGGAATTTAGACCAGGGTTGCCTAATTGGATTAGGAACTGCTAGAAATTCCTTCAACCATCACACGCATGCAAACAATCACTATGCAAGTCATAACGATAAGCTGAACGTTCTGCATCACACATATATACAAAACAACATAATGTACATATCGAGGTTTTAATACAGTCTGATCAAAAATACTACACGGCGGCCGCTACCATAACCATAACCTCAAAACCGTACCGCCATATCCGAAAGATGTAAAAGATGACACGCAAAGTCTGCCGATCTATATATACAAACAAAACAACTAGGTTAGTGCCCGTACTTACCAGGCCTAACTAACCATAGCCCTAATAACCCCAGAAAGACCTGAATGCCCAACACAGGCGGCATCACGGCTCACTGCAGTAACCGCTGGCATATGTGTCGGGAGGGTGCGGTGGGTGTGTATCTCGAGACGGTTCTCCAACATGATGTGGCTCGGCCATCGGGCAAAGGCGAGCGGTGTGTCCCTCAGGACTACAAAGCTGACAGACTGTGACAGGCGCTGGGCGTGGCTTACGACGGCAAGCTGGTGCTTGGTTACCAGAGGCACCAGTAAGCTGACAAGAAGAGGTAGAATCTGAAGATGGATCATGGAAGTCGGAGGCACGATGACCCTCATTTCCACACATCTGGAAAATCCTCACTGGTCGTGGTGGCTGGACTAGTGGCGGCTGAACTACGGGCGGCTGATTTGCTGGCGGATGCGCGATTGGCGGCTGAATGAGCTCAAGATCTCGACGACTGGGTCCACGTCGATAACTCTCTAGTAACGGCGCACGGTACGGCTCCGCATCGGACATACGCGGTTCTGGTCCTGCGATTGGACAGATCGGTGCTCCATGGCCGGCGTGACTACAAAGCTGACAATAGTCGGGACATGGTACCAGCTGGTATGGATCACGATAAAGTGGGTCTACTGGTTGAGACACCAATACAAGTGAAACCCCTGTACTCCACATGCGCTGCTTGCCCGGTATGTCGGCATCGCTGGCGGCGACTCCGACATCTCCACTGGTGGTGTAACTGGCAGTGTGACTGACTCGAACTGCGTCTCCGACTTAGACATCGGCTCGGTCTCAGATGATGGCTCAGTAGAACCGGGTGACTGCTATGCAGATACATGCAATGGCGTCATGGTGATCCATGTCGTGGGTCTGGCTGATGTGAGGCCCAATCTGCTGCTCCAAAATATCTCCAAGCATTGCCATCTGCTCGTCTGCATGCTGCTCCCAGTGCTAAAACTGATACAAGTCTATGGGCTCCATATCCAAATCGGATGCCACAGGTAATGAGCTCAGCAAGTAGTCATTCCCACTGAGCGGAACGAATTCAGAGGTGTGTAAACTGTATGGCAAGGGTATATCACCTGCCTCGAGAATCAGCTCCTGAACCGCTGGTGGTACTACTGGCGCCTCTAACATTGACGCTAGTGGTTGTAATCCACTATCGGCGTATCCCATGTAACCCATCATCCCTGCAAACAAGTTCGGGGTACCCGCATCGTCCTGCAAAGCCGCTGGTAATGGGTCGGGTAATGATCTACAGTCTACTGCTGCTGATCTGGCACCCTGAGGTGCTCGAGCAAGGACTGGTGGTCGGTCTGTCATACGTGAACCTTGTGACTGACCCGGCTGCACTCTCAAACTCTCCTGGTACTGCTCCAACTGAACCCGATAGTGCGCTGCAATCCTCCGGTGACTCATAATGCTCACTAGAACTCACGCTATGCACACACACCGAAACAACACCCGTCCAAGGACACTATGTTGCTGACTGCAAACAAAAACACAGATAAACATTAGTACATATAATACAAATTCGTATGCCCATCCCACCCCCGAATTTACAGACGCGGCTCGGTTTTCTAATGGATGCTTGGGTAAAACACAATTTTGACTCGATAAAACACGGAAAACACTCATAAATGAACAGTTTCGAAACCCATGACGAACCATGCTCTGATACCACCTTTTGTAACCCCCCTTTCCAATTATCCGCTGACCGCCGAGCTGACCGGTCAACAATCAAACAAGAACATGACCAAGTCGAACCTGAGCAAGTCAAATTGGAAAAGTTCTCCACAAGACGAAGCTAGAGAGAGATCGGTTTAAGATAAAGGCTCGCACTGACCCGTCCTGGACCCCGCTATCCTCACTTCCATAGTACAAATCTTCACAACTTGTACCACTTCCGTGAGTTGTGTAGGTTCAGACTAAACACAATATCAGGGAAGCATATACATTTCTGAGTAAATCATACGTTACATAACCTTTAACCATCTTTACAAAATAGTTCGCCAAATAATCAAGAACAACAAACAAATCTCAATACAAAATTGGCGCCAAAGCCGAACCGAAGGGAAATCCAAAATCATCGAATCAAAACCCCACCACAAGCGATCCCGAAACTACACCAAGGACCTCCTGCGTCCGTCGCTGCTAGACCTGCAAAACACAAAAAGAGTCTAATGAGCGATCTAAGATTACCCAGCGAGTCGGCTCCCCACTACGGCTTCTGTCTACAGATTCCCGCCCGAAAACCCCAAAATAACAAACAACAACTCAAACGGCCGATCACGCACTACCACGTCGTGTCAAACCCACAACACACAAGCACTTGCCAAAAGAAAGAGAAAGCGATTAAAGGAAATAAGAAGCACTGCGGCACATGCTCTCGATTGAGACTCGATCTATCTATCGCACAATACCAACGATACAAACACAACACTGAGCCCTTATGATCTCGGTAACTTCCACGGGTTTACATCGTCACCGACATGGTAACTAACCCACGACTCCTAGACGTAAACACGAAGTCTCACGACCTAGGAAACTATTCTCAGCCCATCGATACGCAGTGACTCGGGCTACCCCACAATAACCTAAGTTTCCATGCGATTTTTTTTAGGACATGACCCCGTATTCTCCGAATCACACACCTATCGGCGTCACTCAGTAGGTTAACGCCATAATAGGAATCACCATCTGAAGGCCCACGATCCGATTAGGAAACTACCCGAGGATCCAATCGGGTCGGAAGTACCGGAACGTATTCAAAACCTAGACTTGCGGGATCTAACGCACCATAGAGTCCTAGTGCATAAATGTAAACATGCAGACTCGCTTGGGCTTTAACAACGATCACACAATCAATCAACAACAATCTCAACACAATGTCCTGCAAGTCTACACACACACGCCAACACCTTCACCCTGACTTGGCACCGCACCGTGTCAGCAGCTACGAACTTAACCAGCCCTGTGACCGGGTTAAGTAGCGACACGGATCGCTCGGCCCAACACTGAGACGATCTAACAGGCCTGCACTGAAAACTTAACAACAACCACACAACAACACAATAGCACAAACACCACACAAGCAAGCCTATTAGGGTTTCTAAAGTCTTTAACTCATTCACTTCCGCTACGCTGGATTAGCGGATTGCTAAACCGTAGACGGCTCACATCTCATTAATGTCCGCTACCTTGGATTAGAAGATTGTTAATCCATAAACGGCTCACCAGTCACAACATTTCTCTTTTTCTTAACCTTTCCTAGGTACCTTTTATCAAATCCCCGATCCGTCGGTTTAGAGCTAGTAGCTTACTAAACTCCCCGACGTCTCATCTTTCATTTACTTAATTCATTTATTTCTCTTCAGCCTCTATTAAACCTAATACCGATATCACTTCATACTCTATATGTTTGTTAAATTTAATTCCATCTTTTCGTTCCGTCCCAATTCCCGTACTTAGGTCTATTCAGTATTGGTCTTTTAATAAACGTATATATGCATATACGGCCCTATCATGCAATGACTACGTGTATGCATCAATCAATAATTCTAACGACCTAGCGGCACACAATAGGTTTAATCCGTTTAATCTTATGATCCTAACATGCGTCTCAAAACCCTAACCGGTTTATCGTTAATCATTCAATTCAATTCTCAAAACAGTCAATTCACATCCGGGTATGCAAACACCTAATTCTACGGTTTCTCATTTCCCGATCTATATGCTTCTATCTATTTAAGTTCTGAGCCGACTCACAGTGATTGGTCAGAATAAACGGCACAGATGCGGATACGAATCCCGAGACTCTGGACTGAAACCCGAACCTCCCGAACACGTAAACATGAACTCCGAAGACACGTACATAAACTGCAACAAAAACCGGCAGGAGTCAATGCATTGATCGGCATTGACCGGCCGTTGACCGAGGCTTAACCGGTTTGACTAAACTGATTCTACTCCTAAACCAAAGCCATTACAATCCAAACTCAATCACAAAACCATCCATGAAAAACCGCTTGAAGACTGTAGACTGAAGAAGCTTTCTCTGGCAGAATCTCCGGCGTTGACCGACGGCGGAGGGCGTTGACAGACGGCGGAGGAGGCTTTTCCGGCGAGATTTTAAGAGATCTGAGGCTTGAGAAGATGCTGAAGAGAGAAATTTAGTCTGGGAGGGAAGATTGCTTGAAGAACTGGTTGGAGAGGGGTGATCCGCGGCATTGACCAGCGCTGGTCCGGCGTTGACCGCGGCGGCTCCGGCGACTTCAAGTGAAGGTGATTGATGGAGATTCAAGAGGAGGGAGAGGGGACTCCAGATCTGATATGGGTTTACACAGATTCAGCTTGGATGAGATGGTATTTTGGTTACTTGCCTCATAGGTCTCAAGAATATGCAAGAACACCTTGCATGTTCTTGGTTTTTCTTTGAAGATGCAGGAAGATTTCAGGGATTTTTTAGTGTTTCTGGAAAGAGTAGAGAGAGGTGAGGTCGAGAGAGGCTAGAGAGAGAGTGAGACTAAAGAAAAATGAGATTCTTTGATAGAGTAGAAGTGATGGGATGTATTGTTATTTTTGGTTCATGAACCAAGCCATGCAAATGCATGCAGTTGGGTAAGGTGGCGCCATTTGCCGAGGGACACCTGTCCTCAGAGGTGTCTTAAGAGCCTTAATCCAACAAATAACCTACTTAAATCATCCATAATCTCCTTAATCATCTGTTGCTCGGTTTCTGCTCCGTTTCTTCCACTTCTGGTCTTGTAAATATTCTTTATGTTGTAAAACTAGAACATTTGGCCCGTCTCGGCTTCCGTCTTGAACTTTGGCAAAATTACCATTTTGCCCCTTGGTTTGGCAAAATTACTATTTTGCCCCTATTGACTTTTCTTCTGCCCGTTGACCGTATTTTTGAATACAGGGTATTACAGACTCAGCCTAGAGGTTAACGGCATATACCACATTCGCTTGAACGGAACATTAGCTCTTACTCTTGTATCCTCATAGCACAACTTCTGACAAAATTTACATTCTAGGCGGTATTCGTCTTCTAGCAAATATATCATATAGTTGTTGATATACACATCTATCATCTGATACGGTAATCCAAGCCCTTTAACAACTTTCTCGACCTTGTTGTATGAACATGGCGCAAGAATGTCTTCAGGAAGAATACCTTTCACAAAATCGCAAATCGCAAATCGCATCCACACATTGCTCCGCCAAATTGTAGTCCGTCTTTATGCCCATTATTCTTGTAGTAGATGATAATGGCGAATGACCCTCTTTGCAACCATCGTAAAGCGGCCGCCTGGCCTCATCTAACATATCAAAAATCTCCTAGCTTTTACATTATGTTCCTCAACTAACCTAGGAATTTGATATTCACCTATTTCGTGAATATTTTTTCTATATGCATCATTAACAATCTTAACGATACCTACACCAAAATCTACATCCACGCTATAAGGTTCGCTAGAACTAACATTAGTTTCCCACATACTTGTACTATCAAAAGGTTCTCTACTACTACTTTCCTAATCCGATGTTTCCCCGTGAAGATACCAAATCTTATAACCCTCCATAAACCCAACTGAGTACAAGTGATGCCATACTTTGCCAATTGTAAGATTTCTAACATTTCGGAAAGGAGTACATGGACATTTTAAATTACTGGATTTCTGCGTATGTGATTTATTGCAAGCTACCCTCGTGAATACTATAATACCGAGTGCATATGGTGTGTGCACTAAGTTCATCATCTCATCAACCCTCGGTCCGTTCATCCACGATCTGAAATATTTAGAGGACGACATTTTTCCGTGATAAACAGTATTATAGAGAGCGGGAGAGGGAGAGAGAGAGAGAGATTGAGATTGGTGTGGAGGAGAAGAGAGAAATGTTTGTAATTTGTAGGAAATTAACCGATGGTAAACCGATGGAAAATGGAAGAATATAGCCGTTACCGTTGGTAATACGTCGGTTTCTTGTCTGCCCAACGGTAACATTAACAGCTATATTAACGTATCTATTAACGGTAGCATGGAACCGATAGGTTTATGATAGATTATAGACAGATACAAGTTATTTTCGGGAAGATGAAAGACATTGTGATATCCGTAACATATTTATACAAAAAAAACCGACGAAAATCCTCTATAATTACCCTCTGTAATTGCAGCCTTTGATCGCTTACAGTTTATTTCCGGCGGATTTCCGAAAGAAGGATAAAGTCTGTTCGAAATCCTTTGGAAATTTCCGATGGATTTCTGACGATATAAGTTTAGGGTTTGTTTAGGGTTTAGGGTTTAGAGATTTTGCAAGCTATTAACTTACATATGACATTGCATGCAGCACATTTAGAATCAAATGACTTGTGTATTACTAAATTTAAATTTCGTAAATCAAACGATGGATCCGTACAAACTATCAATAAACGACATTGTCGAGTAAGAAGTGATTTTGTCGGATGTACTTGGTATTCCCGAAAGTGGATAAAAAATTTGTTACAAGATTCAGAAGGTTGATCTTTATTCACAGAAACCCTAACATTACCTCCCCGAGACTTTTGCGAAGAACCACGTTTGGGGTGTGAAAACCTAAACCCCAAATCTTAATTTCCCTCTGTTTTTTTGTCGGTAAACACCAACGGAAAACCGACGGTGTTAAGATTCCGTCGGTAACACGTCAGTAAAGCCAGATTACAATAAATCTTCGCACCTGCCTAGACTCGAACTCGAGATCAGGCATGTCGCAAAGAGATTTAGGACCATATGAGCTGGGTGTTACGTTATTGTTTTCCTGCAACTATTAAATGTTATTGATAAGTCAAAATGTAATAAAAAAAGTTTTGATTTTTATTTTTGGAAATAGTAAAATATATAAATGAAAAAACATGTAGTTAATAATTATTTTAATTCTTTTGTAGTTTTTTAAAATATTTATAAACGTAATTATTTTTTTCATTCTGCATCGATGAGTTGTAGTCGGTGGAAATAGAATCAGTGTCGTCGTCGAATTCTCCTCTCTCTTCTTCGGAATCCGAATGAAGAAAAAAATTCTCAAAATGACTAAAATCTACGACTAGATTAACTTCAAGGGATTCTTCAACCGAAACTATATAATCACTTTCGCTTGCTTGCAGTGGTTCTTGTTATTTAACCCCGTAAAATCTTCCTCACTGGTATATTTTTGTAACTGTGATCCATGGGTCGTTCTTGTATGTTACTCGAGGGTAGAGAATGTAACTAACTTGAGTCAAATTGAAGAAACAATTAGATGGTGTTACAAGAAAATAATTCAAGATGGAAAATAACTAAAAGGTTAAAATCGATCATTACCCTGATATTCTTGAAAAGCAATAATGAATGGATAATATTTTTGAAGCTTCTTAAACGAGTGGGTAGACGTCACACCAAACTCATCTATGGTTACACCTTTACCAATGAAAGTGTTGTACCAATCACAAAGAAAGACCACGCATCTCATGCCGATCTTCCCTATGTAATTAACTACAAGTATTTCTTTAAAATGTACACAACTTCGCTGGATGTAGATGAAACTCAGTGATCGGCCGTTGTCCTAGAGGACCCTTCCTTATGCACTTTAAACGCATATCCCCTTGTGCAATATCGTGGATAATACTTTGTGTTGTAGTGGAGGCCGCAGACTATCTATTATCCAATCTTCCGGTTTGCGACTGTATTTGACTTCGTTGTTCACCTAAAAAGTTACATGTAAAGCTGTTTAGTAACTGATCAAATTTATGGGGTTTTGGGTTATATAAAAATAAAAAAACACATAAAACTTTAACCAAATGCAGAAGTATGTTTCTTTCCACTCTTCACGCTCGTCCTCGGTCAATTATGGATGATGATGTTGGAGTAACTTCATGTATAACCTAAAAAAATGCAACCAATCTTAGTAACACAATTATTATGCTATTTAAATGCAATAACAATAACAAAAAACACTATACATACCTCTCATACTCAAATACTTCCTCACAGTTGTTGAGAATATACTATTGTAGGTGTGCATGCTCTTGGGTCGTTAGTTGTCGCTTTTCTAATTAACCGCTTAGCCGTCCAACTTGTTGAAAAATGCTTGGAACCGTTGACGGATAAATTTGTCTCTCGCCTCTATCATCGTTTCTAGTTGGGTGCCGACTCTTTGTGCGTACTTGCGAAGGGAAGTAATAGTTGGAAAAGGTTGTCGTTTATTCGTTGTTATACTTAGCAACAACTGAAACCTCCACTTTAGCGGGGTTCTTACCTTTTTTAAGGTGGAACATATAGCGCTCGAAGGGATACATCCATCGATATTGTACCGGACCACATAGTCTAGCCTCTCCTGGGAGATGAATGGGTAAATGCTCCATAACATCAAAAAAAGACGGTGGAAATATCTTCTCTAGGTTGCATAGAATCTTAGGAATGTTTAGCTCCAAACATTGGATACAATCAGCTGTAAGTGACCCCATGCATATATCCCTGAAAAAAGCTCCTATGACGGCAATTGCTTTGTGAACATCTTTAGGGAGGAGATGAGCAAATGCAAATGGTAGTAGTGGTTGCATCACCACATGACAATCATGGCTCTTCGTCCCGATAAACTTGTCTCCATCAGTGTCCACACAATTACGCAAGCTTGATGTGTAACCGTCAGGGAATTTAACTTGTCGCATAATCCACTCAAAAAAATCTTCCTTCGATTTTGGATCTACCCAATATACTGGAATTGGAGGTTTTCCGTTCTTCTCAAGATGAAGTTCAGGCCGATCAAAGATTTCAGGAAAATCAATCCTAAACTTCACTTTTATCTTTTGTCTTACCTTGCACGTTCAGAACAGTGTTCATGATGTTATCGAAGAAATTTTTCTCAATATGCATGACATCAAGATTATGCCTTAGTAGCTGGTCCTTCCAATATGGTAAATCCCAAAAGATGCTTAGCTTGTACCAGCTGTGCACTACACCAGCTCAATATGTATTATCATGCTCGTTCCCACCACATTCACGAGTTCTTAGTGCACCAAATGCTTCTAAGAGGCCCAAAGTAGTCGACCCATCATCTTGGAGAATTGGAACATCAAACACTTTACTCTTCTTCGTAAAAAGTTTAGTGTTTTTCCGATATGGATGATCATGCGGTAGAAATCTTCTATGAAAATCAAACTAACACGAGTTGCGTCCATTCTTCCACTGGAATGCATCAGTTTTTTCTTACAATACGAAAATGCTAACATCCCATGCGTTGTCCATCTTGATAACATACCATAAGGCGGAAAATCGTTAATGGTCCACATTAGTGCATCCCTCATCAGAAAATTTTCCTTGCAGGAGACATCATACGCTATAACTGATATATCATGGTTTTTACCGGTTTTATGCCATGATATAAGTGTGTTTTAGAGTCTATTTGTGTTCTTTTAGAGTCTATTACATGTATAATCAGGTTTGGAGCAGAATTGGAGATGTTGGAGCATTCTGGAGCTTTTTGGAGTGTTTGGCCGAGAGAGTTGAGCTCACGGTCCGAAACAGGGAATTGCATCGATCGACACACCTTTGGTGTCGATCGTTGCACAAGCGAGATGGGCCAAACTCGGCGGTTTAATGAAGAATGAAGATTTTACACTTTGGCCCAGAAGTTCCTGATATTTACAAAGAAGCCCCAAGCCGAGATTATACCTATATAATTAAGTTTTTGGTGTTTTAATTAGATACGCTTTCATACTTAGAGCTAAGAGATTTTTAGAGCTTTGGGGGCTGATCTGATCCTGTACTTCATCTATTTTGGAGAAGATTTCGAACCCCTTTATCTATTTATTTTCTTATATGCAATCTATTAATTCTATGATTTCTGTTTCATTAATCATGTCTGAGTATATTCATTGTTAGGTTTAGGGATTCTCGTTAGGGATTTCATGACTTGTTAGATTTACTTAATTCAGTTAAGGATTCAAATCAATAGATGTTCTTCAATCTAAACTGTACTTAATGCTAGTTCTAACCTGATCACTTAGAATCTAGATCATAGGTTGCTAGGTTGGCACGAAAGTGTGATTTAGAACCTGAACTATTTAGATTGAGCAAATGAATTACTCGCAAAGAAATTTGGTTTAGTTTAATTGTGAACATATCGAACCTGATCATTAAAGCTGGTTTAATCTGTTAGGAATTACAAAGACATTTGGATTTCTGCAATTAGGCTTAGAGAATCTTCACAGCGAAAGTTGGTTTATTCTATATATGTGCTTCGAGTTCTAGAACTGTGTCTAATTAGATCCTGACTGAATATTAATCTGCTTGTATGATTTCCTGAGAACTCCCTAGACTTAGCACCCTTAGTTTATCGCTTACAACTCACTCCTGCTATCGTTTGCTTCTTTGTTTTGCTTGTTTTACTTAAATCAAACTTGCTTTCACCTAGTTTAATCTTCTTAGTTTTTAACCTATCGAAACCAGAGTCTCTGTGGATTCGATACCCTAGAGTACTACAATCTCATACTGTGCACTTGCAGTTAGACAATAGGGTTAAAACTTACACCTATCAAGTTTTTGGCGCCGTTGTCGGGGACTCTTTGAGTCTTCGATAGGATCGAACTTAGGGTTTTTACTAGGATTTTTATTTTTTGTTTTAGTTACTAATTTTTCTCTGTTTTCTCTCTGTCGCAGGTACCGATTTCGCATAGCGTCGATCGTTGCACCTTTGTGTCGATCGTCACTAGGCGATTCTGAGATTGAATCGATCGTTGCACTGATAGCATCGATCGTTGCTTGACGATTACAGACAGTTTATGCAGACGTGTGAAACTAGAAGTAATCAGAACTTGAACCTCGTTAATCTCGGACTTGAAGAACTTGGACGACTAGAGAGGACTAACAGAAGAGAAAGAAGATCAAGGATGGTATGTGAACGTTTGATTCTGATACAAGATGCTCAAGGTATCCTGAGGGATCCGCAAAAAAATCTTTACAATGCTGCTGGGCAGAGGATTGATGCTGAGGGACGTGTGATCCCTGAGGTTTAGGAACCTGAACTACAGCCACAGCCGCAGGCGCAAGGACAGAACCAAAATAGACAGATGATAGTCCATGAGAGGAATTTAGCTGACTACAACAGACCGGATGAGTTTCATGCAAACCGGTCAGCTCTAGTACTTCCTGGTTTTGAGAGGGATGATTTTGAGATCAAAACCATTTACTACTCGCTGATGAGACAGAATGCTTTCCATGGTTACCCAACGGAGCAGCCTATGGATCACATTGATCAGTTTGAGGATATAATCACTGGCATGAAGTATGATGAAGTTTGCCAGGATTATCTGTTTCTCAAGCTCTTTCCATACAGTCTCGCTGGAGACGCTGCTGCATGGCTGAAGCAACTGCCACATGGGTAGTTTACTACTTGGAGTGACCTGAAGGGTGAGTTTCTGAGATATTTCTACGATGATGCGCGCTCAGATCAGTCCAGACAGGACATTCTGACATTTCCCCAAGGCCCTGTGGAGCCTTTAAAAGCTGCCTGGATGAGATTCAGAAAGTACCAGCGTGACTTCCCACACCATGGATTCACTGAGGTCACATTGCTAGGTATCTTCTTCATAGGCATAGATCTTCCGTATCAGTCTGCGCTGGATAATGCCAGCAATGCAAACTTTAACACCAGGACTCCTGCACAAGCTAAGCAGTTAATTGAGAACCTAGCAAGCAGCAATAGTTGCAAGACTATGGATGAGAGGAGGAAGAAATCTGGTGGAAGTGTAGAGAATTTGGAGATTGCTGATATTAGATCTAAGCTGGACACAGTTTGTAATCTCCTAGCTGGTAAGAAAGCTGTCCACTTTGCCCAAGATGTAGAGGTAATTCAGACTAAGGAAGACACTCAGGAAGAAGATGTGAATTACATAGGAGGACTGGATTTCAAGGTAATAGATTTGGTAATCAGCAGGGAAACAGGTTCTTCAATGGAGGACAGAGGAGTGCCTTCACAGGAAATCAGAACTCTTCTAGCTTTGGACAGACTAGTGGTTTTCAGAAACCTTTTGGACAAGGTACTCAGAGAACCTATGGATCATCTTCTTACCAAGCGCCTCCTGTAGCCACTGCTCATGAAAGTAAGATAGAGGCAATGATGGAACAGCTGCTGAAAGGTCAGACTAAGAATGATGCAGACCTTGACAAAAAGATAGGTACCGTCTATGAGGATCTGAACGGGAAATTTGAGTACCTGAGCGCACATATGAAGGAACTTGATGCTAAAGTTGCAAGAACTGTTGGATATGCTCAGAGGGAAGATGGATATCTCCCAGGGCGGACTGATGCTAATCCCAAGTACCAATGCAATGCAGTGACATTGAGAAGTGGTAAAGAGTTGTCATCTGGCCAGAAAAAGCAGTTAAGTGTAGAAGAACTCGTGGAAATTGAAGAGCTGGAAGATGAGATCCGCGATATTCGCAATGCGTCGATCGACGCTACTAAGCAACGATCGATGCAAAGCGAAATCAGGGAACCAGAAATCGTAACACAGTCGCCTAGCAACGATCGATGCGAAAATAGCAACGATCGACACAAGGTGACCGCAGAGGATTCAAATGCAGAGAAACCGAAGAAATCGAATGAAAGAGTCTATAAGCCTAAGGTCCCCTTTCCTAAGAACCCCATAAAGGCTAAGAACGATAAACAATATGTTAAGAGCTAGGAGATGATCAAAAAGGTGAAGATTGAAGTGCCTTTGATTGACTCTATGGAGACTACTCCTGTGATGAAGAGGTGCTTTAAAGACTTGATTTTTGGTAAATGGTCTAGTGAGGAGACTGTAATGATGATCACAGAAATAGGAAGTGCAGTAATTCAGGGTAGAATTCCTAAGAAGTTAAAAGATCCAGGGAGTTTTGTGTTGGACTGAGCCATCTACAGAGAAAGGTTTGAAAGATCTCTATGTGATCTCGGCTCTAGTGTGAATCTTATGCCCTTTTCTGTTGCTAAGAGACTAGGAATGAAGGATTTCCTACCCACTAGAATCTCACTGGTTTTAGCAGACAGAACAATCCGGATTCCTGAAGGAGTGCTAGAGGATGTGCCTATAATGATTGGTCAATGTGTGATTCCTACTGATTTTGTGGTTCTGCAGTATGGAGAGGAACCAAAGGATCCACTGATTTTGGGTAGGCCATTCTTAGCTACTGCTGGTGCGATGATAGACTACCGAGGAGGTAAAATAGTTCTGAATGTGGGTGATTTGAAGATGAGCTTCGATATGGACAAGCTGGTGAAGAGACCAACCATCGACGGACATACCTTCTATGTAGACACACTAGGTAATTTGGCTGCAGAGTACTTTCATAGGACACATGCTGAGGATCCACTGGAGAGAGCCTTACTGAGCCCTATAATGGAGCTGGAACATCTACAGGATGAACCTGCAATTTGCTATGCAAGGCTTATGGATTCTACTGAGCATGTGATGCGGTTGGATGTGTCTGACGCGACTTTGCAACGATCGACACCTTCGGAGCAACGATCGTTGCAGGTCGACAGAGATTGGGCAGAGGAAAAAGCTCCAAAAATTGAGCTGAAACAACTTCCATCAGGGCTAAGGTACGCATTTCTTGGAACGAATTCAACTTATCCAGTGATTGTCAATGCTAGTTTGAACAACGCATAGCTCACTTTACTGCTAAGCAAGCTGCGCAAGCATCGCAAAGCTCTTGGCTATTCTCTTGATGACATTTCAGGTATCTCTCCGGAACTGTGCATGCATCGGATACATCTCGAGGACGAGTCTAAGACATCTGTTGAGCATCAGAGAAGGCTTAATCCTAATATGCAGGAAGTGGTTAAGAAGGAGATTATGAAACTCCTGGATACTGGGATCATCTATCCTATCTCAGACAGTGATTAGGTGAGTCCAGTCCATGTAGTGCCTAAGAAAGGTGGAGTTACAGTTGTGAAGAATGAGAAGAATGAGCTGATCCCTACTAGGACTGTGACAAGATACAGGATGTGCATAGATTACAGGAAACTCAATGCGGCAACAAGGAAGGATCATTTCCCTTTACCCTTCATTGATCAGATGCTGGAGAGGTTAGCAAATCACCCTTACTATTGCTTCCTCGATGGATACTCAGGTTTCTTTCAGATTCCTATCCACCCAGAAGATCAGGGAAAGACCACATTCACTTGTCCATATGGCACATTTGCTTACCGTAGGATGCCTTTTGGACTCTGCAATGCACCAGCTACCTTCCAGAGATGCATGATGTCCATATTCACTGATATGATTGAGGACTTTATGGAGGTATTTATGGATGACTTCTAAGTCTATGGATCATCTTATAATGAGTGCTTAGATAATCTGTGTAAGGTACTGACTAGATGCGAAGAAAAGCACTTAGTTCTTAATTGGGAAAAGTGCCATTTCATGGTCAGAGATGGCATTGTACTTAGACATAAAGTGTCTGAAGCAGGGATTGAAGTGGACCGCGCTAAAATTAAGGTAATGACCAACCTTCAGGCGCCTGATTCTGTTAATTCTATAAGAAGCTTTCTTGGACATGCTGGTTTCTATAGACGGTTTATCAAGGACTTCAGTAAGATTGCTAGGCCACTAACTGCTTTGCTGTGTAAGGATACCAAATTTGAGTTCACTGCAGATTGTAAGAATACATTTGAACAAATCAAGCAGGCATTAGTGAGTGCTCCAATAGTTCAACCACCGGATTGGGATCTACCTTTTGAGGTTATGTGTGATGCAAGCGACTATGTTGTTGGAGCTGTTCTGGGGCAGAAGAAGGATAAAAAGCTTCATGCTATCTATTATGCCAGTAGGACACTGGATGATGCACAAAGAAACTATGCCACCACAGAGAAGGAGTTGTTGGCTGTTGTCTTTGCATTTGAGAAATTTCGCCCTTATCTTGTTGGCTCCAAGGTGATTGTACACACTGATCATTCAGCTCTGAAGTATCTGATGCAGAAGAAAGATGCTAAGCCAAGATTGTTGAGATGGATTCTGTTGCTTCAGGAGTTTGACATTGAAGTAAGGGATAAGAAGGGGGTTGAGAATGGAGTTGCTGACCATCTTTCAAGGATGCTGGTTGAGGAAGACGTGCCAATTAATGATTATTTTCCTGAAGAGAACGTCAATATGGTTGGGACAGTGTTTCAGACAGATTTGGACAGAAACTTGCAAAACTGTCGGATTAATCGCAGTGCGTTGATCGATGCTACAACTGCGTCGATCGATGCACGTATCAGGACAATGACGATCGGTGCAACCTTATGCGACGATCGTTGCAGTGCGGATACAGATCCAGAAACTTTTACAATCCAAATTGGAGGCTATGAGTTCGAGGTTGATGTTGTCACAACCACTGATCGACCATGGTATGCAGATATCGCTAACTACTTGGCTGCAGAAACTGAACCAGATGATCTTAAGGGGTATGCAAAGAAGAAATTTTTCAGAGAGCTTAGGCGATACTACTGGGATGAACCTTATCTTTACAAGCATTGTTCGGATGGCCTTTACAGGAGATGTGTTGCTGAATCAGAAGTCCCAGATATCCTATTCCACTGCCATGGATCGGATTATGCTGGACATTTTGCCACTTTTAAGACTGTGTCTAAGGTTTTACAAGCAGGTTTCTGGTGGCCTACAATGTTTGCAGATGCTCATTCCTTCGTCTCTCAGTGTGATGCCTGTCAGAGAAGAGGGAAAATCAGTAAGAAGCATGAAATGCCTCAGAACTTCATTCTTGAGGTTGAGGTTTTGATTGCTGGGGCATAGACTTTATGGGTCCCTTTCCCTCATCTTATGGGAATAAGTTTATCCTGGCTGCTGTGGATTATGTGTCTAAGTGGGTGGAAGCAGTAGCTAGTCCAACAAATGATTCTTCAGTGGTAATTAAGCTGTTTAAGACCATCATATTCCCTAGATTTGGAGTACCTCGGATAGTAATTAGTGATGGAGGATCTCACTTTATTAATAAGGTCTTTGAGAAGCTGCTAAGAAAGCATGGAGTTCATCACCGAGTTGCTACTCCTTATTACCCTCAGACTAGTGAACAAGTTGAGGTTTCTAACAGACAGATCAAGGAGATCTTAGAGAAGACAGTTGGAAAAACAAGGAAAGATTGGGCAGCTAAGCTGGATGATGCATTATGGGCTTACAAGACTGCATTTAAGACGCCATTAGGGATTACTCCATTTCATTTGCTGTATGGAAAAGCATGTCATCTGCCAGTGGAGCTTGAGTACAAAGCAGCATGGGCTGTAAAGTGATATATCATGGTTTTTACTAGTTTTAGGCCATGATATAGATGTGTTTTAGTGTCTTTTGTCTTTGTTTAGAGTCTTTTACAGGTATAATCAGGTTGGGAGCTAAATTGGAGATTATGGAGCATTTTGGAGATTTTTGGAGTGATTGGCCGAGAGATAGAGTTCACTGTCCGAAACAGAGAAAGGTGTCGATCGTTGCACTCTAGCAACGATCGTTGCACCAGCGAGATGGGCCAAAAGTTCGGCGGTTTAGAAGAATCAAGATATTGCACTTTGATCCAGAAGTTCCTGATATTTACAAAGAAGCCCCTGGCCGAGATTATGCCTATATAATAGAGTTTTTAGAGTTTTTATTAGATACACTTTCATAATTAAGAGCAGAGGATTTTTAGAGCTTTTGGGGCTGATCTGAACCTAATTCATCATCTGTGTTTGGAGAAGATTTCGAACCCCTTTTACTCTTATTCTTTTATGCAATTTACTTATCATATGATCATGTTTTCATTATCTATGTCTGAGTAGATTCCTAGTTAGACTTAGGGTTTCTCACATAGGATTTCATGACTTGCTAGACTTGTTCAATTTCAGTTAAGGATTCAAACTATATCTGTTCTTCAATTTAATTGTGCTTAAAGCTAGTTCTAACCTGATCAATTAGAATCTAGATCTTAGGTTGCTAAATACGTCACGGAAGTGGGGTTTAGGAATCTGAACTAATTAAATTGGGCAATTAAACTTTGCGCAAACGAAAGTTTGGTTTAGGATAATTGTGAACATATCAAACTTGGGATTAATGCTAGTTTAATCTGTTAGTTCTCGCAAACGGAAGTTTGGTTTGCTGCACTTAGACTTAGAGAATTATCGCAAAGGAATTTGGTTAATTCTATATCTGTGTTTTGAGTTCTAGAACTGTGCTTAATTAGATCCTTGCTGAATGAACTGTCTGCTAGTCTGATTTCCTGAGAATACCCTAGGTTTGACGCTTTTAATTACTTGCTTTCACAACCAATAATCTCTGCTACTGATTTACTTTCTTGCACTATTTTCATACAATCACATTGCTTATTTCTAGTATTCATTCCCTACGGTTTGATTCTCTTGAGACCAAGTGTCCCTGTGGATTCGATAAACCCTATATACTACTTTGACATTGCTGTACACTTGCAGTTTAGTATAGGGATTAATTCTTGACCTATCAAGTTTTTGGCGCCGTTGCCGGGGACTCTTTGAGTCTTCGATAGGACCGAACTTAGGGTTTTACTAGAAATTTTTCGTTTTTCGTTTTTGTTTTTCGTTTTTTTTATTTATTTATTTATTTTGCTGATTTTTCTCTGTTTCTCTCTGTCGCAGGTACGAATTTCGCCTTGCATCGATCGTTGCACCCTTTGCGTCGATCGTTGCTAAGCGATTTGAGATTGAATCGATCGTTGCACTGATAGCATCGATCGTTGCTGGACGATTACAGACAGTTTATGCCAACGCAGAACACTCGAAGTAATCCGAACTCGAGCTTAGTTAATCTCAACCTAGAAGAACTTGGACGTCTAGAGAGGACTATTAGAAGAGAAAAGAGAGAAAGAATGGTACAAGAACGCTTGATCTTGATACCAGATGCTGATGGAATCCTGAGGGATCCAGAGAACAATCCTTACAATGCTGCTGGGCAAAGGATTGATGCTGAGGGACGAGTGATCCCTGATGAAGTTGAGCCAGAAGGCCGAATGGTAGTTCATGAGAGGACACTAGCTGATTACAATAGACCTGATGAGTTTCATGCAAACCGAGCAGCTCTAGTGCTTCCTGCCTTCGAAAGGAATGATTTTGAGGTAAAAACTATCTACTACCAACTGATGAGACAGATTGCTTTTCATGGTCTTCAATCAGAGCAGCCTATGGATCACATTGACAAGTTTGAGGACATAGTCACTGGCATGAAGTATGAAGGAGTATGCCCGGACTATCTGTTCCTTAAGCTATTTCCGCACAGTCTTGCTGGAGACGCTAGTGCATGGCTGAGACAACTGGCACCTGGCCAGTACACTACTCGGACAGCCTTAAAGAGTGAGTTCCTGCGCCACTTCTACGATGCTGCGCGCTCAGATCAGTCCAGACAGGACATACTCACTTTTTCCCAAGGAGCTGTGGAGCCTTTGACAACCGCATGGATGAGATTTAAGCAGTATCAGCGTGATTGTCCACACCATGGATTCACAGAAGTACAGCTGATAGGTATTTTCTTCAGAGGCATAGATCTCCCTTATCAGACTGCTTTGGATAATTCCAGTGATGCAAATTTCAGCACCAGAACTCCTACACAAGCTAAACGGTTGATAGAGAACCTGATTGGCAGCAATAGTTGCAAAACAATGGATGAAAGGAGGAAGAGATCTGGTGGAACCGTAGAGAATTCTGATATGGCTAATATTAGATCCAGATTGGACACAGTCTACAATCTTCTGACAAACAAGAAAGCTGTCCACTTTGCCCAAGATGTGGAGGTGATTCAAACTGAGGAGGACACTCAGGAAGAAGAAGTGAATTTCATAGGAGGTTCCGGTTTCCAAGGTAATAGATTTAACAATCAACAGGGGAACAGATTCTCAAATGGAGGACAATCTGGTGGTTTTCAAAAGACCTATGGACAGGGTAATCAGAGAACCTATGGATCTACATCTTATCAGACTCCTCCTGCATCTACAGCACATGAGAGCAAAATGGAGGCTATGATGGAACAACTGATGGAGAGTCAAACCAAGCTTTCTGTAGACAACAACAAGAAGCTGGACGCTGTCTATCAGGACCTCAATGGGAAGTTTGAGACATTGAGCACTCACATGAAGCAGTTGGACACTCAGGTGAATCAGATGTCCAGCTCACTGAAAGGAAAAGGAGTTGCAGACACTCATATTAAGGCCTGTTCTGTACTGATTAATGATGGATCTTACCTAGGGGAGAAATTTGAGCTAAGTACGGCTGAGTTGGTGACTGAGGAAGAATTTTCGGATTTCTGTGAAAAACTCTCGGGTGGAAGTTGTGATGATCGCGATGCAACGATCGATACACCTCTGGCATCGATCGATGCAGGTCGTGAACAAGCAGAGAATCCGTGGGATGAAAATGAGATTGATGCAGAACTAGCCCGCCTATTCCCTGGTACATCTGAAATCACTCCAGAAGATGTTTATGCACGAGCTATTTGGCACAGTCCCAAGGTGTCTGAAGTGATTAAACAAGAGATTGAAGAGCTGAAAAGGCTAGAAAAGAGTGGTGAGGACTTGGAAGAAATTCCATCATCTGATGATCCACCTTATCATCCATGTGTTCAGAAATATTTGAACAAGATGTTGCCATTAGATGAAGAGCTGAGAGAATGGGTGATAATAATTCCTCAGCATATCAGTGATGTTCTGTTAACTAAAGTCCCAAAGAAACTGCCTGATCCTGGAGTCTTTGTACTTGATTGTTCTATCTTTGAAGATAGTTTTAGGCGTTCTCTGTGTGATTTAGGAGCTGCTGGGAGCATAATGCCTTACTCTGTGGCAGAGAAGCTGGGTATGTTGGATTTTACTCCTACTAGGACACGTCTTATCCTAGCTGATCAGTCCATGCGAGTTCCTGAAGGGCTCCTTATGGATATTCCGGTAAGAGTTGGAAACTACTTAGTTCCGACGGACTTCCTTGTGCTGAAATATGCCTGCGATCCGGATGAAGCTTTATTGCTTGGGAGACCATTCTTGGCTACAGCAGGAGCTGTGATTGATGTTAGACAGAGTCTAATAGACCTCCACCTGGGAGATGAGACGCTGCGATATGAGATGGAGAAGCTGCGGAAGCCACTGATAGATGGACAGACTTTCAAGATCTTGGAAGCAGATGATGAGCAGCTGAATGAGACTGTGATAATAGATCCTGGAGCGCATTTTGCTCCATCTTTTCTTGGACTGAAGCATTCTGCAACAGCCTATTCTCCACCATGGATGAGGAGACTTGAACAGAGACAGAAAAAGTCTCTGTCAGGATCTTCCGGAGCCTGAAAGATCTTGCGCGTCCGGTCAAGCTATTGACCTTAAACAAGCGCTGGGTGGGAGGCAACCCACCATTAGGTACTGGTGTTTTTCTACTTAATTTTTGGTGTTTTTGTTAGGATTTTACGTTTGTTTTTGTTTCTGGTGCAGTCATGTTTGCAGGTCTCGGACAAAATCGCAGTGCAGCGATCGATGCATTTCTGCATCGATCGTCACAACACGAAATGAATCGCATTGCAGCGATCGTTGCGGTCCTGAGCAACGATCGACCATACACGAAAATCGCCAAGTAACGGTCGATGCATCTAATGCACCGATCGATGCTGTGCGACAGAGGTAACCCGACAGACATGATTTCACCTTTTCAATTTATTTTATTTTCTTTTTACCGATCCTTCGCTGGACACTACTGGGGACAGTGTGTCTTAAGTGTGGGGGAGGTGCTACTGACGTTTATCTTTCTGTTTTCTTAAGAGTCAGTCCGTTTTTCAAAATTTTTTGTTTTATTGAGTCAAAATTGTTTAAGTAAGAAACTATGATTTTCGGAGGAGATTTACAAAACTTGCAGGAACTTAAGTAACCATTGGGATGAAGTTGCAGGATCTATCTCTGACTGTTAGAAAACTCAGACACGGATCAACCTACTGGGAACACCCACATCACTTCAGGTATCAGAGGATCCTTTTACTGACTTCACCCCTAATACTGACTTAGATTTTCTCACCTAAGGGCTTGGTATACTTTATGTCGGATTCCCTGTTAGTTCTGACACAGCCTGTAAACCTGTCCTATTTAGTTCCCTTCTCCCCTTCTATAAAGTAAAAAAAAAAAAAAAAAAAGATAATAAACTGAGGATGAGTTAGTAACTCCGAAGTGGTCATGAGAATAGTAGCAAACACTATTATCTCTCATGTGATCCATGGAATGTGTCCAAAGTACACCCCATAACGGGAAGAACACTGATAAAAAAAATAAAATGATACCCAGTGGGGAAAAATCAGTTGTTAAAGAAGGGAAAGAGAAGAAAGGGACTAGAGAAAGATAGTATGGTGGTCTAGAGCTGATTAGGTAAGAATCCATGTGCCTTTAGATCGATACTCCTTAGGTGAGACCGCACTTAAATACTTGCAGAAGTCAGTAGGGAGAATTTGAATGCTTGAATGTGATTGTGGAGTTTACCTAGGACAGTTGCTAAGTGTGGGGGAAGTACATGTTGGTCTTGATATCCTGTGATTGATTCTTTCAGTGGTTTACTAAGGGGAATCTGAGTATTGTAGCTTCTAAGATGAAATGAGTTTCTGAAGAGTTTTCAAACCTCTTCACCATGTTTTAGTTCTATGTTTTGCTTGAGGGCAAGCAAAGGCTAAGTGTGGGGGAGTTGATATATCATGGTTTTTACTAGTTTTAGGCCATGATATAGATGTGTTTTAGTGTCTTTTGTCTTTGTTTAGAGTCTTTTACAGGTATAATCAGGTTGGGAGCTAAATTGGAGATTATGGAGCATTTTGGAGATTTTTGGAGTGATTGGCCGAGAGATAGAGTTCACTGTCCGAAACAGAGAAAGGTGTCGATCGTTGCACTCTAGCAACGATCGTTGCACCAGCGAGATGGGCCAAAAGTTCGGCGGTTTAGAAGAATCAAGATATTGCACTTTGATCCAGAAGTTCCTGATATTTACAAAGAAGCCCCTGGCCGAGATTATGCCTATATAATAGAGTTTTTAGAGTTTTTATTAGATACACTTTCATAATTAAGAGCAGAGGATTTTTAGAGCTTTTGGGGCTGATCTGAACCTAATTCATCATCTGTGTTTGGAGAAGATTTCGAACCCCTTTTACTCTTATTCTTTTATGCAATTTACTTATCATATGATCATGTTTTCATTATCTATGTCTGAGTAGATTCCTAGTTAGACTTAGGGTTTCTCACATAGGATTTCATGACTTGCTAGACTTGTTCAATTTCAGTTAAGGATTCAAACTATATCTGTTCTTCAATTTAATTGTGCTTAAAGCTAGTTCTAACCTGATCAATTAGAATCTAGATCTTAGGTTGCTAAATACGTCACGGAAGTGGGGTTTAGGAATCTGAACTAATTAAATTGGGCAATTAAACTTTGCGCAAACGAAAGTTTGGTTTAGGATAATTGTGAACATATCAAACTTGGGATTAATGCTAGTTTAATCTGTTAGTTCTCGCAAACGGAAGTTTGGTTTGCTGCACTTAGACTTAGAGAATTATCGCAAAGGAATTTGGTTAATTCTATATCTGTGTTTTGAGTTCTAGAACTGTGCTTAATTAGATCCTTGCTGAATGAACTGTCTGCTAGTCTGATTTCCTGAGAATACCCTAGGTTTGACGCTTTTAATTACTTGCTTTCACAACCAATAATCTCTGCTACTGATTTACTTTCTTGCACTATTTTCATACAATCACATTGCTTATTTCTAGTATTCATTCCCTACGGTTTGATTCTCTTGAGACCAAGTGTCCCTGTGGATTCGATAAACCCTATATACTACTTTGACATTGCTGTACACTTGCAGTTTAGTATAGGGATTAATTCTTGACCTATCATAAAGCAGATGGACTTCGATCTTAAATCTGCTGCAGAGAAGAGATTGGTGCAGCTTAATGAGTTGGATGAGATTCGGCATCATGCTTATGAGAACTCAAAGCTGTACAAAGAGAGGACTAAGGCTTATCATGACAGGAAGATTGTCTCTAGACAATTTGAGCCTAATGATCAGGTACTTTTGTATAACTCTCGTTTGCAATTGTTCCCAGGTAAGTTGAGATCAAGATGGTCTTGTCCTTTCACCATCAAAGAGGTGCGTCCTTATGGAGCTGTCGTTCTAATCAGCCAGGAAGGTAAAGAATTTACTGTCAATGGACAGAGAGTTAAGCACTACTGGGCTAAGGCTGAGATTCCAGAAGGTCCGATTTTGCCTCTGGATGTTGCACCATCTGTCTAAATCAGCTGATAGGTCAAGCTAATGACCTTAAACAAGCGCTGAGTGGGAGGCAACCCACTGTTTTCGTTTTTGCATTTTAATTTTGGTGCTTTTTGTAGGATTTTACGTTTGTTTCTGGTTTTGGTGAGTTTTTGTCTGCAGGTCTCGGAGTAATCGCAGTGCGTCAATCGATACACATTGTGTCGATCGTCACCATACGAAGAAATCGCATTGCAGCGATCGTTGCGGTCCTGAGCAACGATCGACACTTGACGACAAATCGCCTAGCAACGGTCGTTACATTTTTGTGACGATCGATGCAAAGTGCGACATAGGTAAAAATCAGACAGAACTCAACACTTCCATTACAATTTTTCTTTCTTTTTACCAATCCTTCGCTTGACACTACTGGGGACAGTGTGTCTTAAGTGTGGGGGGAGGTAGTACTGACTATTATCTTTCTGTTTTCTTAGAGTCAGTCCTGTTATTCAAAATTTTTGTTTTATTGAGTCAAAACAGTTTAAGTAAGAAACAGTGATTTTTTGAGAAGTTTTAACAGCACTTGCAGGAACTTAAGTAACCATTGGGATGAAGCTGCATGAGCTATCTATGACTATTAGAAAACCCCATCACAGATCAACCTACTGAGGACACCCACATCACTTCAGGTATCAGAGGATCCTTTTACTGACTTCAAACTTAATACTGACTTAGATTTCTCACCTAAGGGCTTGGTATACTTTGTGTCGGATTCCCTTGTTAGTTCTGACACAGCCTGTAAACATGTCCTATTTAGTTCCCTTCTCCCCTTCCATAAAAATAAAAAATAAATAAATAATAAACTGAGGATGAGTTAGTAACTCCGAAGTGGTCATGGGAGTGGTAGCTACAACTATCATATCCTGTGCATCCATGGAATGTGTCCAAAGTACACCCCTTAACGGGAAGCGCACTGATAAAAAAAAAAAATGATACCCAGTGGGGAAAAATCAGTTGTTAAGGAAGGGAAAAGAGAAGAAAGGGACTAGAGAAAGATAGTATGGTGGTCTAGAGCTGATAAGGTAAGAATCCATGTGCCTTTGATCGATACTCCTTAGGTGAGACCGCACTTAAATACTTGCAGAAGTCAGTAGGGTGAATTTGAATGCGTAAATGTGATTGTGGAGTTTACTTAGGACAGTTGTTAAGTGTGGGGGAAGTATATGTTGGTCTTGATATCTTGTGATTGATTCTTTCAGTGGTTTACTAAGGGGAATCTGAGTGTTGTTGCTTCAAAGATGAAAAGAGTTTCTGAAAGTTTTCAAACCTCTTCACCATGTTTTAGTTCTCTGTTTTGCTTGAGGGCAAGCAAAGGCTAAGTGTGGGAGAGTTGATATATCATGGTTTTTACCGGTTTTATGCCATGATATAAGTGTGTTTTAGAGTTTATTTGTGTTCTTTTAGAGTCTATTACAGGTTTAATCAGGTTTGGAGCAGAATTGGAGATGTTGGAGCATTCTGGAGCTTTTTGGAGTGTTTGGCCGAGAGAGTTGAGCTCACGGTCCGAAACAGGGAATTGCATCGATCGACACACCTTTGGTGTCGATCGTTGCACAAGCGAGATGGGCCAAACTCGGCGGTTTAATGAAGAATGAAGATTTTACACTTTGGCCCAGAAGTTCCTGATATTTACAAAAAAGCCCCAAGCCGAGATTATACCTATATAATTAAGTTTTTGGTGTTTTAATTAGATACGCTTTCATACTTAGAGCTAAGAGATTTTTGGAGCTTTTGGGGCTGATCTGATCCTGTACTTCAACTATTTTGGAGAAGATTTCGAACCCCTTTATCTATTTATTTTCTTATATGCAATCTATTAATTCTATGATTTCTGTTTCATTAATCATGTATGAGTAGATTCATTGTTAGGTTTAGGGATTCTCGTTAGTGATTTCATGACTTGTTAGATTTACTTAATTCAGTTAAGGATTCAAATCAATAGATGTTCTTCAATCTAAACTGTACTTAATGCTAGTTCTAACCTGATCACTTAGAATCTAGATCATAGGTTGCTAGGTTGGCACGAAAGTATGATTTAGAACCTGAACTATTTAGATTGAGCAAATGAATTACTCGCAAAGAAATTTGGTTTAATTGTGAACATATCGAACCTGATCATTAAAGCTGGTTTAATCTGTTAGGAATTACAAAGACATTTGGATTTCTGCAATTAGGCTTAGAGAATCTTCACAGCGAAAGTTGGTTTATTCTATATCTGTGCTTCGAGTTCTAGAACTGTGTCTAATTAGATCCTGACTGAATATTAATCTGCTTGTCTGATTTCCTGAGAACTCCCTAGACTTAGCGCCCTTAGTTTATCGCTTACAACTCACTCCTGTTATCGTTTGCTTCTTTGTTTTGCTTGTTTTACTTAAATCATACTTGCTTTCACCTAGTTTAATCTTCTTAGTTTTTAACCTATCGAAACCAGAGTCTCTGTGGATTCGATACCCTAAAGTACTACAATCTCATACTGTGCACTTGCAGTTAGATAATAGGGTTAAAACTTACACCTATCAATAACACCGAGCAGCCATAACATTTGCAAATCATATATCAATGGCTGAAAGAATACATCAAGTGATCTTCTTGGATGCTATGGACCGGGAACGAGCACGAAGAGGAAAAGAAACTCTCGACGCATGCACAGAGATGGCTGTAGGTTATAAGGACTTAAAATCATTGGCCACAACAATGATTGTCTCCCATGCCTTACTAACGCGTTGAAACCATCTATGCATAATCCGAGGTACACTTTATGTGGCTCGTATGCCAAATCTGGATATACTCTCTAAAAATGTCGCCTCGCTTCATCATCCAACAGATGTGCAATCTCTGCTCCTCTTCTATGCTCAGCATGCCATCAAATTTCCCCCGCAACTCGCTCTGATTGGTTTAAGCACCTCATCCTAGAGGTTAACGGCATATACCACATTCGCTTGAAAGGAACCTTAGATCTTTTCCTTGTATCCTCATAGCGCAAATTCTAACATAATTTACATTCTAGACGGTATTCGTCTTCTCGCATATATATCATATAGTTGTCGATGCACACATCTATCATCTGATACGGTAATCCAAGACCTTTATGCCCATTAATCTTGTAGCAGATGATAATGGCGAATGACCCTATTTGCAACCATAGTAAAGCGGCCGTGAAGATACCAAATCTTATAACCCTCCATAAACCCAACTGAGTACAAGTGATGCCATACTTCGTCAATTTTAAGATTTCTAACATTTCAGAATGAGTTCAAGGACATTTTAACTTACCATATTTCTGCGTATGTTATTGATTGCAAGCTACCGTCATGAATTCCATAATACCGAGTGCATATGGGGTGTGGACTAAGTTCGTCATCTCATCAACCCTCAGTCCGTCCATCCACGATCTGAAATAATTAGAGGAAGACATTTTTCTGTGATAAACAATATGAGTGAGAGAGAGATAGAGAGGGGGGGGAGAGATTGGTGTGGAGGAGACGAGAGAAACGTTTGGAATTTGTAGGAAATTAACCGATGGTAAACTGACGGAAAACCGACCAATATAACCGTTACCGTTGGTAATCCGTCGGTTTCTTGTCGACCCAACGGTAACATTAACAGCTATATTAACGTATCTATTAACGGTAACATGGAACCGATAGGTTTCTGACGGATTATCAATGGATACAAGTTATCGTCGGGAAACCGTCAAAAATTTTCCAACGGAAGCAATAACCATCGTAATTTACCGACAAAAATCCGACGACTTCATCACCATGTTTATGACCATGTTTTCTAGTAGTGGTTTAATCGCAAAATAGTCGTTAATCTGGGTTTTACGACAAACATACGACTAAATATGGTAGTCGTCATTCCATATTCACTAAATCTCATAGTCGGATTATTAGTCGGCGAGTTACGACTATTTATACAACCAACATAGATAATTGTATGTCTGATGGCAGACAGAATGCTATCATGGTAACCGAACCAAAGGGTACGGTTCTGTCGGGATGGGTCAAGAACGAGAAGATGTTCCTGACCCTGCTGACGGATTTCCCGCAAGTAAGAAGCGAGGTTCTCGGGGGAAAAATATATGAAATCCATTTTTCTAAGTGTTTGAGTGTTTGTAGAAGATGATAAACATTGTGACATCCGTAACATATTTATACAAAAAAACCGACGGAACTCCGTCGGAATTTAGGATTAAATTTCCGAAGAGATGTTTACCAATTCAACGCATAGGGAAGAGTCGGGAGTTATTACCCTCTGTAATTGCAGCCTTTGATCGTTTACAGATTACTTCCAGCGAATTTCAACAGAAGGATAAAGTCTGTTGAAAATCCTTCGGAAATTTCCGATGGATTTCCGACGATATAAGTTTAGGGTTTGTTTAGGGTTAGAGATTTTGCAAGCTCTTAACTTACATATGACATTGTAGGCAGCACATTTAGGATCAAATGACTTGTGTATTACTAAATTTAAATTTCGTAAATCGAACGATGGATCCATACAAACTATCAATAAACGACATTGTAAAGTAAGAAGTGATTTTGTCGGATGTACTTGGTATTCCCGAAAGTGGATAAAACATTTGTTACGAGATTCGGAAGAGTAATCTTTAGTCAGAGAATCCCTAACATTACCTCCCCAAGAATTTTGCGAAGAAACAGGTTTGGGGTGTGAAACCCTACACCCTAAATCTTAATGTCCGTCTGTTTTCTGTAGATAAAAACCAACGGAAAACCGACAATATTAAGATTTCGTCGTTTATCCGTCGGTAAAGCCAGATTACAATTAAATCTTTGCACCTGCCTGGACTCGAACTCGAGATCAGGCTTGTACGCAAGGAGATTTAGGACCATATGAGTTGGGTGTTACATTATTGTTTTCGTGCAACTATTAAATGTTATTAATAAGTCTAAATGTAATTAAAAAGAAAAAAGAACAAGTTGTGATTTTTATTTTTTGAAATAGTAACATATATAAATGAAAAACATGTAGTTAATCATTATTTTAATTCTTTTGTAGTTTTTTTAAATATTTATAAACGTAATTATTTTTTCATTATGCATGGCTTTCTGAGTTGTAGTTGGTGGAAATAGAATCAGTGCCGTCGTCGTCGAATTCTCCTCTCTCTTCTTCGGTATGAGGGCACTATAGAATCGTGACTAGCTCTTCTCAACTTCAAGATTCTTTGATTTGGCTACCTGAATAATCAGGGAATTACACAACTCGATGAGGTTATAGCTTAAGCATCACTGATCGTATTCAGACGACTCCCTCGGCTTTACCTTGGCTGAAGTACATATGGAATTTTAAAACTAGTCCTAAAATTGTTTGAGTTCTTGGACTTTGTATTTATTCCTCGTCTTTGTAACATAGCATATGATATTGTGCCTAGATAAACTTTAGCTCGTGCTTTATCATCTCCCTCCATAAATGGAGTGTAAACTTTGAAGTCTTTTAGTAATAAATGGTTATTTGATCAAAAAAAGAAAAGAAATATGTAACATTGCTTTTGGGTCACCAAAAGTCCAAAACCATGTTCTTATCATTGATTTAAGCAATGATGCATTTTAATCATTTTCCTTGTAAACTGTGTCCATTTTTTGTTTGTCAAAAAAAAAAAACTGTGTCTATTTTGGTGTTTAATAATATGTGACATTTGCAGTCGGATTGATCACATAAGGAAGCTCGAACTCTTTATTCTTGAACTAAAACAAAACAGTGAACCAGAGTGATAGTAGTTCACTTGGTCACTGCGGAATTACATAGGGTGGATTAAACAAAGGAGTAATAGTGGATCATCTTAAACCCTCATTAGAGAGAGTCTGTTTTAGAGAAGGACAAGATCCTGACTTCAAATATGACGATGTCCTTGACAAGGAAACCTTTGGCTGAGTCTTTGATATCTGCAATTGGTATAAACTTGTCAAAGCCCCATTCGTTTGCTGTTGTGTTGGGCCATCCCTCCACTACAAGAAACAAATAAAAAGTTGATTAGAATCATTTTATGTTAGTCTACATGAGTAGTAGTGGATGATGAGAACGAGGATATTAAACCTTGTTTCTCCACATGATTGGATCCTTTCTGGTCAACAACTCGAAGCGTGGCTTTCACGTAACTCTTTTCATTTGACCCACTTACCAGAAAGAGTGACAACGAATTACCCGTTCCATCCCCAGCACCATTTGGATACAGTTTCAATTCCCTATACAGTACACACCCATCACATAGATTAATTTAACACATCTTTTAGAGAGAGAGAGAGAGAGAGAGAGAGAGAGAGAGAGAGAGAGAGAGAGAGAGAGAGAGAGAGAGAGAGAGAGAGAGAGAGTCACCAGCTACTTCCTCCGGAAGTAAACCAACCAGAAGTGTAATAATAATGATAGAGTGAAGTGAAGTTTGTGCGCCATGTGAAAAGAGGGTCGCGAATGTTTTCTTCGTAAGAGAAAACTTCCCAGTTCTGAAAGGGATGAGCAACGAGGATGTCTACGCCAAACATACTTTGTCCGCCGTTGAAATTGAACCCCCATACCGGATCATTGTAATAACCAACCTCAAAAAAGCGTTGCAGTCCCCACTCTTGTTTAAACAAGTGAAATCGCTGCGCATCAGTCTCTGCAAACCAATCAAAACTAATTAGTCTGAAGCAACCACAAAGAAATTAATCATAGATTAATTAGTACCTTGAACAAAACGATATGTGTCTGTAGTGCTTTTATAGGTGAGGAATGTGATATGTGCATACACATCGTGTGGATTGGCGATGAGGCTTGAGTTATCGATTCTTACGTACATCGAAATGAATCCACCCGACCCCACTGGCTTGTTCTCGTTCGGGTAGATTATCAACGTCCTTTGTAACATTACAAGTAAAAAGAATGTCGAATTATATATACAAATTATAATATTTATGAGATTCATAGCCATGCAACGTGTACGTACCAGTTGTATCCACCCGCGGGGAAAGGACGTGACTCGTACTTGTCACCGTTGCCTTCGATCAGCTTCCTCATCGTGGCAAAATTCTTGAACTTCACGCAGTACGTTGATGGAGCACGAGTCCTATCCTCTCGCCTTATTTCTTGCGAGAGCTTCTTGTGATTCCCGGAGGTACATGGAGCTGGAATCCCTGAGTTCTCCACGTCCATGAATCCTTCTTCTACTACCTGTGCTTCTGTCTCCATTATGTTGTAATAAGGTTTTGCGGACCTTGCAACTTGCACGAGGAGTAGGAAACAGATGAAGCAGTACACCAAGATTGATCCATAATTTTTGTGGTTATACATTTCTTTCTTTCCTTTTTGAGTGCTAAAACATGTTTTGGTTTAGTGTATATAAATAGATATACGATTCTACCAAACCGATGATATTTTCATCACGAGGCGCACGTTCCAAACGTTAACGTTATCTTAAATATCCATCTGATAATGACCCATCTTTACCTTATCTTTACTGTAGCCAATCAATCGATTCTGTTACCAATAAGACCTTGGCACCTATTCACGAAGATATCCACACTTCTCAAATTAATATTTTTTTTTTAAGCAGTGATTATTGTTTCAACAAATTATACAAAATAATATGTTGTTTTTCTTGAATGTGTTCATCTCACCCTAAAATAACTCCACACTCCCACTTTATATATGATGTTTCAATAAAACACTAAAATTAAGAAACATAAATTTTTATTTTAATACAAGTTATTATTTAACATTTATTTATTATTTCCTGAATTAACACTTCAGCAGCATTATTCCATATTAGATATATTTTCGTCAGTCCAAATTACTAACAATTCAAAATTCATCTCAAACCACTACCAATTCATCTTCTGTCATCTGAGATTTTTTTTTTTTGGTCGATCTGTCATCTGAGATTAAACTACTCAATTAGCACTTTATGTTATAAATTCACCACTTTTCCTTAATTTAAATGCCCATTTTGCTGTCAACGATAACTTATATTTTCGAATCCTATACAATTTCGGTCTCCATAATACAATGGATCTGGAGTGTCATGCTACAAAATCCGGCAACATCATATATTCAAGGGTAAGGGAAGATAAACATGGTGATTGGAAGCCAGCTCCATCGCAGAGATGAAAACCGTAATGAATCCAGATTTTTATGTATGCTTGTTGGAGTCGGTTTTAGCACCCTTCCAAATAGTCCATTGATATAATAAGATCGGCCCGAAATAGAAAGCGTTTATTATGGATAATTATAATATCCATAGAGATAAATGGCAATTTTCGAAGATAATCACAAAAGAAAAATATCTATTTTCCTGACTTTTTTATGCCGACCCAAAACTCTATATAAGAGAATGAGGGCATTCAGGCTAATGAAAATATCAGATATCGAATATCAAAGACACATAGAGAAAGATCTGGAAAAATATGGAGAACTCTGGAAGTCGACCTAAATCTCGTCATGAGAGGATGAGGGTATTCAGGATACAAGAGATCGATCTATAGACGACTTTGTAAGCCGACCTAAACCTCTACATGAGAGAATGAGGGTATTCAGGCTAAAGGAGATTGAAACACGCACAATACGATAAGTCGCTGAGAGACGACTTAACTCTTTCACCATATCGTCATTCGACGAACTCTTTCAAGGAACTACGAATGGCTTGATCCCTTTCTGAAGGGTACGTATGCAGCCTTTTACAAGGTTCAGCTATAAAACCTAATTACCTTTATACCGATTCACCGGAACGCCAATTTTGCCCTAATCTCATCATCTCCGCCGAGCTAGGTCAAGAGACTTTGAAGAATCCCTAATTTAAACCCTAAAATTCTTGCTATCTTCGGATATAAAGAATTGAGATCTCACAATTAGCGCCGACTGTGGGGATTTCTTCAAAGATCTTTACACGCCAGGTTGGACGATGACCGAGATATCATAAGAATGTCACAACAATATTACATACGACATCTCCACCATCTTCTTTAAAGCAACTATCCTTTGGAGAAGATGAAGATCGAGAAAGAGAAGACAAGGATTTTCTGAAGGAGAAGGACGAGATCACGAGAAGAAGGAGAAAGAACTCGAGACGAGGGACGTTGAGCAGGAGAAGCTTAAGGTAGAGCTTAAGAAACTGCAGAAGAAGAAGAATGAATTCAAACATAACATGGTACGATTTCTAGATCTCGCATTGGTTCCCCACTTAGTCCCGTGATAATGACACCTTTTGGAACATTGGAACTTGCTGATGGTTGTTTAGCTTGGTGTGTATTGCGTGATAGTAGTTTCAGTACAGATCTGAGATAAGTTTTAGGTACACACTTTAGATTAGTACCTAAGAAGATTCATGATTGGTGCTCTTTATCGTCCTTTAAAACTTTTGTTTGAACAACCTTCATCAAGATTGGGTTGATTTATACGATTGTGTTTAATATATTGGATTGTTAATATCTGTAATAATGAGTATTTGGTGATTGATTTGGGAATATTGTGTTTTTCCTCAGACTTTCGCTTTCCCTCAATCTTTGGCACAAACTGAAGAAGTTAAGAAGGGAAAGAAGTAGAAGATGAATTTACCTGAGACCAAGAGACCATCTATGCTAGTCATCTTGTGGTGCAAGAAGAATTGGAACCTAGTCAAGAAGGAGATTCATGATTCTGACTTCAGGGAGACTTCGAACATTTTGGGTGCTAAGTGGCAGACTCTGAGTTTTAAAGAGAAGAAGCATTACGAAGAGAAGTACCAAGCTGATAAGGATGCTTATCTCCAGATTATCAAAAAGTAGAAGCGCGAGAGGGAAGTCATGAAGCTACTGGAAGATGAGCAAAAGCAGAAAACCGCAGTGGAACTTCTTGATCAATATCTCCACTTTGTTCAAGAATCTGAACAGGACAACAAGAAGAAGGCCAAGTAAAAAAAAATGACTACATCCCACTAGAGTTGAGAATTGATTTGATAGTAATAATAAGCAAGAAAATTAATTGCATTTCTCGGTCTGTTGGAAAATAAAGGATACCCTGAAGCCTAAACAGCCATCTCTGCTTACCTGATCTATACAAATGAGAGGAAGGCTGCTTTACGAGAAGATAACAAGAGCGCTATAGAGGTAAGTAAAGAATTCAAAAGTGCCTTTTCTTAATGTCATTTGAAATTTGTGAAGCTAAGTCATGTGGATGCTAAGTTATGTGGCTGAGGCACAAGAAGCTCTCTACGATAAGGTCTACGTCCATATAAATTCTCTACTCCTCAAAAGCCATTTTAGTGAAAATTTTGCAAATTCTGAACTTTTGTAAAGATGGCAAAGAAGAATAATGAGATATACCTGCAAGAGATGGAGGGATATAAGAGGAGAGAGGAAGAAGAAGCCATGAGTTAAAAGAGAGAAGAGGAGGAACTCTTGAAACTTCGTAAACAAGAAGCTCTCCAAGTCCAATTTTTCAAGAAGAAGGAGAAAACAGACAATATCATCAAGGTTTCTAACTTACCACACATGCCCTTTAGCCCTTAGTAAGAAAATATTTTGGGTTAAGTCAGTCACTAAGAAAAACAACACATGGTTATTGCAGAAGAAGAAAGAAATGAGGCAGAACAAGGAGAGGAATGAGGATGAATGTTGTTAATCCTAACAAACCATAGAAGCCTGCTTCTTCATTCTTTCTCTTCTGGTAATAAACCCTGCAAACCCAAACTATTAGATCCCAATTTTTTTTGCTTTTTAACTGTTTAATGAACAACATTTTATAGTAAAGACGCAAGAAAGAGTTTAGCAGAAGAGCATCTTGGGATTAACAATTCAACTCTTTCTGCCCACATTTCATTGAAACGGAAGGTATGTAAAGAAGTTCTACTCATACCATAACGTCTGTAAATGATTTATACATTGTTAATTGTGAAATTGATTTGTTGTAGGAACTTAGTGAAGAAGAGATGCAAATATATAATGGAAAAGCTGCGTAGTTAACAGAAGCATAAAAGAAAGAAGTGGAGGAGTAGAATAAGACCAAGACTGCGACTGTGTAGTAGAGGAATACTACTAACTCACTATTAGTAGAGAACTGAAACTTCATGTTTGCTCATACTGCACATCTCTCTCTTATTCCAAAAATACTATTTTGGGGTTTTAAATTTTTTTAGGATTTGAACATTACGGTTCCCTTCTAATTCTTTTATTCTTTCACTCAATTGGTTCTTAGTAGGTGTTTACTAATCCCGATTTACCTTATTAAACTAGATATTGGTTTACAAAAAACTCATTAGTTAAACCAAATTGGATACAAAATCTGTATATATATATATATATATATATATATATATATATATATATATATATATAAAGTTAGCTTCGATTAATATTCTCTATTTAAAAGATACATTTAGAAAATGAATGTTAGTTAATCCAAACATATTATAACAATAATTATTTTTTAAAACAAAATCTGAAATGTTATATATATAATATATAAAATAACTTTTAAAAATAAAATCATATTTAGTACCTCATAAATAGAAAATAAAACATAAAAGATCATTTGTCGTTTTATATTTAAAAAATATATATCGAAATACTTTAAAAGGAATAATAAAATTAATGTATTTAGTTGTACTAACATATTTTACAGTTTTATTGTTTTTTTAAGAGAGATAGATTTAGTAAATAAATATTATCTAATTCGAACTTATTGTAAACAATATATATGTAGATATATATATATATATATATATATATATATATATATATATATATTCTTAGACAATTTATCTAAGAGCGATTAACATTTTTAAAATAATATTTCAAAAACAAGTTTAAATTTTCTATTTAAGGAATGAATGTAAACAAAAAATCTTTAAAAAAAACAACTAAATATTATATAAAAAAATATTAATTTAAAATAAAAAATAAAACCAAAATATCTAATACATAAAAAATAAATTAAATTAGTTTACTAGTATACTACACATTATTAATGAGAGCTGTTTGAAACTTCTAAGGGTGTACACATTGGATTAAGAAAACCTTCTGCAAAGAATCCACGTGGCAACCAAGAGCCGAGATCTACCACCTGCGGCGAGCCATCATCTTCACGGTGATTTTCTGCCGGTGTAGTGTGTGATGGCTCGCCATCTCTCTGTTTTCTTTGCTTCGTTTTCGTCTCTCTTTTGATTTTAATCTTAGGGTTCAAATGGTAAATGCGGTCAATATGGACTAATTTAAGTGCAGACCAAACCGTTTCATTTTTGGGATGGACAATAGTCCGCTGCGGACCACACTTATTTGTTCATAAATGGTTCGCACTTGGTCCGCAACGGACTGCTTTTACTTTTTTCTGTCCGCACTTTTGTAAATTAATTATTATGAATGGTAAACAAAAGCGGTCTTGACCGCTCGCGGACTAATCTGCCTTGACCGTTGTTACCATTCAAAGCCTTATTTTCTCTCTTCTCTTCCGGGGGCACTCGATGTCGGCGTGTCATTCCTTTCGCTGGTGGTTCTGTGATGGTGCTTGGTGGATGATGGCATTTGGTAACTTTTTGAGCCGAAGGTGTCATGTTCTCCACTGAGTTTCACAGTCTTCATGTTTTGATTCTTTCAGTTTCGTAGTTTGGCTTTTGTTCTTGATGTGGTGTTGTTTCTCTTCGAAACGGTTCACCTGCAAGAGATCTTTCACTTGGTTTTTGCGTCACTGTCGCAGTTTATCTCTTTCTTAAGCTTGGATTTTGAAAGTTTGTTAATCCTAATTATCAATCTGATATGCATATTGATGTTCAAATTTGTTCAACAGTAGTTTCAAAGAAGCTCTCGCCGGAAGATTTGACAAAGCAATTAAAGAAGAAGTTCTATCCTTATTATGATAATTATCAAAAGGTATTAAAAGTAGAAGTCCTCTGCTAATGTAGGATTGGGAACGTCTGATTTTCTATCTTGTTTAAGGAAAAAGATCGGCATAGTCTTACTAGTGTGTCATTATCGATTGGTTTCCTTAGAGAAAGACCATTATTTTTCTCATTGTTCTTCATTTTAAAAACTTCTTATATGATGTAATGTGTTCCAAATAAATTAATAAAACGTGTTAAAAAACAAATAAAAGCTGTAAAAACATAAAAAACCAGCCATTTGGCTTTGGTCACCTCCCCCCCCCCCCCCCCCCCCCAAATCACCCTAAATTCTCAGTAATCAAATATCGCCCTAATACTCATCAGCCATTAAAATCATAAATCCTTCAATGATCCCATCCCCAATATTGAGTGTCCATGGCCATCTCTTCAAATTGGCTGCTTCCTGCTAGCTTTGTGTCCGGCAATTGAAGAAATGTACATGACACGAGGTATGAACAGATCCTCGCTTAAATTTATGGGACACCGGCGGTATTAAACAAATCCTCACTTAGGTTTGTAAATACCGATGAGCGAGGTTTGTTAAAAGTGAAAGCATGGCATATGTTTCTCAGGGTGAATTGCACCAGGTATATCTTTTTATCTTTTTAGTTGCAATTTAGTATCTTTCCAAAAGAGTTTGTGATTTTGTATCTTTTTTTGTGGGTCCTACCAGTAAAATGACCATTTTATCCTCACTCTTTCTTTTTCACCTATTTTTCTTTTTATTTTCTACCGAAAATCAATCTATTTCTTGTTTTATTATTTTCTTTTTTTCTTTTCTTTTCCTTTCCCTTCTCTTTCTTACTTTTGCTTTTTTTTTACCCCTTGTTTTTTTGAACGGTGGATAGGTTTCGCTAGAAGATATTTTTGGCCATTTAGATCACCGGAATGGAGAGAGAATTTAACGATCTACCGGAATTCCAAAAAAAAAAAAATTTGCGAGTGAATAGTTATGAGTAGATATCTACAATATCTATCCACGTGGATACTACCACATACCCCTATTGTCCATCATAAGTGTTTAGCATTTGATATAAGTCATTGTAGTGTCCACGAATAATCGAACCAAAATACTTTGTGTCCACGGATCACAATAATGTGATCTCTTGACTATCATATTGTCCATCATAAGCGTTTAGCATGTGATATAACCGTGGTAGTATCCACGAGTAATCGATCCAACATACTTTTGTATCCACGGATCACAAATACTTTTGTACCCCATGGTAAGCATCTTGTTAACCAAAATGAGATGTGATCGTCCAACATACTTTGTGTCCATGAATAATGATATGTTATACAATCTTGTTAAGCATCTTGTCTATCATCATTCATGTTAAACCATCTTGTTAAGCATCTTGTCCGTCCAAAATACTTTTGTGTCCACGAATAATCATATGTTATACCATCTTGTTAAGCATCTTGTCTATCATCATTCATGTTAAACCATCTTGTTAAGCAACTTGTCCGTCCAACATACTTTTGTGTCCACGAATAATCATATGTTATACCATCTTGTTAAGCATCTTGTCCACCATCATTCATGTTAAACCATCTTGTTAAGCATCTTGTCCCCAACATACTTTTGTGTCCACGAATAATCATATGTTATACCATCTTGTTAAGCA
Source organism: Orychophragmus violaceus (assembly GCA_030180135.1). NCBI lineage: Eukaryota > Viridiplantae > Streptophyta > Magnoliopsida > Brassicales > Brassicaceae > Orychophragmus > Orychophragmus violaceus. Next base: position 8,279,751 of record CM058231.1, on the reverse strand, counting down.
TCTTGTCAATCATCATTCATGTTAAACCATTTTGTTAAGCAACTTGTCCGTCCAATATACTTTTGTGTCCACGAATAATCATATGTTATACCATCTTGTTAAGCATCTTGTCCATCATCATTCATGTTAAACCATCTTGTTAAGCATCTTGTTCATCATAAGTATCCATGTGGATGAATGTTATGGAATCTACTCTAAACTATCCATTCGCAAATTCCGTATTACGTCCGATTTTTTTTTTGAATTCCGGTACATCGGCCTATTTTATCTTCATTCCGGCGGTCTATATTGTTGGATTCATCATCTACCTTATTCTATCCACTGTCAAAAACATGGGGGTAAAAAATAACTCAAAAAGTAAGAAAGAGAAAGTAAGAGAAAAGAAAATAATTAATAAAAAATAAATAAATCGGATGGATAGAGGAGTGGAATGTGGATAGGTTATCTAATTAACTATCTATAACTAGAAGACAAAAAACAAGGTTAAATGGTTATTACCCACCACTAAAAGACAAAAAAGATACACAATTACAAAAAGAATTTGAAATATACAAGTTTGTTATTACTTTTTAAAAAAGGTACACTCAGTGCAATTATTCCATGTTTCTCATCTTGGTTCCTCTCCAGAACCTACCTTCGGTACCTTATGGGCTCTAGCATATATCTATTTAGGCTTAGGAAATCTTTCCGGGCCCAAAGTTGGTAACTTACCAAATATCTACAGGGCTTCGATAAAAAAATTCGCAAAATGCAGAGGCCCAGGAAATGGCGCAGGCTTGCCTCATCAAATTCAGCCACGGCAAAAGGTTCGACTAGGCTTCCCTGACCTTTTAACAGTTACCAATCTGTACCTCTTAAACACATCTATAATTGCTATTCATTGCTTCTTTTACATTCAAAAACAGTCCATCTCTACACCCATCTGTGACTGCTTCATCTTGAATCTCTAACGTCTCATCCCCCGCTGTTAAATTCCATTAAACAGCCATGGCTATAAATAATCACACTCCACAGCGGAAACAACTTACCAAATTTCCACTGCAAACACAACTCGCTATTCTTCCAAAATGGCCCCACCTTCAGCACTTCCTACGACCAAATCCTTTGACGATCTACAAGGTGATTTCTGCAAGGGCAACATTTTCGTCAGGCTCATCCACTCATGGGAGGCCCGTAATTTCAAGATGGGAAATATTCTCATTGGTGTTGAGCTCCTCCTCATTGACACCAAGGTAAATTCCTAGAGTCTATATTTAACTTACATCCACATAACGTTCTCCTCCACCGTCTATAAACACCCCCACGGTCAACAACTATGCAGGGTTTCATCTCAGCAAATCGGCTCTTCCGCTTCAAGGACGCACTGAAGCCGAACACAGTGTATAGGCTGAGCAAATTCATTGTCTGTCCTTCCAAAAAAAAAAATCTACCGAGTTGCTTCCCATGAGTTTGGGATCATCTTCACCGACCAAAAAACTTTAGTTGAGGAAGTAGAGATTCCAGACTTTTACAGACATGGCGAACACACACGCAGACCTATTTGGTAAGCACGATACTATGTTAAGTTCATTAATGATGCTCTTAGTAGTAGCGATCTTTTCTGGATCTGTGAATTGCTGATATAGGAAAGCTTCGAATTGGAATTTCAGTTTGATAAACTACTTATTTTCCAAACCAAACTTTGTGCAAAGCTGATCGGAAAACAGCTGATTTCCCCACGAATTTATTCATGTTTTCTGTAAATATTTATATGTTATAAATAATAATATTATTTTTGATCATATTTACAATAAGATCAAGTAGTCTAGTGTTATGTGTTAGCCCCAACCATGGTTCAATTCCTATTAAAGACATATTTTAATTTTAACAATTATATAAAACGACGTCGTTTTAATTTCATTAATTAAAAAAGCTAAACCGGATTTCACGTGTCGTCCACATCATCAAATGCTAACGAAAAGTTAACACCGTTAACGGTTTTGGTGAAATTGACCACATTTCAAAAGATTATGTAATAAATATTGATTGAGAAAAGGCATAAAATAGCACAAAACATACGTTGTCATAAATATAGCACCAAGAGAAATAATTCATATTTTTAGCATTATTTTAATTACAAAAACTTTTATAGCATTATATAATTTAGGGTTTATGATTAATTATTTAGGGTTTAGGGTCTAGTATTTAGGGTTTAGGGTTTATTATTTAAGGTTAGGGTTTAGGGTTTAGGGTTTAGTATTTAAGGTAAAGGTTAGGGCTAATTTAGTGACAAAACATGTTTTGTGCTATTTTTATGATTTTTCTTCTTTGTTACTATATTTGTGACAAAACATGTTTTTTGTGCCATTTTTGCGATTTGCCCATATTGATTTCAAAGAAGAATTATGAACTCAAAGATTAATAAAGAATAACTCTCTTTTATTAGCTTAAGAAACTCACTCAAAACTTAAGCTCTCAATCTCTCATAAAACTCATAAGTTATGCCACAACCTTGGCATCTCCTTATATAGAGATCTCTCATACCTTTTTCCTTATCCTAATAGGAAATACTCCTTATTAGATAACTCCTAATAAATGGAAAACTAACAATTAGATAACTCCTAATTATTTAGGCAAGTATTTAGATAACTCCTAAATATTTCCTTTTTCCTTATTCTTCAAGATAGCTTGATTTACAAGCTTACTCCAACATTCTCCCCCTTAAGCTTGAAATCCTTTTCTTCAACATCCCGAACTCCAATGAGATCTCTCATCTCTTGTATCTTCATAAGGCCACACATCTCCTCTTTACATTAGGTAAACTTGAGAATATCCTTTTCACTCCAAGCTGCAATCTTCACTCCAAGATCTTCATAGCTCAACACACAACCATAAACTGAATCACCACATAAAGATTCATTCATATCTCAATAATCAAACATATCAACGTCCTGAGTCACGTCTTGTACTACCACTTGTACTACGCCGTGACTGACACATCAAATACTTCTTCAATCTCCCCCTTTTTGACTATGTATGTGATCTCAACAACCTTAGCATCAAAGGCTTCTTCACTAGCAACATCCAACATCATCCAAAACTAGCAACACCAATCTCCCCTTACTTGAGTCACATCATGGTCAAAACTAACACATGAACCGTCCTCCTCCATAATGAGGATGAAATCCTACTGTACCATCTCCAAAGTGATTAACTTTCTTTCTCCAAATCTTCATGACCCTTGTCCCTCCATGAGTAGTTCTTTGAACTTGTCCTCTACCTTCACAATGATAGCATATTATACCATGAAATCTCATTCCATGAGCTTCCTCCATTCGTTTCTTCTCCTTCAATAACTTGAAGCATTTTGGCCTAATATGCCCAACAACTCCACAATGGTGACAAACAGGTCGCCAAATTCGTTTAGGTGCACTCTTCACTTCTGGAATTTTCCTTGTTGCAGTCGTTGTAGCAGCTCTTGTACCGGTTGTCGTACCAGTCGATGTACCAATTGTCGTATCAGTCAACGTACCAGTTGCAGACTTCATAACAGTTACAGTCTTTGTAGTAGCTGTTGATGCAACATCCATCTTTCCACCAGACACAAAAACACAGTCAGCTTTTGAAGGTTCTCCATTGAATCCAAGACCACATCGATCACTTTTGCCAATGGTAAGAAGATGATCCAACTGTTTTGTACCATTATTCAGCATCCTCACACCTTTTAGAGTTTCTTCAAGTTGAACTCTGGTTTGTTGTGCTTCTTCTTCTTTCTCTGTTGCATACTTTCGTACCACAACAACTTGAGCTTCTAACTTGACTTTCTCCTTAGTCAAAATTGAATTCTCCTCAACCAGCTTACACCAATGCTCATACAAGGCTTTGTAGTTTTCAGCGAAATCCTCATCATCACTTACATGATCACTTTCATCCTTGTCTCTTCCAATTTCACACCTTGTTGCAGATGCTGACGCAAGTTCTGCCGCAGACACTGATGCAGACTCTGTTGTAGCATTATAAATCGCAGTCTTGCAACTTGATGCCCTCTTCTCTTCAGCATTCCATTGATCTCTTGGCTTAAGAACTTCAATTCCTTTAGCATTAGTCATCACAGGGGAATTCCAACCAATCTCATTTGAATTCCAACAATCCTTATCAAGATCACTAATCAAAGCTTGCATACGAACCTTGTAATTTGATCTTATTGCTTTGACAAGCAATTTTCCTTCCTGATCATGCATTGTCAGAAAATCTTCTTTCATCCTTACATCACAACCTGATTCAGTGGCCTGACCGAGACTAATAATATTACTTTTAAGACCAGGGATAAAGTAGACCGGATATTTTCCTGTCCTCTCCGTCTTGATCGACAAACTCAATCGATCCCCTTCCTTTTATATATATTTGGGAGTCATCTCCAAACCGTACTTTTCCAGTAATGGACTCATCAATATACACAAAGTACCTTCGGTCTCCACTCATGTGATTGCTAGCTCCATTGTCAAGATACCAACAATCATCTTCACCGGCATTTGTTTCATACTCACTTGGCATGATTCTTTCTTCGTTTAAGTACACCACCTCGTGTATCATAAGTTCATCTGCATTTTCTGTATCGTTGTTTTCATTCTCTTGTGCTTCTTGTAACTTTAGTAATCGACCAGGACAGTTTGAAGCATAATGACCGATCTTGTCGCATCGATAACACATCACTTCTGATGTATCTCTGGTTCCGTTATAACGTCCTCGACCTCGACCTCTATTGAAGTAACGTCCTCGACCTCGTCCTCTATTGAAATCACCATAGGAATCACGATTAGAGTGGGATTCCATATTTGCAAACATTAGTGTGCTTTGATCTTCCTTTTCTTCTTCTTCCTCAGCCACACGTTCTTCATAAGCTTTTAAACGTCCCATAATATCTTCAAAACTTGTTTTGTTTAAGTCTAGCACTTGTTCAAGAGATGCAACAATGTGAATATATTTCTTCCGAGGGAGACACTTAAGGAATTTCTTGACTAATTTAGGTTCTTCGATTTCTTCTCCAAGCGCAGCTGATTTTGAAGAGATCTCGGATAACTTCCCAACGAAGTCATCAATTTTCTCATCCGGTCTCATCTTTATTCGATCGAATTCGGCCATTAAAGTTTGTAATCTCGCCTCTCTTACTCTCTCTGCTCCCATATGCCTCGCCTTGATAACATTCCATACTTCTTGAGCTGTGTCTAGTTCACCGACTTGTAGAATAAGAGACTCAGGAATTGATTGAAACAACAAGGCTATTGCCATGTCATTTTTATCACCATCATCTTTTCTTGTTTCTACAACTTTCCAAGTTTTATGAACTTTAAGCAAAATCTTTATTCTCATAGCCCATACCGTATAGTTGCTTGAATTTAGCATAGGACATTTGATAGAAAAAGATTCCCCTCCTTCTTTTATCTTCCTTGTTGTTTCATCGTCACTCTTCCCCATAGCTCAAGATGAACGAAGAACTACTTCACGATCTCTCTCTTTGATCGCGTGTGAGTCTTCCTCCTGCTTCCTTCGATATCGTCTTCTTCTTAAGATGATTTCGAAAGCTCTCTTCAAAACAGCTCCTTTGTTGTGTTACACAACAACTCCTTTGTTGTGTTTCACCAAGATGAATCAAATCCTTCTTGATTGATTAACCTAGCTTTAGCGAGATCTCCCTTGGATCGAAGAAGCTCTGATACCAATTATTGATTTCAAAGAAGAATTATGAACTCAAAGATTAATAAAGAATAACTCTCTTTTATTAGCTTAAGAAACTCACTCAAAACTTAAGCTCTCAATCTCTAATAAAACTCATAAGTTATGCCACAACCTTGGCATCTCCTTATATAGAGATCTCTCATACCTTTTTCCATATCCTAATAGGAAATACTCCTTATTAGATAACTCCTAATAAATGGAAAACTAACAATTAGATAACTCCTAATTATTTAGGCAAGTATTTAGATAACTCCTAAATATTTCCTTTTTCCTTATTCTTCAAGATAGCTTGATTTACAAGCTTACTCCAACAGTAAATTCAAAATTTTAGTAGTTTATGTGGTTTATGGCATTGCTCAATAAATCATGTATGAAATGTTGTTTACGAGATAAGTTCATGGGGAAATCAGCCGTTTTCCCAAAGCTGATCACAGCTACGATTCAAATAACCAATAGATTCTTTTGTTTATAATTTTATTAGTTTCTCTATTGGTCCAAAAAAATGAAACCTCATATCATATACATATATATGTCAGTGAAGTTACTATGGGTTTAATTTTGTTTTGATGACTCATAGTGAAATTTTTAAACTGCTGTGGTAGCTAGGATTTGAGGTAAATAAATATATCGGGTGATTGTTTAGAAGGAAGGATGTGTATCTATTATTTTTTTACCAAGTAAAAAAATACCAAAAATTAAATTTGTAAATGGAACTACATTCATGTCTCCCCAAAACAAAATTTATATGAATAATTTGTCATTAGAATGTGAAAAAAATCTGAACTGCGGTTTTTCTTGGGTCAACCTGAACAGTAATAATGAAGTGGACATGGACTCCATATCACTGAAAACTTTTAAATAAGTTTAAGAATCAATTTTATTTTTTTTTGCATTTTTTTCAGCCTTGATATCAAATTCCTAAATTTTTCTTGCGCAGATATCATTGGAGACATCCGTCTCCTTAATCGGGCAAGCTTAAACACTGCTACGCCCAATGACACACGTCCAGTCATCTCCGAAGAAAGGGCAAAGGACAGGATCTTCCTACATGTTCAACATGAGGAGTACACACCATACAAACTCTCCTCCCAACACTGAAAGTTTTATCCATCTGACTTCATTTCTAAATCTCTAATTTTCTATGTCTCACCAGTGGTGAGACTGCCCGCATCTATCTATGGGGCGACATTGAGGCAGCCTTCCGAGCAAGATGGAATAACAGTGAGAAGAAACCTTCTATGGTGCAGCTAACTACTTTGAATCCAAAAACTCTTGGAGGTGTGTTGATTCTAGAACTGTCGTACAATTGGTTTTATGTATTTGTTTCTCGATGCTCCTTAACAAATGTGACGTCTAACAATTTTCCAGGTTCTGTCAGACTGAGCTCCACAGCAGCCACGAGGGTCTTCTTCGACGCTGACATTGTTCAGACACAAAGCTACATGACCAGGTAATCTAACAACACATGACTAAATTACACTAACATCAGCATGTAGTTAGTATTGTACACCCATGGGATATACATTCTCTCCTAAGTAGCACGGATACGGGTACGGGTACAAAAAACGGATACAGAAATGGGGACGGAAAATGGCAAAGTTAAAAATTTATAGATAAGGGTACGGCCGGAATACACTAAAAAACATATATAAAATATACATATACATATAATTATAAAAAAATAACACATAAATTTCAATATAACAAATTAGAAAGTGCTTTATGGCATAGCAATTTTGAAACTTAATCGTCTAAAAAACGTCTTTAATTTCCATTTTGTGAAAACTTGCGAATCCTATATAAAGGACCTATAAGCCTCTGTTTTAGAGCATCCAGAACAAAAATCACACAGAGAAAAACACAAACAAAAGTTCATTCAATTCTCTTCTGTTTTTAGGTTAGTGTTCTAATTTCGAGAGTATCATAGTTCATATGTTCAACAGAACCGATATTGAGTGTTGCGATACGGTTTCATATGACTGTATCCTGGGACTCATGAATCTTGATTTAATCTGTCACATTACAGGTGATTCTTTGAGTTAAGGAAAGAGATCAAATCTCGCCTCCATATATTCTGATTTCTACTCCTTCTGTCCGATTGTTTTGATATCGTTTCCTTAACGCTTATGTTTTATTCGTTATTAAATCGCTTTTAACGTAGTGCTGTAAATTTTGGTTCTACAATCTTAACTCAAAGAAATCCGTTTTTGTTTTATGAACATCAAACAGATTTTAATCGCGAGTAAATAAACATTTTCAAACGATTTCTCTCCGCTTATGATACTAAGAACATTATCAACGCTATATGTAGCATGGATTCGTTAATGTAGAGGCGGATTAAAACCTGTTTTCAAAACAGTCTTGAAGAAAAAACGCAGCGTACATCACGAATCGTTTCGTAGCGATCCTCGTGATTACTTTGTGCGTTTTATACAAGTCTATTGATTGCGATCGATAAACTGTGCTACTGCGATGTTTGAACGGTTTCTAATCGTTAGAATCGCAGTTTATTGAAAAATAAACCCGATTATCACACGCGTTCTAACGCTTTGACGATTGCTCTGCGGAGATTCGATGTTGAGAATGCGCTTTTAGCGGTTCTAATCGGTTCGATAATGGTTTGTGTAAATTGCAATTTAAATTCCGTATCGAGGCAAAGAGTTTATTCAGACTAATCGAATTCTCTTTCTGTTTAATTATCTATTAATTAAAACGGTATTGATTAGGGTTTCACAAACCCTAAATAAGTCAACGACATAGTTGTTTATGAGAGAAGCAAGATCTTAGTCTGATTCTCTTTGGTTTAAATATTTTGGTTAATTGGTCAAATTAAATCATTGAAACAAAATGAGTGGACCAATTGAACTAATTTTCTTACGATTATTCATAACAGTTACAGTCTTTGTAGTAGCTGTTGATGCAACATCCATCTTTCCACCAGACACAAAAACACAGTCAGCTTTTGAAGGTTCTCCATTGAATCCAAGACCACATCGATCACTTTTGCCAATGGTAAGAAGATGATCCAACTGTTTTGTACCATTATTCAGCATCCTCACACCTTTTAGAGTTTCTTCAAGTTGAACTCTGGTTTGTTGTGCTTCTTCTTCTTTCTCTGTTGCATACTTTCGTACCACAACAACTTGAGCTTCTAACTTGACTTTCTCCTTAGTCAAAATTGAATTCTCCTCAACCAGCTTACACCAATGCTCATACAAGGCTTTGTAGTTTTCAGCGAAATCCTCATCATCACTTACATGATCACTTTCATCCTTGTCTCTTCCAATTTCACACCTTGTTGCAGATGCTGACGCAAGTTCTGCCGCAGACACTGATGCAGACTCTGTTGTAGCATTATAAATCGCAGTCTTGCAACTTGATGCCCTCTTCTCTTCAGCATTCCATTGATCTCTTGGCTTAAGAACTTCAATTCCTTTAGCATTAGTCATCACAGGGGAATTCCAACCAATCTCATTTGAATTCCAACAATCCTTATCAAGATCACTAATCAAAGCTTGCATACGAACCTTGTAATTTGATCTTATTGCTTTGACAAGCAATTTTCCTTCCTGATCATGCATTGTCAGAAAATCTTCTTTCATCCTTACATCACAACCTGATTCAGTGGCCTGACCGAGACTAATAATATTACTTTTAAGACCAGGGATAAAGTAGACCGGATATTTTCCTGTCCTCTCCGTCTTGATCGACAAACTCAATCGATCCCCTTCCTTTTATATATATTTGGGAGTCATCTCCAAACCGTACTTTTCCAGTAATGGACTCATCAATATACACAAAGTACCTTCGGTCTCCACTCATGTGATTGCTAGCTCCATTGTCAAGATACCAACAATCATCTTCACCGGCATTTGTTTCATACTCACTTGGCATGATTCTTTCTTCGTTTAAGTACACCACCTCGTGTATCATAAGTTCATCTGCATTTTCTGTATCGTTGTTTTCATTCTCTTGTGCTTCTTGTAACTTTAGTAATCGACCAGGACAGTTTGAAGCATAATGACCGATCTTGTCGCATCGATAACACATCACTTCTGATGTATCTCTGGTTCCGTTATAACGTCCTCGACCTCGACCTCTATTGAAGTAACGTCCTCGACCTCGTCCTCTATTGAAATCACCATAGGAATCACGATTAGAGTGGGATTCCATATTTGCAAACATTAGTGTGCTTTGATCTTCCTTTTCTTCTTCTTCCTCAGCCACACGTTCTTCATAAGCTTTTAAACGTCCCATAATATCTTCAAAACTTGTTTTGTTTAAGTCTAGCACTTGTTCAAGAGATGCAACAATGTGAATATATTTCTTCCGAGGGAGACACTTAAGGAATTTCTTGACTAATTTAGGTTCTTCGATTTCTTCTCCAAGCGCAGCTGATTTTGAAGAGATCTCGGATAACTTCCCAACGAAGTCATCAATTTTCTCATCCGGTCTCATCTTTATTCGATCGAATTCGGCCATTAAAGTTTGTAATCTCGCCTCTCTTACTCTCTCTGCTCCCATATGCCTCGCCTTGATAACATTCCATACTTCTTGAGCTGTGTCTAGTTCACCGACTTGTAGAATAAGAGACTCAGGAATTGATTGAAACAACAAGGCTATTGCCATGTCATTTTTATCACCATCATCTTTTCTTGTTTCTACAACTTTCCAAGTTTTATGAACTTTAAGCAAAATCTTTATTCTCATAGCCCATACCGTATAGTTGCTTGAATTTAGCATAGGACATTTGATAGACAAAGATTCCCCTCCTTCTTTTATCTTCCTTGTTGTTTCATCGTCACTCTTCCCCATAGCTCAAGATGAACGAAGAACTACTTCACGATCTCTCTCTTTGATCGCGTGTGAGTCTTCCTCCTGCTTCCTTCGATATCGTCTTCTTCTTAAGATGATTCCGAAAGCTCTCTTCAAAACAGCTCCTTTGTTGTGTTACACAACAACTCCTTTGTTGTGTTTCACCAAGATGAATCAAATCCTTCTTGATTGATTAACCTAGCTTTAGCGAGATCTCCCTTGGATCGAAGAAGCTCTGATACCAATTATTGATTTCAAAGAAGAATTATGAACTCAAAGATTAATAAAGAATAACTCTCTTTTATTAGCTTAAGAAACTCACTCAAAACTTAAGCTCTCAATCTCTAATAAAACTCATAAGTTATGCCACAACCTTGGCATCTCCTTATATAGAGATCTCTCATACCTTTTTCCATATCCTAATAGGAAATACTCCTTATTAGATAACTCCTAATAAATGGAAAACTAACAATTAGATAACTCCTAATTATTTAGGCAAGTATTTAGATAACTCCTAAATATTTCCTTTTTCCTTATTCTTCAAGATAGCTTGATTTACAAGCTTACTCCAACAGTAAATTCAAAATTTTAGTAGTTTATGTGGTTTATGGCATTGCTCAATAAATCATGTATGAAATGTTGTTTACGAGATAAGTTCATGGGGAAATCAGCCGTTTTCCCAAAGCTGATCACAGCTACGATTCAAATAACCAATAGATTCTTTTGTTTATAATTTTATTAGTTTCTCTATTGGTCCAAAAAAATGAAACCTCATATCATATACATATATATGTCAGTGAAGTTACTATGGGTTTAATTTTGTTTTGATGACTCATAGTGAAAATTTTAAACTGCTGTGGTAGCTAGGATTTGAGGTAAATAAATATATCGGGTGATTGTTTAGAAGGAAGGATGTGTATCTATTATTTTTTTACCAAGTAAAAAAATACCAAAAATTAAATTTGTAAATGGAACTACATTCATGTCTCCCCAAAACAAAATTTATATGAATAATTTGTCATTAGAATGTGAAAAAAATCTGAACTGCGGTTTTTCTTGGGTCAACCTGAACAGTAATAATGAAGTGGACATGGACTCCATATCACTGAAAACTTTTAAATAAGTTTAAGAATCAATTTTATTTTTTTTTGCATTTTTTTCAGCCTTGATATCAAATTCCTAAATTTTTCTTGCGCAGATATCATTGGAGACATCCGTCTCCTTAATCGGGCAAGCTTAAACACTGCTACGCCCAATGACACACGTCCAGTCATCTCCGAAGAAAGGGCAAAGGACAGGATCTTCCTACATGTTCAACATGAGGAGTACACACCATACAAACTCTCCTCCCAACACTGAAAGTTTTATCCATCTGACTTCATTTCTAAATCTCTAATTTTCTATGTCTCACCAGTGGTGAGACTGCCCGCATCTATCTATGGGGCGACATTGAGGCAGCCTTCCGAGCAAGATGGAATAACAGTGAGAAGAAACCTTCTATGGTGCAGCTAACTACTTTGAATCCAAAAACTCTTGGAGGTGTGTTGATTCTAGAACTGTCGTACAATTGGTTTTATGTATTTGTTTCTCGATGCTCCTTAACAAATGTGACGTCTAACAATTTTCCAGGTTCTGTCAGACTGAGCTCCACAGCAGCCACGAGGGTCTTCTTCGACGCTGACATTGTTCAGACACAAAGCTACATGACCAGGTAATCTAACAACACATGACTAAATTACACTAACATCAGCATGTAGTTAGTATTGTACACCCATGGGATATACATTCTCTCCTAAGTAGCACGGATACGGGTACGGGTACAAAAAACGGATACAGAAATGGGGACGGAAAATGGCAAAGTTAAAAATTTATAGATAAGGGTACGGCCGGAATACACTAAAAAACATATATAAAATATACATATACATATAATTATAAAAAAATAACACATAAATTTCAATATAACAAATTAGAAAGTGCTTTATGGCATAGCAATTTTGAAACTTAATCGTCTAAAAAACGTCTTTAATTTCCATTTTGTGAAAACTTGCGAATCCTATATAAAGGACCTATAAGCCTCTGTTTTAGAGCATCCAGAACAAAAATCACACAGAGAAAAACACAAACAAAAGTTCATTCAATTCTCTTCTGTTTTTAGGTTAGTGTTCTAATTTCGAGAGTATCATAGTTCATATGTTCAACAGAACCGATATTGAGTGTTGCGATACGGTTTCATATGACTGTATCCTGGGACTCATGAATCTTGATTTAATCTGTCACATTACAGGTGATTCTTTGAGTTAAGGAAAGAGATCAAATCTCGCCTCCATATATTCTGATTTCTACTCCTTCTGTCCGATTGTTTTGATATCGTTTCCTTAACGCTTATGTTTTATTCGTTATTAAATCGCTTTTAACGTAGTGCTGTAAATTTTGGTTCTACAATCTTAACTCAAAGAAATCCGTTTTTGTTTTATGAACATCAAACAGATTTTAATCGCGAGTAAATAAACATTTTCAAACGATTTCTCTCCGCTTATGATACTAAGAACATTATCAACGCTATATGTAGCATGGATTCGTTAATGTAGAGGCGGATTAAAACCTGTTTTCAAAACAGTCTTGAAGAAAAAATGCAGCGTACATCACGAATCGTTTCGTAGCGATCCTCGTGATTACTTTGTGCGTTTTATACAAGTCTATTGATTGCGATCGATAAACTGTGCTACTGCGATGTTTGAACGGTTTCTAATCGTTAGAATCGCAGTTTATTGAAAAATAAACCCGATTATCACACGCGTTCTAACGCTTTGACGATTGCTCTGCGGAGATTCGATGTTGAGAATGCGCTTTTAGCGGTTCTAATCGGTTCGATAATGGTTTGTGTAAATTGCAATTTAAATTCCGTATCGAGGCAAAGAGTTTATTCAGACTAATCGAATTCTCTTTCTGTTTAATTATCTATTAATTAAAACGGTATTGATTAGGGTTTCACAAACCCTAAATAAGTCAACGACATAGTTGTTTATGAGAGAAGCAAGATCTTAGTCTGATTCTCTTTGGTTTAAATATTTTGGTTAATTGGTCAAATTAAATCATTGAAACAAAATGAGTGGACCAATTGAACTAATTTTCTTCTAATGGGTTGATTAAAATGTCTGTTGAGGCAGTCATTCGTAAAACTGATGTAACCGAGGTTTCTACCTCGAAGAACCTTAAGATGAATGAAAAGAAACGAATTGCTTATATTGCGGAGTCATTTAATATTTGGCACGAACGCCTAGGACATGTTAATTTCAAATCTATGAGTAGATTGATGAACATGCACTTAATTATAAAAGCAAGATAAGCAAAATGAAGTTTGTGTCCAAGCCAAACTCACAAAAAACGCCATTCACAGAGCGTAGTAAGAACAACTGAACCTCTAGTGTGATTTTAAATCTGTGCAAACTAGAGGTGGAAAAAAGTACTTCGTAACTTTCATAGATGATTGCACTAGATACTGCTATGTGTATCTATTACGAAGTAAAGATGAAGCCTTGAACAATTAAAAGAGTACAAGCTCTAAGTTGAAAACCAACTTAATAAAGCTATCTAAATGGTTAGAAGTGATCGAGGAGGTGAATATAATAAACCTTTTGCTGCGTTCTTCAGAGAACATGGTATTATTCATCAAACAACCGCTCCTTACTCACCAGAGTCTAGTGGAGTTGTGGAACGAAAGAACCAATCTATTAAGGAGATGATGAATGCAATGTTGCAGGAATCTGGGTTAGCCCAGAACATGTGAGGGGGGAGGGAGCGGTGCTTACCTCTAGTTACATCCTGAACAAAATACCACACAAAGCGACTGAAAAACTCGATATGAACTTTGGAAAGGTAAAGTACCTTCGTACAAATACCTGAAAGTGTGGGGGTGCCTCGCAAAGTAGCAGTATTACTCCCGAAAAAGGTCACCATTGGACCTAAGATGGTAGACTGCATATTTATCGGATATGCACATAATAGCAGTGTCTATCGTTTTCTGGTATATAAGTCATATATACCAGATATCCATGTGAACACAATAATGGAGTCAAGGAACGTTTCCTTCTTCGAAAATGTGTTTCCATGCAGGGATAAGGGATATCCTAAGAAAACTTGTGATGAACGAGATTCTAGCAATGAGGCAAGCACTTCTGGTACTTCTGCAAACAAAGTAGAAGAAGAAGTTGAACTTAGACGAAGAATGAGAGCTCGTAAAGAAAAGAAATTCGGTTCAGAGTTCATAACGTCATTTCTAGCAGAAATTGGGCCAAGAACTATCATTGAAGCCATGTCAACATCTGATGCACCTTCGTGGAAGGAGGGTGCTAACAGTGAAATAGATTCCATTATGCAAAACCATACATGAGAGGTTGTTGATTTACCGCAAGGGTGTAAACCTCTTGGGTGCAAATGGATCTTTACTATAAAGATAAAAATAGATAGATCCATAGACAAGTACAAGGTCAGACTTGTGGTTCAAGGATTCCAACAAAAAGAAGAGTGGGATTACTTTGACACATATTCTCCAGTAACGAGAATAACTTCGATTCGTATGCTGATTGGAATTACAACATTAAGAGATCTTGAAATCCATCAAATGGATGTAAAAACTGCCTTCCTAAATAGAGATTTAGGAGATGAAATCTACATGCATCAACCTGAGGGTTATGCCGCTCCTGGGCAGGAGAATGAAGTGTGTAGACTTGTGAAGTCATTATATGGACTTAAACAAGCGCCAAAACAATCGCACAAAAACTTTGACAATCCAATGATGTCAAATGGCTTTCACACTAATGAATGTGATAAGTGTATATACATCAAAAGTATTCCTCATGAATACGTTTTGCTTTGTTTATACGTCGACGACCTTCTCATCATGGGAAGAAGTAAGGATATCATCAAATAAACTAAGAACATTCTTAGTGTGAAGTTTGATTTCTACTCTTTCTGTCCGATTTTTGTGATATCGTTTCCTTAACGCTTATGTTTTATTCGTGATTAAATCTCTTTTAACGTAGTGCTGTAAATTTTGGTTCTACATCAGACAGCATATGACACTAAGAAGGATGGAAAACGTCCACGTCATAACTGAGAACCCACCCGATTTCTGAACCCTCTTAATTTCCTTCTTTTTTAATTAAACATTCTGACACCTAACTGCTTGCAGTCGTATTTGGGGTCAAGTCTTTGCTGGTTTCTAAACACACATGATTCCAAACTATTCTTTACATATTTGGTGTTTCCTATCCACCTTTATTATGTTTTCCCGGCTTAACCATTTTGGGTACATACGATCCTAATGGAAAAACAAATCTCTCTTAGTCATAGTAGCACCATGAATTTGTAGTCTCCATCGAAGCGATGCGTCCCACATATGTATTTGGTAGTCTTTGAAATTAGTTTGTCCTACGGGCCAGATGAAGTGGCCAATTATATTTTGCAGTACCTCTTTCAACTGTAGGGATAAAAAAACAAACAAAGCAATTGAAATCTAAAGTTAGTTCCGGTTTTCCAAGAAGACTCGACTACTCAATTTTTGCCGACCTCAAGCCTCCATAAACCCAATTGACTACAAGTGATGCCATACTTCGTCAATTGTAAGATTTCTACCATTTCGGCTATGAGTACATGAACATTTTAAATTACCGGATTTCTGCGTATGTGATTGATTGCAAGCTACCGTCATGAATTCCATCATACCGAATGCATATGGGGTTTGCACTAAGTTCATAATCTCATCAGCCCTCGGTTCATCCATCCACGAACTGAAATAATTAGAGGAAGACATTTTTCTGTGATAAACAATATGATAGAGAGAGAGAAAGAGAGAGATTGGTGTGGAGGAGAAGAGAGAAACGTTTGGAATTTGTAGCAAATTAACCGATGGTAAACCAACGGAAAAACGACGAATATAGCCGTTACCGTTGGTAATCCGTCGGTTTCTTATCGGCCAAACGATAATATTAATGGCTATATTAACGTACCAAATAATGGTAGCATGGAACCGATAGGTTTCTGATGGATTATAGACGGATACAGGTTGTGGTCAGGAAACCGTCGAAATTTTTTTGACGGAAGCAATAACCATCGTAATTTAATATCGAAAATCCGACGACTTCACCACCGTCGATTATCCGTCGGAATTTCCAACAGGATATTTTTCGTCAGTTATGACCATGTTTTCTAGTAGTTTTTTAATCGCAAAAAGTCGTTAATCGGGGTTTTACGACAACATACGACTAAATGTGGTAGTCGTCAATCCATATTCGCTAAATCTCACAGTCGTTTTATTAGTCGGCAAGTTACGACTATTTATACGACCGACACAGAAAATCGTATTTCTGATGGCAGACAAAATGCTTGCATGGTAACCGAACCAAAATGTACGGTTCTGTCAGGAAGGTCAAGAACGGGAAGATGATTCGGACCCGGCTGACGGATTTCCCGCACGTAAGAGGTGTGGTTCTCGGGAGACAATATATGAAATCCATTTTTTCTAAGTGTTTGAGTATTTGTAGAAGATGAAAAACATTGTGACATCCGTAACATATTTATACAAAAACGACGGAAATCCATCGGAATTTAGGATTAAATTTCCGAAGATACGTTTACTAATGCTACGCATAGGGAAGAGTCGTGAGTAATTACCCTCTGTAATTGCAGCCTTTGATCGTTTACAGATTATTTCTGGCGGATTTCCGAGAGAAGGATAAAGTCTGTTGGAAATCCTTCAGAATTTCCAATGGATTGATATAAGTTTAGCGTTTGTTTAGGGTTTAGAGATTTTGCAAGCTCTTAACTTATATATGAAATTGCAGGCAGCACATTTAGGATCAAATGACTTGTGTAATACTAAATTTATATTTCGTAAATCGACTGATGGATCCGTACAAACTATGAATAAATGACATTGTAGAGTAAGAAGTGATTTTGTCGAATGTACTTGGGATTCCCGAAAGTGGATAAACATTTGTCACAAGATTCATAAGGTTGGTTTTTATTCAGAGAAACCCTAACATTACCTCCCCGAGAGTTTTGCGAAGAAACAGGTTTTGGGTGTGAAACCCCAAATCTTAATTTCCGTATTTTTTCTGTAGGTAAAAACCAACGGTATTAAGATTCCATTGGTTATCCGTCAGTAAAGCCAAATTACAACTAAATATTTGCACTTGTGTGGACTCGAACTCGAGATCAGGCTGGTACGCAAGGAGATTTAGGACCATATGAGCTGGGTGTGACATTATTTTTTTTCATGCAACTAGTAAATGTTATTGATAAATCTAAATGTAATAAAAAGAGAAAAAGTTGTGATTTTTATATTTATAAATAGTAACATATATAGATATAAAAACACATAGTTAATAATTATATTTATTCTTTTGTATTTTAAGAAAAAATATTTATAAACATAATTATTGTTTTCATTTTGCATCGCTTTTTGAGTTGTAGTCCGTGGAAATAGAATTAGTGTTGTTGTCGAATTCTCCTCTCTCTTCTTCGGAATATGAATGAAGAAAAACATTCCCAAAATGACTAAAATTGACAACTAGATTAACTTCAAGGGATTCTTCAACCGAAGCTATATAATCACTTTTGCATGCTTGCAGTGGTTCTTGTTATTCAACCCTGTAAAATCTTCCTCGTGGGTATATTTTTGTAACTGTTAATAGGGAATGTAACTCACCTGAATCAAATTGAAGAAACAATAAGATGGAGTTACAAGAAAATAATTCAAGATGGAAAATAACAAAAAGGTTAAAGTCGATCATTAACCTGATCTTCTTGAAAAGCAATAATGAATGGATCATATTTTTGAAGCTTCTTAGTCGAATGGATAGACGTCACAACAAACTTATCTATGGTTACACCTTGCCCAATGATAGGGTTGTACCAATAAAAGAAAAGACCATGCTGTTGGGAATGTCCTGAAATCTATTGTACTTGCTCTAAGTGAAAGTCGTATAGTCGAGATGAGACAATCACATAACACTAGGTAGTCATAACGCTTTGCTAGAAGCCACTTATGATCAATGAGTTGAGAACTCGTTGCTAGTGTTATATGATCCTACAGGGTCACACACCTAAGCAAACTGGGCATTAAAGACGAGGTTGATCATTAATGTAATGATCCAGTAAATGCATATGTGATATGCATTCGATATCAATGTTCTGGGGAGCATCGATCGTTGCAGATATTGCATCGATCGATGCACTTGCGGATTGATCAGATTAATTCGGTTTAATCGTTTGTTAATTCCGTTGTGGTTTAAGCCGACATATATAAGATATATGGTCGACCTAAACTCGCGCCTAACCTAATTCACAGCCACCAGAACACAGATAGAAACCTCTCTGGAGATTAGATCTCTGTAAGGCACTAGCATCCCTGCGGTCCAGTTTGTGTGCGTGTGGATACCAGTAGAGGCGCAGCACTTGAGGCGCTTCGTGATCTTGACTACTTGCAATACTTCCGCTGCATATTCACCAAGTAATCTCGAGATCCCATAGATTCAATTACATGAACCTTAGATCCTAGGCTCAGAATTCAGATTAGGGTTGCTAATCCTGATTAGAACTATGCTAGAAATTCCTTCAGGCTTATCGAATCCCGATTTGTACTGATGAAAAACAAACGACAGACAATCACCTCGTTTGAGCGCGGCCACGCATTTCCAGTATCAAATCTTCGATAGGCCCAGAGATATTTAACTCCTGTTATATAGGAGGTACAAATCCCATCTTGTTCCATCCATGTCTCTTTTATATTTCATGATGCGCCTAATCAGTGTCTTTATAATCACCAGTTACGGCTGACGTTTGACAAAGTCAAGACGAACCAATCCATATAAGAGAGGACATGATGAACTCAGGTCTAAGGACTACTCTCTTTAGTCGTAATGAGAAACTCTTATGACACTCATATAACATCTTGTAGAGTTCTCATTAACGAGTCAAGTCCGATCATGTGTTCTCTAACACATATCTATGTGATTGACTTTAATACACTTATTAATGACTCCATGAAACATGGTCATCAGTCACCTCACATACTAGTCTCACGTGGTTGTTAATGTCCCACGTTAACAACCTCGATCAGGGACCATTATAATTTATGTCATTTATTGCTTATAGGGTTTCATGATCAAGTCACATACTTGATGGCCTATAAAATGTCATAAATTACTTTGGGACATTATATATACTAGGAGAGAACCCGCGCAAATGCGCGGATTTTTCTGAAATTTATAATTAATTAATATATTTTGATATTTATTTTAAATCTTAATATTATATGTTTAAAATTTACAGATTTGTATTTTTTTTCTTTTTTTATGAATATAATGAATTTTAAGAGAGAGAATATGTGCAAACATACGATTATTAATTTATTTTTTATAAATAAATATTTTATAATTATCAAATTTCAATGAGCTTTTTATAATTTTCTTCAACTTTTTTTTATCATCCTTTTCATTTTTTCATAAACTATTTTAAATATATATATATATATATACACTTGCTATTTATATATTTTCATTCATCAAACTTTTAAATTTTAGCTTTCATTCAAAATATTTTAATATTTTTAGTTATCATTTTAAATTTTATTAATTTTATATATATTTCATTGATTTTATTTTTTCACATGTTCTTATATTTCATATAATTTCATTTTTTATTATCATATCTCATTTTGTAACATTTTATTTCTATTTTTAATAATAATCTTTCTATATTTTAATATTTTTAGTTATCATTTTAGAATTATTTAATATATATCTTCCATTGATTTTATTTTATTTGTTATGTTCTTATATTTTGTATAATCTTTTTATTATTGTTGTATCTTATTTTTACAATATTTTTCTATTCTTAATATTCTATTATTTATAATTTTTTATGGTTCCTGGCTTCTAATTTTTAATTATTGTAAACTTTTTAATAATTCTATCTTTACTTTTTAGTCTTAATTTGATATTTTATTTTTATAGAGATTTTTTACATCAAAATATGAAAGATGTATTTAAAATTTATAACATATAATATTTATGAGATTATAAATTAAATTCAAATTTAGAATTTATGTTTTAATAATTTTAACTAATTATATTTGAATTAAATATTATTACATTAAATAGTATAATTGTTTGAGTTAAATGATGATTTGGAAATTTTTGACTAAAATTAACCAATGAAGGGGGGGCTGATGTGGCAGCGTGAGAGAGCCCCCCCTTCTCCCATTATATATAGGATATATATATTTAATTAACACAATTAAATAATGCTGAAACAATTTCATTAAAATAACATAACTATTATGTCTTTGTGAACATCATGTCATAACTAAAACAAATACAACTCCCACTGAAATCAAGATTATATCTTAAGAAATCTAATGCCTACAACAGTTGTATGAAACTCATGCTTAGGCCTTGGAAGGGGCTTGGTCAGTGGATCAGCAACATTCTCATCCGTAGGGACTCTGCTGATCTTCACATCTCCTCTATTCACAATATCACGGATAAGATGATATCGCCTTTCTATGTGTTTGGATTTCTGGTGTGACCTAGGTTCCTTTGCTTGCGCAATGGCTCCATTGTTGTCACAATACAAAGCCACTGGCTCAGAAATGCTAGGAATCACACCAAGTTCAGTGATGAACTTCTTGATCCAAACAGCCTCCTTTGCCGCTTCAGAAGCAGCGAGGTACTCAGCTTCAGTTGTGGAATCTGCTACAGTGTCCTGCTTGGAACTCTTCCAGCTGACTGCACCGCCATTTAGGCAGAAGATGTAACCAGATTGCGATCGGAAATCATCTTTGTCTGTCTGAAAACTTGCGTCTGTGTAACCACTTACTACCAGCTCATCACTTCCTCCATACACCAAGAATTTATCTTTAGTATTTCTCAAATACTTCAGAATATTCTTGACTGCTGTCCAGTGACTTTCACCTGGATCCGATTGGTATCTACTCGTCATGCTTAAAGCACAAGCAACATCTGGACGAGTACAGAGCATGGCATACATGATGGATCCCAACGCCGAGGCATAGGGAATCCGACTCATGCGATCTCGTTCAGCAGGTGTCTCAGGACACTGCTTCTTGCTGAGACTTATGCCATAAGACATTGGTATGAAGCCCTTCTTGGAATCTTGCATTCTGAACCTGTGTAAGACTTTATCGATATAAGTGTCTTGACACAGTCCAATCAACTTGTTTGATCTATCTCTATAGATTCTTATCCCAAGAATATACGCGGCTTCTCCCATGTCTTTCATTGAAAAACAACTTCCGAGCCAAGTCTTAACAGACTGTAACAACGGAACTTCATTTCCGAGAAGAAGTATGTCATCTACATACAACACGAGAAATGCAACTGCGCTCCCACTAGTCTTCTTGTAAACACATGGTTCTTCTTCGCTTCTGATGAAATCAAACTTTTTGACTGCTTCATCAAAACAAAGATTCCAACTCCGAGATGCTTGCTTCAATCCATAAATGGATCGATGAAGTTTGCATACTTTCCTAGCTGCATTTGGATCGATGAAACCTTCGGGTTGTGTCATGTACACATCCTCTTCCAGAATTCCATTAAGGAAAGCTGTTTTCACGTCCATCTGCCAGATCTCATAATCATAATGAGCAGCTGTTGCTAGGAGAATCCGAATGGATTTAAGCATGGCGACAGGTGAATAGGTTTCTTCATAGTCAATACCATGAATTTGTTTGAAACCTTTTGCCACTAGCCTTGCTTTATATATCTGAATATTTCCATCCACATCAATTTTCTTCTTGAAAATCCATTTACACTCAATGGGTCTTGCACCATCGGGTAAATCAACCAAAGTCCATACTTGGTTCTGTGACATGGATCCCATTTCGGATTCAGCGGCTTTCAGCCACTTTGCGGAGTCAGGGCTCAGCATTGCTTCTTCGAAATTCGCTGGCTCGTCACAGTCAATGATTAACAAATCATGACAATTGGTTACAAGAAATCCATATCTCTCGGGTTCGTGACGGATCCTTTCGGATCGGCGAATTTCAGGCTCCACAGGCGCGGGTTCTACAACTCTTTGTAGATCCAACTGTTGCTCTTCCTCTACAGGTTGAGCATTTTCCTGCGGTTCTCGAACTTCTTCGAGTTGTACTTTACTCCCACTGTTTCTCTTGGAAAGAAACTCTCTCTCAAGAAAAACGCAGTTCCGAGCAACAAACACTTTGTTCTCGGATTGGTTGTAAAAGTAGTATGCCTTGGTTTCCTTAGGATAACCAACGAAGTAGCATTTGTCTGATTTGGGTTCGAGCTTATCTGTAATTAATCGCTTAACATAAGCTTCACAACCCCAAATCTTCAGGAAAGACACACTCGGAACATTTCCAGTCCACATCTCATGTGGTGTCTTTGCAACTGATTTTGACGGAACTCTATTAAGTGTAAACGCAGACGTTTCTAGAGCGTATCCCCAAAAGGATAATGGAAGAGTTGAGAGACTCATCATTGACCGAACCATATCTAATAAAGTCCGATTTCTCCTCTCAGACACGCCATTCCACTGTGGTGTTCCATGAGGAGTGAGTTGTGAAACAATTCCACAATCTCTCAAATGATCACTGAATTCTTGGCTCAAGTATTCTCCTCCACGATCTGATCGAAGAGCCTTAATACTTTTGCCTAGTTGATTCTGTACTTCATTTTGGAACTCTTTGAACTTTTCAAAAGATTCCGACTTATGTCTCATTAAATAGACATAGCCATACCTGCTGAAATCATCAGTGAAGGTAATGAAGTATCGAAAATTTCCTCTAGCACTTGTGCTCATTGGGCCGCATACATCTGTATGTATAAGGCCCAATAGGTCACTGGCCCTTTCATTTTGTTTGTTGAAAGGCGCCTTTGCCATTTTGCCTAGTAAACAAGACTCACATTTCTCACATGATTCATAATCAAATGAGCCCAAAAGCCCATCACTATGGAGCTTTTGAATCCGTTTCTCGTTTATGTGGCCCAAACGACAATGCCAAAGAAAAGTCTGATTCGTGTCATTTGATTTGAATCTCTTGGTGTTAATGTTATAGATTGGTGTAGTTTGGTTTAAAACATAAAGCCCATTCTCTAATGGGCTGCTACCATAAAATATATCATTGTAATCAAAAGAACAACATTTATTCTTAATTGAAAACTGATATCCTTCCACATCCAAAATAGGAATGGAAATAATATTTCTGCTTATAGCAGGTACATAGTAGCAATTATTAAGCTTTAAAACCAAACCAGAAGGTAAAGACAAGTTATATGTTCCTACGGCTAATGCAGCAACTCTTGCTCCATTCCCCACGCGCAGGTCCACTTGTCCCTTTTCCAACTTCCTACTGTTGCTTAGGCCCTGCATATTTGTACAAATATGAGCACCACAGCCGGTATCCAATACCCAAGAAGTAGAACCAGAAGTAGTAACATTTACTTCTATAACATAAATACCTGAAGATGAAGTCTCGAAAGTCTTCTTCTTCTCTTCCAAGAATTTGTTGCAATTTCTCTTCCAATGCCCAAGCTCTTTACAGTAATGGCACTTATCAGTCTCAGATGGGCCCGGCTTGGGCTTTGGGTCTGGCGCCGGCGTGTCATGGTTCTCAACCGGGACTGCTTTGCCCTTTCCCTTACCTTTGCCAAGTTTCTTAAACTTCTTACCCCCTTGTACCATAAGTACATTAGGAGTGCCCTTCTTGATATTTGGCTCAGCTGTCTTGAGCATGCCATGCAGCTCAGTCAATGTCTTTGTCAAGTTATTCATGTTATAGTTCATAACAAACTGATCATAACTTGACGGCAGTGACTGCAGAATGATGTCAGTAGCCAACTCTTGGCTAATGGGAAAATCCAACTTCCCCAGGTTATCAATATAACCCATCATCTTAATGACATGAGGACTGACTGGACTGTCCTTTGGTAGCTTGCATTCAATGAGAGATTTAACCGTCTGGTATCTCTCAGTTCGTGCTTGCTCCTGAAACATACTTTTCAGGCTAGTGATCATCTCCACGGGCGACTCCACGTTCTCGTATTGCTTCTGCAAATCCGAGTTCATGGTAGCCAAAATGAGACAATTCACATCGACCACATCATTAGAATGATTATCCCAAGCATTCCTTTCTGCATGTGGAGCATTGGCTCTCGGTTTTTCAGGGAGAACATTTTCAAGGACATAGTCCCGCTTCTCCTGCTTGAGAACAATTCTCAAGTTCCGATACCATTCGAGAAAATTCGATCCATTTAACTTGTCCTTCTCAAGGACGGATCGCAGGGAGAAAGAATTGTTATGAGTAGCAGTCATAGCTGAGAATCATAGAAAAGAAAAGGTTTAGTTATGATGTTCAAGAAATGAGAAGTCTTAACTTTTAAGAAAACTCGTATTATATTCAATCAATGTTTCCTCAGATGAATATAATGATCCAAGACCCATACTTCACTAAATTCAAGTGAGCCACTGGCTATCACTCAACTTTAGCTATCTAGGTAAGCAACAGCCTTGCTAGTTATATCCAATATAACTCTTGGTTGTGGATCGACATCTTATGTCCAATCCACCTGATGTCTCTGGGCCCAAAACGATTTTGATGGCCCAGTCAAGTATACCAATCTCTTCAGTCACGTAATTGTCGATGTCTTGCAATGCAAGTCCATCAACACGATTACCTCTACCTTACTCATGAAATTGTGGACATCTTGCACTGCAAGTCTATCACACAACTAAATGGGTCTTGACAGTTGACAAGATTGGAAAGACATCAAGTACACTTGATATTTGGTTGAGGAACGGAACCTTTTAAAACGTTCAGTTTTACTATGTTTTAATTCTTATAATTAATTAATCTGCGATGACCGATCAATCCAATTGATCCGGTTTTGAATACCGGTCAGTGTCGATCGATGCTACGTTAGAATCGGTCGATGCCAACCTTATCAAATCAATCGCCATTAAACCATTCACAGTGTTCGACCATCTTTAACCAAGCTCGATAACCGGTCCAATCCAATTGAACCGATCCAACAATCTCGCGAGGCTGTGTCGATCGATGCAACAATTGCATCGATCGACACTAGGCGAAAACTAGGTTTATTCGGGTTTTCGCCCTGCATCGATCGATGCCGGATTGGCATCGATCGACACCATGCGAAAAACCCTAAATTTTATTCGGGTTTTCGCCCTGCATCGATCGATGCCGGATTGGCATCGATCGACACCATGCGAGAAAACCCTTAAACGTTTTCGATTAGAACCCTAAACTAGGTTTTCAGGAAAACGAATTTTAGCATGTTTGTATCAACTATACACAGATTCAGTTTCAACCAATCTAATCAACATGCTACTGATTCAATGGAACCCTAAAGCTCTGATACCACAGAAGGAATTTCTAGCATAGTTCTAATCAAGATTAGCAACCCTAGTCTGAATTCCGAGCCTAGGATCTAAGGTTCATGTAATTGAATATATGGGATCTCGAGATTACTTGGTGAATATGCAGCGGAAGTATTGCAAGTAGTCAAGATCACGAAGCGCCTCAAGTGCTGCGCCTCTACTGGTATCCACACGCACACAAACTGGACCGCAGGGATGCTAGTGCCTTACAGAGATCTAATCTCCAGAGAGGTTTCTATCTGTGTTCTGGTGGCTGTGAATTAGGTTAGGCGCGAGTTTAGGTCGACCATATATCTTATATATGTCGGCTTAAACCACAACGGAATTAACCAACGATTAAACCGAATTAATCTGATCAATCCGCAAGTGCATCGATCGATGCAATATCTGCAACGATCGATGCTCCCCAGAACATTGATATCGAATGCATATCACATATGCATTTACTGGATCATTACATTAATGATCAACCTCGTCTTGAATGCCTATTTTGCTTAGGTGTGTGACCCTGTAGGATCATATAACACTAGCAACGAGTTCTCAACTCATTGATCATAAGTGGCTTCTAGCAAAGCGTTATGACTACCTAGTGTTATGTGATTGTCTCATCTCGACTATACGACTTTCACTTAGAGCAAGTACAATAGATTTCAGGACATTCCCAACACATGCATCTCATGCCGAGCTTCCTTATGTACTTAACTTCAAGTATTTCTTTAAGAACACCGTAGTACACAACTTCACCGCATGTAGATGAAACTCTGTGACCGGCTGTTGTCCTAGAGGAACTTTCTTTATGCACTTTAAATGTATATCCCGTTGTGCAATATCGTGGATAAGACTTTGTGCCATAGTGGAGGCCGCTGACTATATCTATTAACCAATCTTCCGGTTTGCGACCGTATTTGACTTCTTTGTTCACATAAACACTTACTTGTAAAGCAGTTTAGTAACTGATAAAATTTATGGGGTTTTGGGTGATATGAAAATCAAAAACTCACATAAAACTTTATCCAAATTCGTAAGTATGTTTCTTTCCACTGTTCACGCTCGTCCTCAATCAATTCTGGATGATGATGTTGGAGTGACTCCATGTATAACCTAAAAAATGCAACCAATATTAGTAATACAAATATTATGATATTTAAATGCAATAACAATAACAAAAAACCCTATACACACTTCTCATACTCAAATACTTCCTCACGGTTTTTGAGAATATACTTGTGTAGGTGTGCATGCTCTTGGGTCGTTAGTTGTCGCTTTTCTAATTTACCGCTTAGCCGCCCAACTTGTTGAAATATGCTTGGAACCGTTGACGGATAATTTCTCGCCTCAATCATCGTTTCTAGCTAGGTGCCGACTCTTTGTACGTACTTGCGAAGAGAAGTAATAGTTGGAAAAGGTCGCTGTTTGTTCGTTGTTATACTGAGCAACAACTGAACCCCCACTTTAGAGGGGTTCTTAATCTTTTTTA
The DNA here is from genome assembly GCA_030180135.1 of Orychophragmus violaceus. Classification (NCBI taxonomy): domain Eukaryota; kingdom Viridiplantae; phylum Streptophyta; class Magnoliopsida; order Brassicales; family Brassicaceae; genus Orychophragmus; species Orychophragmus violaceus. The sequence continues at coordinate 8,252,297 of CM058231.1, read as the reverse complement.
AGGTGGAATATATAGCGCTCAAAGGGATACATACACCGATATTATACCGGACCACCTAGTCTAGCTTCTCATGGGATATGAATGGGTAAATGCTCCATAACATCAAAGAAAGACAGGGGAAATATCTTCTCTAGGTTGCATAGAATCTTAGGAATGTTTTTCTCCAAACATCGGATACCATCAGCTGTAAGTGACCCCGTGCATATATCCCTAAAACAAGCTCCTATGGCGGCAATTGCATTATGAACATCTTTAGGGAGGATATGAGAAAATGCAAATGGTAGTAGTCGTTGCATCAGCACATAACAATCATGGTTCTTCATCCCGATAAACTTGTCTCCATCATTGTCTACAAAATTACGCAAGTTTGATGCGTAACCGTCTAGGAATTTAACTCGTCGTGTAGTCTGATATATCATGGTTTTTACTAGTTTTAGGCCATGATATAAGTGTGTTTTAGTGTCTTTTGTGTTCTTTTAGAGTCTTTTACATGTATAATCAGGTTTGGAGCTGAATTGGAGATAATGGAGCATTTTGGAGATTTTTGGAGTGATTGGCCGAGAGATAGAGTTCACTGTCCGAAACAGAGGAATGCGTCGATCGTTGCACACCTGCAACGGTCGTTGCACCAGCGAGATGGGCCAAAACTCGGCGGTTTAGAAGAGTCAAGATATTGCACTCTGATCCAGAAGTTCCTGATATTTACGAAGAAGCCCCTGGACGAGATTAGACCTATATAATTAAGTTTTTGGTGTTTTATTTACTTACGCTTTGATAATTAAGAGCAGAGGATTCTTAGAGCTTTTGGGGCTGATCTGAACCTATTACTTCATCTGTATTTGGAGAAGATTTCGAACCCCTTTTACTCTTATTCTTTTATGCAATTTATTCATCATATGATTATGTTTTCATTATCTATGTCTGAGTAGATTCCTAGTTAGGTTTAGGGTTTCTCACATAGGATTTCATGGCTTGCTAGACTTGTTTAAATTCAGTTAAGGATTCATAACTATATCTGTTCTTCAATCTAATTGTGCTTAAAGCTAGTTCTAACCTGATCAATTAGAATCTAGATCTTAGGTTGCTAAATACGTCACGGAAGTGGGGTTTAGGAATCTGAACTAATTAGATTGAGCAATTAAACTACTCGCAAACGAAAGTTTGGTTTAGGATAATTGTGAACATATAAAACCTGGAATTAATGCTAGTTTAATCTGTTAGTTCTCGCAAACGAAAGTTTGGTTTGCTGCACTTAGACTTAGAGAATTATCGCAAAGGAATTTGGTTAGTTATATATCTGTGTTTTGAGTTCTAGAACTGTGCTTAATTAGATCCTTACTGAATGAACTGTCTGCTTGTCTGATTTCCTGAGAACGCCCTAGACTTAGCGCTTTTAATTACTTGCTTTCACAACCGTTAATCTCTGCTACTGATTTACTTTGTCGCACCGCTTTTAATTCAATCACATTGCTTTCTTCCTAGTATTAATCCGTTTCGTTCTATTGAATACCAGAGTCCCTGTGGATTCGATAACCCTATATACTACAACTACTGAACTGTGCACTTGCAGTTAGAGAATAGGGATTAAAACTTACAACCTATCAAGTTTTTGGCGCCGTTGCCGGGGACTCTTAGAGTCTTCGATAGGACCGAACTTAGGGTTTTACTAGGATTTTTCGTTTTCTTTTCGTTTTTGCTTTTGTTTTTGTTAGTTACTGATTTTCTCTGATTTTCTCTCTGTCGCAGGTACCAATATCGCACTGCGTCGATCGTTGCACCCTTAGCATCGATCGTCACTAGGCGATTCAGAGATTGAAACGATCGTTGCACTGATAGCATCGATCGTTGCCCGACGATTACAGACAGTTTATGCAGACGCAGAAAACTAGAAGTAATCCGAACTTGGACTTAGTTAATCTCGATCTTGATGAACTTGGACGTCTAGAAAGAACTATCAGAAGAGAAAAGAGAGAGAGAATGGTACGAGAACGTTTGATCTTGATACCAGATGCTGAAGGTACCCTGAGGGACCGAGATAACAACCCGTACAATGCTGCTGGACAAAGGGTTGATGCTGAAGGGAATGTCATCCCTGATCCTCCTGAGCAACAGCAACAGGAGCAGAACCAGGGTCAAGGACAGGCCCAAGGTAGACAGTTGGTTGTCCATGAGAGGACTTTAGCTGACTACAACAGACCGGATGAGTTTCATAGAAACCGGTCAGCTTTAGTGTTTCCTGCTTTTGAGAGGAATGATTTTGAGGTCAAAACCATCTACTACTCGATGATAAGACAGAATGCATTTCATGGACATCCAACAGAGCAGCCTATGGACCACATTGATTCGTTTGAGGACATAATCAATGGCATGAAGTATGATGGAGTTTGCCAGGATTATCTGTTCCTTAAGCTTTTTCCTTACAGTCTCGCTGGAAACGCTGCTGCATGGCTGAAGCAACTGCCACCTGGACAGTTTACTACTTGGACAGACCTGAAGAGTGAGTTCCTACGTTATTTCTATGATGATGCGCGTTCAGACCAGTCTAGACAGGACATACTCACATTTTCCCAAGGAGCTGTGGAGCCTTTGAAAGCTGCCTGGATGAGATTTAAGAAGTACCAGCGTGACTGCCCACACCATGGATTCACTGAAGTGCAGTTACTTGGTATCTTCTTCAGAGGAATAGATCTGCCATATCAGTCTGCACTGGATAACTCCAGTAATGCTAACTTCAACACCAGGACCCCTACACAGGCTAAGCAGTTGATTGAGAACCTAGCTGGCAGCAACAGTTGCAAGACTATGGATGAGAGAAGGAAGAAATCTGGTGGAAGTGTAGAGAATACAGAGATGACTGAATTGAGATCTAGGATGGACACAATCTACAACCTCCTGACTAATAAGAAGGCTGTCCATTTTGCTCAAGATGTTGAGGTAATTCAGATTGAGGAGGAAACTCAGGAAGAAGATGTGAATTACATTGGAGGATCTGGTTTCCAAGGTAACAGATTTGGTAATCAGCAGGGTAACAGATTCTTCAACCAAGGACAGAAGAGTGCCTTCACAGGCAATCAAAACTCTTTTGGACAGACTAGTGGTTTTCAGAAACCCTTTGGACAAAGTGCTCAGAAAACCTATGGATCTACATCTTATCAGACTCCTCCTGCACCTACAGCTCATGAGAGTAGGGTGGAAGCAATGTTTGAACAACTAATGGAGAGTCAGACCAAGAGTACTGTGGAAAGCAACAAGAAGATAGATGCTGTCTATGAGAACCTCAATGGAAAGTTTGAGACACTGAACACTCACATGAAGCAGTTAGATACGCAGGTGAGTCAGATTTCCAGCTCTATGAAGGGAAAAGGAGTAGCAGACACTCATATTAAAGCCTGGTCTGTGTGCATTAATGATGGATCTCACCTAGGTGAAAAATTTGAGCTAAGTACAGCTGAATTGGTGAGGGAAGAAGAAATCTCGGATTTTTGTGAAAAAGTCTCGGGTGGAAACTGCAGCATTGCAACGATCGACACACACCTAGCATCGATCGTTGCAGGTCGTGAGCAGACAGAACTGTCGGATGATAATGGAATAGATGCTGACTTGGAGCTTGATCGCCTATTCCCTGGAGTTTCTGAGATCTCTCAACAGGAGATTTATGCGCAGATTGTTAGACAACACTCCTCAGTATATGAGGTGATTAAGCAGGAAATTGAAGAGCTTAAAAAGCTAGAGGAAATTGGTGAAGAATTGGGAGAAATTCCATCTTCTGATGATCCACCTTATCATCCATGTGTGCAGAGGTATTTGAACAAGATGCTGCCTCTAGACGAAGAGTTGAGAGACTGGGTGATTGTAGTTCCTCAACATATAAGTGATGTTCTGCTGACAAAGATCCCGAAGAAGCTGCCTGACCCTGGAGTCTTTGTGCTTAACTGCTCCATCTTCGAGGACAGTTTTAGACGCTCTCTGTGTGACTTAGGAGCTGCTGGAAGTTTGATGCCATACTCTGTGGCAGAGAAGCTGGGTATGGTGGATTTTTCTCCCACTAGGACCTCTCTTGTCCTAGCTGATCAGTCTATACGAGTTCCGGAAGGACTCTTAAAAGACATTCCAGTGAGAGTTGGAAACTACTTAGTTCCGACAGACTTCCTTGTGCTGAAGTATGACTGCGATCCTGATGAAGCATTGCTGCTTGGAAGACCATTCTTGGCTACAGCAGGAGCTGTGATTGATGTTAGACAAAGTCTAATAGACCTCCACCTGGGAGATGAGCCGCTGCGATATGAGATGGAGAAGCTGCGAAAGCCACTGATAGATGGGCAGGCATTCATAATCATGGATGCAGATGATGAGCAGCCGAGTGACACTGTGATTCTAGATCCTGGAGCACATTTTACTCCATCTTTTCTTGAACATGAGCTTTCTGCAACAGCCTACTCGCCACCTTGGATGAGGAGACTTGGACAGAGACAGAAAAAGTCTCTGTTGGGATCTCCTGGTGCCTGAAAAATCTTGTCCGTCCGGTCAAGCTATTGACCTTAAACAAGCGCTGGGTGGGAGGCAACCCACCATTAGGTACTGGTGTTTTTCTACTTAATTTTTGGTGTTTTTGTTAGGATTTTACGTTTGTTTTTGTTTTTGGTGAGTTTATGTTGCAGGTCTCGGGCATATTCGCAGTGCGTCGATCGACGCACTTCTGTGTCGATCGTCACAACACGATCGTAATCGCATTGCAGCGATCGTTGCGCTCCTGAGCAACGATCGACCATACACGAAAATCGCCAAGTAACGGTCGATGCACTTAGTGCAACGATCGATGCCTGAGCGACAGAGGTAAACCCGACAGAACTCAACATAACTTTAACAATTTTTCTTTCTTTTTACCAATCCTTCGCTTGACACTACTGGGGACAGTGTGTCTTAAGTGTGGGGGAGGTGCTACTGACTTTTGTTTTCTGTTTTCTTAAGAGTCAGTCCGTTTTTCAAATTTTTTTGTTTTATTGAGTCAAAACTGTTTAAGTAAGAAACTATGATTTTCTGAGAAGATTTACAAGACTTGCAGGAACTTAAGTAACCATTGAGATGAAGTTGCAGGATCTATCTCTGGCTATTAGAAAACCCCATCACAGATCAACCTACTGGGAACACCCACATCACTTCAGGTATCAGAGGATCCTTTTACTGACTTCAACTTAATACTGACTTAGATTTCTCACCTAAGGACTTGGTATACTCTGTGTCGGATTCCCTGTTAGTTCTGACACAGCCTGTCAACCTATCCTATTTAGTTCCCTTCTCCCCTTCTATAAAGTAAAAAAAAAAGAGATAATAAACTGAGGATGAGTTAGTAACTCCGAAGTGGTCATGGGAATGGTAGCAAACACTATTTTCTCTCATGTGATCCATGGAATGTGTCCAAAGTACACCCCATAACGGGAAGAACACTGATAAAAAAAATAAAATGATACCCAATGGGGAAAAATCAGTTGTTAAAGAAGGGAAAGAGAAGAAAGGGACTAGAGAAAGATAGTATGGTGGTCTAGAGCTGATAAGGTAAGAATCCATGTGCCCTTTGATCGATACTCCTTAGGTGAGACCGCACTTAAGTACTTGCAGAAGTCAGTATGGAGAATTTGAATGCTTGAATGTGATTGTGGAGTTTACCTAGGACAGTTGCTAAGTGTGGGGGAAGTACATGTTGGTCTTGATATCCTGTAATTGATTCTTTCAGTGGTTTACTAAGGGGAATCTGAGTATTGTAGCTTCTAGGATGAAATGAGTTTCTGAAGAGTTTTCAAACCTCTTCACCATGTTTTAGTTCTCTGTTTTTCTTGAGGGCAAGCAAAGGCTAAGTGTGGGGGAGTTGATATATCATGGTTTTTACTAGTTTTAGGCCATGATATAAGTGTGTTTTAGTGTCTTTTGTGTTATTTTAGAGTCTTTTACAGGTATAATCAGGTTTGGAGCTGAATTGGAGATAATGGAGCATTTTGGAGATTTTTGGAGTGATTGGCCGAGAGATAGAATTCACTGTCCGAAACAGAGGAATGCGTCGATCGTTGCACACCTGCAACGGTCGTTGCACCAGCGAGATGGGCCAAAAATCGGCGGTTTAGAAGAGTCAAGATATTGCACTCTGATCCAGAAGTTCCTGATATTTACGAAGAAGCCCCTGGCCGAGATTAGACCTATATAATTAAGTTTTTGGTGTTTTATTTACTTACGCTTTGATAATTAAGAGCAGAGGATTATTAGAGCTTTTGGGGCTGATCTGAACCTATTACTTCATCTGTATTTGGAGAAGATTTCGAACCCCTTTTACTCTTATTCTTTTATGCAATTTATTCATCATATGATTATGTTTTCATTATCTATGTCTGAGTAGATTCCTAGTTAGGTTTAGTGTTTCTCACATAGGATTTCATGGTTTGCTAGACTTGTTTAAATTCAGTTAAGGATTCATAACTATATCTGTTCTTCAATCTAATTGTGCTTAAAGCTAGTTCTAACCTGATCAATTAGAATCTAGATCTTAGGTTGCTAAATACGTCACGGAAGTGGGGTTTAGGAATCTGAACTAATTAGATTGAGCAATTAAACTACTCGCAAACGAAAGTTTGGTTTAGGATAATTGTGAACATATCAAACCTGGAATTAATGCTAGTTTAATCTGTTAGTTCTCGCAAACGAAAGTTTGGTTTGCTGCACTTAGACTTAGAGAATTATCGCAAAGGAATTTGGTTAGTTCTATATCTGTGTTTTGAGTTCTAGAACTGTGCTTAATTAGATCCTTACTGAATGAACTGTCTGCTTGTCTGATTTCCTGAGAACGCCCTAGACTTAGCGCTTTTAATTACTTGCTTTCACAACCGTTAATCTCTGCTACTGATTTACTTTCTCGCACCGCTTTTGATTCAATCACATTGCTTTCTTCCTAGTATTAATCCGTTTCGTTCTATTGAATACCAGAGTCCCTGTGGATTCGATAACCATATATACTAAAACTACTGAAATGTGCACTTGCAGTTAGAGAATAGGGATTAAAACTTACAACCTATCATAGTCCACTCAAAGAACTCTTCCTTTGGTTTTGGATCTACCCAATACGCTGGAATTGGAGGTTTTCCGTTCTTCTCAAGATGAAGTTCAGGCCGATCAAAGATTTCAGGAATATCAAGCCTAGACTTCACTTTATCTTTTGTCTTCCCTTGCACGTTGAGGAGAATGGTCATGATGTTATCGAATAATTTTTTTCTTAATATGCATGACATCAAGATTATGCCTTAGTAGCTGGTCTTTCAAATATGGTAAATCCCAAAGATGCTTAGTTTGTGCTAGTTGTAGACTACACCAGCTCAATATATATTCTCATGCCCGTTCCCACCACATTCACAAGTTCTTAGTGCACCAAATGCTTCTAAGAGGCCCAAAGTAGTCGACCCATAATCTTGGAGAACTGGATCATCAAACACTTTCCTCTTCTTTGTAAAAAGTTTAGTGTTTTCCGATATGGATGATCATGCGGTAGAAATCTTCTATGAATATCAAACCAACAAGTGTTGCGTCCATTTTTCCACTGGAATGCATCAGTCTTTTCCTGACAATACGAAAATGCTAACCTCCCATGCGTTGTCCATCATGATAACATACCATATGTCGGAAAATCGCTAATGGTCCACATTAGTGCAGCCCTCATCAAAAAACTTTTCTTGTACTGTTTTCCTGCAACTATTAAATGGTATTGGTAAGTCTAAATATATATAAAAAACGAAAAGTTCTAATTTGTATTTTTAGAACTAGTAACATATATAAATGAAAAACATGTAGTTAATATTATTTTAATTATTTTTGTAGTTAAAAAATATATTTATAAACGTAATTAATTTTTTTCATTCTGCATCGCTTTCTGAGTTGTAGTCGAGTGAAATAGAATCAGTGTCGTCGTCGAATTCTCCTCTTTCTTCTTCGGAATTTGAATGAAGAACAACATTCCCAAAATGACTAAAATCGACGACTAGATTAAGTTCAAAAGATTCTTCAACCGGAGCTATGTAATCACTTTTGTTTGCTTGCAGTGGTTCTTGTTGTTCAACCCTGTAAACTCTTCCTCGCGGTATATTTTTGAAACTATGATACATGGGTCACTTTTGTATGTTACTTGGGGTAGAGAATGTAACTCACCTGAATCAAATTGAAGAACCAATTAGATGGTGTTACAAAAAAACAGTTCAAGATGGAAAATAACTAAAAGGTTAAAGTCGATCATTAACCTGATCTGTTTGAGAAGGGATAATTAACGGATCATATTTTCGAAGCTTCTTAGTCGAATTGATAGACGTCACACAAAACTCATCAATGGTTACACCTTTCCAAATGATAGTGTGGTACCAATCACAAAAAGACCACACATCTCATGCCGATCTTTCCTATGTACTTAACTTTAAGTATTTCTTTAAGAACACCGTAGTACACAACTTCGCCGGATGTAGATGAGACTCCGTGATCGGCCTTTGTCCTAGAGGACCCTTTTTATGCACTTCCCTTCGTTGTTCACCTAAAAAGTTACATGTAAAGCTGTTTAGTAACTGATCAAAATTTTGGGGTTTTGGGTGATATAAAAATCAAAAACTCACATAAAACTTTAACCAAATGCAGAAGTATGTTTCTTTCCACTGTTCACACTCGTCCTAGATCAATTCTGGATGATGTTGGAGTGACTCCATGTATAACCTAAAAAAAAGGCAACCAGTCATAGTAATACAATTATTATGATATTTAAATGCAATAACAATAACAAAAAACACTATACATACCTCCCATACTCAAATACTTCATCACAGTTGTTGAGAATATACTTGTGTAGATGTGCATACTCTTGGATCGTTAGTTGTCGCTTTTCTAATTTACCGCTTAGCCGCCCAACTTGTTGAAAAATTCTGGGAACCGTTGACGGATAATTTGTCTCTCGCCTCTATCATCATTTCTAGCTGGGTTCCGACTCTTTGTGCGTACTTGCGAAGGGAAGTAATAGTTGGAAAAGGTCGCAGTTTATTCGTTGTTATACTGAGCAACAATTGAACCCTCCACTTTAGCGGGGTTCTTAACCTTTTTTAAGGTGGAACATATAGCGCTCGAAGGGATACATCTGATATTGTACCGGACCACATAGTTAGCTTCTCATGGGAGATGAATGGGTAAATGCTCCATAACATCAAAGAAATATGATGGAAATATCTTATCTAGTTTGCATAGAATCTTAGGAATGTTTTACTCTAAACATCGGATACCATCAGCTGTAAGTGAACCCGTGCATATATCCCTGTAAAAGCTCCTATGGAGGCAATTTCTTTGTGAACATGTTAGGGAGGAGATGAGAAAATGCAAATGGTAGTAGTCGTTGGATCAGGACATGACAATCATGGTTCTTCATCCGGATAAATTTGTCTCCATCATTGTCCACACAATTATGCAAGTTTGATGCGTAATCGTCAGGGAATTTAACTCGTCGCGTAGTCCACTCAAAGAACTCTTCCTTCGATTTTGGATCTACCCAATAAACTGGAATTGGGTTTTCCGTTCTTCTCAAGATGAAGTTCAGGCCGATCAAAGATTTCAGGAATACCAAGCCTAGACTTCACTTTATCTTTTGTCATCCCTTGCACGTTGAGGACAATGGTCATGATGTTATCGAAGAAATTTTTTCATAATATGCCTGACATCAAGATTATGCCTTAGTAGCTGGTCCTTCCAATATGGTAAATCTCAAAAGATGCTTAGCTTGTGCTAGTTGTGGACTACACCAGCTCAATATATATTCTCATGCATGTTCCCATCACATTCACGAATTCTTAGTGCACCAAATGCTTCTAAGAGGCCCAAATTATTCGATCCATAATCTTGGAGAACTGGATCATTAAACAGTTTCCTCTTCTTCGTAAAAATTTAGTGTTTTCCCGATATGGATGATCACGCGTTAGAAATCTTATATGAAAACAAACCAACACGAGTTGCGTCCATTCTTCCACTGGTATGCATCGGTCTTTTCCGGACAATAAGAAAATGCTAACCTCTCGTGCGTTGTCCATCCTGATAACATACCATACACCAAAAAATCGCGAATGGTCCACTTTAGTGCAACTCCCATCAGAAAATTTTCATTGCAGGAGACATTATATGCTACAACACTGGGTAGCCATAACATTTACAACTCATATATCAATGGTTGAAAGAATATATCATGTGAACTTCTTGGATGCTATGGACCGGGAACGAGTACTGAGAGAAAGGAAACTCTTGACGCATGCACATAGATGGTAGTAGGTTATAAGGACTTAAAATCACTAGCCACAACGAAAATGGTCTCCCATGCCTTCCAAACGGGTTGAAACCATATGTGTATAATCCGAGGTACACTTTACGTGGCTCGTATGAAAAATCTGGATATACTCTATAAAAATGTCACCACGCTTCAGCATCCGACAGATGTGCAATCTCTGCTCCTCTTCAATACTCAGCATGCCATCTCATTTCCCCTGCAACTCGCTCAGATTGGTATAAGCGCCTCTGTAATGCCCCTTTCCCATTATCCGCTGACCGCCGAGCTGACCGGTCAACAATTAAACAAGAACATGACCAAGTAGAATCCGGGCAAGTCAAACTGGAAAAGTTCGCCCCAAGACGAAGCCAGAGACAGATCGGTTTGAGACAAAGGCTCGCACTGACCCGTCCTTGACCCCGCTATCCTAACTTCCTTAGTACAAAGCTTCACAACTTGTACCACTTCCGTGAGTTGTGTCAGTTCGGACTAAACACAATATCAGGGAAGCATATTCATTTCTGAGTAAATCAAACGTTACATAATGTTTAACCATCTTTACAAAATAGTTCGCCAAATAATCAAGAACAACAAACAAATCTCAATAAAAAATTGGCGCCAAAGCCGAACCGAAGGGAAACCCAAAATCATCGAATCAAAAATCCGCCACAAGCGATCCCGAAACTACACTAAGGACCTCCCGTGTCCGTCGCTGCTAAACCTTAAAAACACAAAAAGAGTCTAATGAGCTATCTAAGATCACCCAGTGAGTCGGCTCCCCACTACGGCTTCTGTTCTACCTAACATCTACAGATTCCCGCCCGAAAACCCCAAAATAACAAACAACAACTCAAACGGCCGATCACGCACTACCATGTCGTGTCAAACCCACAACACACAAGCACTTGCCAAAAGAAAGAGAAAGCGATTGAAGGAAATCGGAAGCGCTGCGACACATGCTCCTGATTGAGACTCGATCTATCTATCGCGTAATACCAACGATATAAACATAACATTGGGCCCTTACGATCTCGGTAACATCCACGGGTTTACATCTTCACCGACATGGTAACTAACACACGACTCCTAGACGTAAAAAAGAAGTCTCACGACCTAGGACACTGTTCTTAGCCCATCGATACGCATTGACTCGGGCTACCCCACGATAACCTCAGTTTCCTTGCGATTCTGCCCTAGGAGATGACCCTGTATTCTCCGAATCACAAACCTACCGGCGTCACTCAGTAGGTTAACGCCATAACCAGAATCACCACCCGAAGGCCCACGATCCGATTAGGCAACTACCCTAGGATCCAATCGGGTCCGAAGTACTAGAACGTACTAAAAACCTAGACTTGCGAGATCAAACGCACCCTAGAGTCCTAGTGCATAAATGTAAACACGCAGACTCGCTTGGACTCTAACAACGATCACATAATTAATCAGTTAACAACAATCTCAACACAATGTCGCGCAAGTCTACACACACACACATGCCAACACCTTCACCTTGACTCGGCACCGCACCGAGTCAGCTGCTACGAACTTAACCAGCCCCGTGACCGGGTTAAGTATTCACATGGATCGCTCGGCCCAACACCGAGATGATCTAACAGGCATGCACTGAAAGCTTAAAAACAACAACCACACAACAACACAATAACACAAACACCACACAAAACCACAATAGCACAAACATCACACAAGAAAGCCTATTAGGGTTTCTAAAGTCTTTTAACTCATTCACAACCGCTACGCTGGATTATGGATTGCTAACCCGTAGACAGCTCACATCTCATTAACGTCCACTACCTTGAATTAGCGGATTGCTAATCCGTAGACGGCTCACCAGTCACAACACTTCCCTTTTTCTTAACCTTTCCTAAGTACCTTTTATCAAATCCCTGATCCGTCGGTTTAGAGCTAGTAGCTTACTAAACTCCCGACGTCTCATCATTCATTTACTTAATTCATTTCTTTCTCTTCAACCTTTATAAAACCTAATCACGATATCACTTCATACTCTATACGTTTGTTAAGTTTAATTCCGTCTTTTTTTCCGTCCCAATTCTCGTACTTAGGTTTATTGAGTATTTTTATTTTAATACACGTATATATGCATATACGATCCTATCATGCAATGACTACATGTATGCATTAATCAATAATTCTAACGACCTAGCGACACACAATATGTTTAATCCATTTAATCTTACAATCCTAACATGCGTCTCAAAACCCTAACAGGTTTATCGTTAATCATTCAATTCAATTCTAAAAAACATTCAATTCACATTCGGGTATGCAAACACCTAATTCTACGGTTTCTCATTTCCCGATCTATATGCTTCTAACTATTTAAATTCTGAGCCGACTCACAGTGACTGGTCGGAATGAACGTCACGGATTGGGATACGAATCCCGAGACTCCGAACTGAAACCTGAACCTCCCGAACACACAAACATGAACTCCAAACACACGTACACGAATTGCAAAAGAAACTGGCAGGAATCAACGCGTTGACCGTCGTTGACAACGGCGCTGACGGACACTGACCGGCTGTTACCCGAGGCTTAACCGGTTTGACTAAACCAATTCTACTCCTAAACCAAAGCCATTCCAACTTAAACTCATCGAAAAACCCTCAATGAAGAACCGCTTGAAGATTCTAGAGTGAAGAATCTTTCTCCGGCGGCGTCTACAGCGTTGACCACCGGCGGAGGGTGTTAACCGACGGTGGAGGAGGCTTTTCCGGCGAGATTTGAAGAGATCTGAGGCTTTAGAAAATGATAAAGAGAGACATCTAGCCTAAGAGGGAAGATTCCTTGAAGATCCGGTTGAAGAGGGGTGATCCGCGGCGTTGACCGACGGTGGTCCGACATTTACCACCGCGGCTCCAGCGACCTCAAGTGAAGGTGATTGATGGCGATTAAATAGGAGGGTGAGGGGACTCCTGATCTGATATGGGTTTACATAGATTCAGCTTAGATGAGATGGTATTTTGGTTACTTGCCTAACAAGTCACAAGAATATCCAATAACACCTTGGCTGTTCTTGGTTTTTCTTTGATGATGCAAGAAGATTTCTGGGATTTGTGAATGTTTCTAGAGAGTCTAGAGAGAGGTGAGGTCGAGAGAGGCTAGAGAGAGAGTGAGACTGAACAAAAATGAGATTCTTTGATAAAAAAAGTGATGGGATGTATTGTTCTTTTTGGTTCATGAACCAATCCATGCAAATGCATGCAGTTGGGTAAGGTGGTGCCATTTGCTGAGGGACACCTGTACTCAGAGGTGTCCTAAGAGTCTAATCCAACAATTAGCCCACTTAAATCATCCATAATCTCTATAATCATCCGTTGCTCGGTTTACTCGGTTTCACGTTTAACTACTTAGAAAACCTTTCCCTGTTTCCATAAATCCCAAAACTTCCAAAAACGAATGTATTGATTTTAGATTAATTTAGCAACTTGAATCACTTCGTTTGGAGTTTCATAGTTCCGGTTATGAATTTCCAAATTTTTTTCAGCTTAGTCGGTTTCCATTCCCGACAAGCCAAAAAACTTCCGAAATTTTTTCGGTTTAGTCGGTTTCCATTCCCGACTAGCAAAAAACCGTTTCTGCTCCGTTTCTTCCAATTCTGGTCTGTAAATGATCTTTATGTTTTAAAACTAGAACATTTGGCCCGTATCGGCTTCCGTCTCGAACTTTGGCAAAATGGTAATTTTGCCCTTGGGTTTGACAAAATTATTATTTTACCCTGTTGACTTTTCTTCTGTCCATTGACCATATTTTTGAATACATGGTATTACATTCTTCCCAACTTACAAGAATTCACTCCCCGAATTCTCCGTCAATAGCAGACTTCGAATCGGCACCAAATCCCGCAAGTTGCTTCACTATGCCCTTTACTAGTTCTTCCTCACACCTTCATGTCTCTTTACTTGAACACCGACACTCAGAATCCACTTCCAATATTCTCTGGCGCTTTACTATCTCATCCCAAAATTTCCCCTGACCTTCGTACTGCTTACTCGGCTACTTCTCTATAAACGATCCTTGATCTCGACGGCACTCCTTCACTAGCTCTTTATTCTTCCCACTTAATTGTTGCTTCATTTCTTGATTTCTGGTCCCGCTTCACTTTGCCACTTTTCTCTTTAACTTATCTCTCTTCAACCTCAAACTTCTACAATTGGATACTTTGCTCTGATTCTCACTTCTGACTTCCCTACTTCGCTTCAACTTCCACATATCCTTGACACTGGTTTGTCTCCCCGAGACACTCTTCAAGAATCTTTACTCCAAACCTGACGTCCCTATGGCTCCAATTCTATCCGTAATGATAATTCCACTATGTTCCTGATACTGACTATTCATTCTGGAACGCTCTTCAAGAATTTTGATCTCTGAATCCGGCTTTGCTAAGACTCTATTCAATTCACACCAATCGCTTCACTCTAGTTTCTACACTGTTGCTGATGTTCCCTCAAATATTTTCGCTAACTCATCATACTAGTAGCTTCGTTCTTCCGATTGTCTAGCACTGATACATTTTCCACTAACGATCTATACCACTGCTTCACTTTCCGGGTCAACTTATCTCGCGGTTTCTTTACTCTACATCTCATTTTTGGGTACGGGTTCGGTCTCGTATTCATATTGCATCGTCCATTCTGTCCTACATTCAATTCCACAACTTTCACTGGAGCGGTTTAATTCAAACCAATCCCTTCCCCGATATCACTTCTTCATAGAGATATAGTTAGTTAATCATGTACCCAACGGTTACTCATGATTCAGTAACGATACACTATAATTCCGCTCTTCTCGTGCATTGACGGTCAAATACAACCATCTTGAGTTAGCTCAATACCTTAAATGGAAAGGTTCTAACACTTTCTATTTCTAATAAATTAAGGATTGCGATAAAATTCAAACTACTCAAGCCAACAAAGCACAACTAGCAATCGAACGGCTTACCAACACCATCAACGATCATCACATGCTTATGCCTGCTAACAAAATAATCCTAGCAACCTAACAGCGCTATACCATCCAACCAACACAACCCTAATTGCTTAATGCACCAATCAAACATTAAATAAACACGCAAGCAAGAAACCACAATCACGCAACCACAAGATCGCTCTGGATATGTCTTCAGTCTGGGTTTAGCTTATGATGAACGGTCGTTAGTTCCGCTCATCATCAGACTTCACTTGGTAATTCATTTGCATTCAAAACCATCACACGCATGCAAACAATCACTACGCAAGTCATAACGATAAGCTGAACGTTTTGCATCACACATATATATAAAACAACATAATGTACATATCGAGGTTTTAATTCATAGTCTGATCAGAAATACTACACGGCAGCCGCTACCATAGCCATAACCCCAAAACCGTACCGCCATAACCGAAAGATGTCAAAGATGACACACAAGGGTTGCCGATCTATATACACAAACAAAACAACTTGGTTAGTAACCATATTTACCTAGCCTAACTAACCCTAGCCCTAAAAACCCCAGAAAGACCTGAATGCCCAACACAAACGGCATCGCGGCTCATTATAGTAACCGCTAGCAGGTGTGCCGAGAGGGTGCGGTGGGTGTGCATCTCGGGACGGTGCTCCAACCTGCTGTGGCTCGGCCATCGGGCAAAGGCGAGCGGTATGTCCCTCACGACTACAAAGCTGGCAGACTGTGACAGGCACTGGGCGTATCCCACGATAGCAAGCTGGTGCTTGGTGACCAGAGGCACCACAAAGCTTACAAGAAGTGGTAGACTCTGAGGATGGATCACGGAAATAGTCGGAGGCACGGTGACCCTCATCTCCACACTTCTGGCAAATCCTCACTGGTCGTGGCGGCTAGACTAGCGGCGGCTGAACTACAGGCGGCTGAACTGCTGGCTGCTGCGTGACTGGCGGTTGAATGAGCTCAAGATCTCGACGACTGGGTCCACATCGATAACTCTCTGGTAACGGCGCACGGTATGGCTCTGTATCGGACATACGCGGTTCTGGTCCTACGATTGGACAAATCGGTGCTCGATGGCCTGCATGACCACAAAACTGACAATAGTCGGGACATGGTAACTGCTGGTATGGATCACGATAGTGTGGGTCTACTGGTCGAGACACCAGTACAAGTGAAACCCCTGCACTCCGCATGCGCTGCTTGCCCGGTATGTCGGCATCACTGGCGGCGACTCCGAGATCTCCACTGGTTGTGTAACTGGCAGTGTGATTGAGTCGAACTGCGTCTCCGACTCAGACATTGGCTCGGTCTCAGATGATGGCTCAGAAGAACCGGGTGACTGCTATGCAGATACATCCAGTGACGTACGTGGTGATCCATGTCGTGGGTCTGGCTGATGATGAGGCCCAATCTGCTGCTCCAAAATATCTCCGAGCATCGCCATCTGCTCGTCTACATGCTGCTCCCAGTGCTAAAACAGATACCTGTCTATGGGCTCCATATCCAAATTGAATGCTGCAGGTAATGAGCTCAGCAAGTAGTCCTTCCCACTGAGCGGAACGAAGTCAGAGGTGTGTAAACAGTATGGTAATGGTACATCACGTACCTCGAGAATCGGCTCCTGAACCGCTGGTAGTACTACTGACACCTCTAACAGTGACGGTAGTGGTGGTAATAAACTATCAGTGTATCCCACGTAACCCATCATCCCTGCAAACAAGTCCGGGGTACCCACATCATCCTGCAAAGCCGCTGGTAATGGGCCGGGCAATGATCTCCAGTCTACTGCTGCTGCAATGGCACCCTGAGGTGCACGAGAAGGGACTGGTGGTCGGTCTGACGTACGTGAACCTGATAACTAGGATTTTGCAATCCTCTGAGGTACCAATTCCTCAAGCTTATCGATGTAGCTTTGAGGTATCGAACCTTTTCGGGATGGATAAGACCAATAAGCAAGCACTAAACCTTCAGAGTCAAATCAAACAATTTGGTTTTGTTTCTAACAATCCTAACAGTAGACAATTCAAATAGAAGTAAACAAAAAGCAAATAAACAAGTGAATTCAATCAATGACAAAGATAAGGCGTAAGGGTTAAGGTCAACGGACAGGTGACTAGGGATGATCAAGGATCCTAATTCAAACTTCATAGAAGCTAACCTCCTAGCATGGAACACAAGAAGTCGATCAGTTTAATTTCTTAATACTAATCTCTTTACTCAATTCTAACCCAAGAACAAATTCTCATTTGTGAATTGAAATCAAGCAAGCATTCAAACAAGTTCCAAACAACTAACAATCACTCTAAACATACATTTTCATGCGCTAGAATATGAAAGTTCTATCAAAGCTAGAAACGGGAATTTCATCGAACACATGGTGAGCGAACGAATCCTAAACATGCTAATCAACGTGATCAAGGCTAATTAGGCATTAAACGCACTTTTACAGATGAGATTTTAAACAATTAAGCATTAGAAATCCATTGATCACCCCTAATCACCTAATCCTACCTAACCCATAAGCCCTATGAAGAACTACTCACTAATCATAATGAAAACAACAAATTCCATAGAAACAATGTTGATCATAGAAAACTAGAGATATATTGAAGGATTTGATGAAGGAATCACAAAAGAAGTACTTGATTAATCCAAGAAATCCAAACTTGTTCTTACAAGTGTCTAGAACATAAAATAAAGCTTAAGATAAAATAAAAAGATAGGTTTTTGGCTCAAATAGTCATTAGGGTTCGAGCCGGGTCAACCCGGAACAAACCGGGTGTTGACCCGGATCCGGAACAACTTCTGGGACGCGTATCGGCCTGGCCAGCCGATACGCCAACCGATATGGACCTTCGGATTTCTCTGTGAAGAAGCGTATCGGCCTGGCCAGCCGATACGCCAACCGATATGGATGCTCGAATTTTAATCCGAAAGTTCGTATCGGCTTGGCCAGCCGATACGCCAACCGATATGGACTCCTAGTCTTTGGTCGTTGGGCTGTATCGGCTTGCTTGGCCGATATGCACACCGATATGACTTGTGTCCGCTTTTTCTTTAGTTCCTTTAGCTCCAGACTCCACTTCCAAGCTCCCCATTGCTCCTAGACACCTCCAATCACCTGCAAAACACGAGAAACACTCCAAATGCAAGCCTGAAGTGCCTACTCCTAGTCCTAAACAACTCTAAACTCTAGATGCAACAATGACTCGACAAAATGGTATGAATGATGGAGAAAAGAAGTCAAAACGAGGACTATATACAAGCCTAAATGCATTAAAATGTATGAATATCAGTTCCCCCAAACTTAAACCTTGCTTGTCCACAAGCAAGCATAAGAATCAAGGTAAGTTGGGGAAAAAGTTTGAAGGTGGGAGCTCATATCCAAAGGTTCAATCAAGTTTCAAACTCATTTCAAGTCTATACAACTAAGTGTAACCGAGAAAGCCTACTCCAAGGATATAGCCATGCTCATCAAGACAATACTTCTAGCTTAATCTTCAACTTTCACAAGTATCCAAATCAACTAGCTCTTTGACATTGATTAAACGTTTCAAGTGGATCCTACTCACAACAAAGTGTTCAAACTCATTTGGCAAGGGTTAAGGTCTTGAGATAAAGATGATCTCAATCCATAAGAGGGGTTTCTCCATATGCATTTAGGTTCTCTCAAAAAGAAATGAATGAGCACATATTAAAAGGCTAAGAGTATAGAAGCAATTGGTGCATACTAGAATCGATTTCCGTCTACCCATTCCCTAATGGCTTCTATTCTTACTCTAGCCCACCTAGTTTGAGTCTACACTTTTCCAAGGCTATTTTTGCCTCATCCCTCTTTCTCAACCCAAACACCACCCAAGAATACTCCCAATGATCATTCGAAACTCTTCAAAACAGTGGAAATTTTCTTCTTTAAAACTTAGCTCAAATACTTTTTTTTTCTCTCTTTTTTTTTTAGTTGAGCTCTTTGGCTTCTTTTCATTTCTACACTTGAGACATTTTTCTTTTAAAACACTTTAGAACTTTTCTTTCAAAATACTTTTGCCAACAACATGAGATCCCAAATCAAATTCCCTTTTGTTCTTTCCCTTTCAAAACCCTTCCCCCAAACTTCAATCTTAGCCTAGTGCAAGCTAAAGGTGGTCAAGCTTGCGTCTATACGGAAATTTTCAACTAGTCGCCTCAAACTCAACACCATTTACTTAGCTCATTCCAAAAGCCCTACCTCTCAAAAGAGTGTTTATGGGTGGAAAGAAAGATGGTTAAGGGTGTGGAAGCTATTCAAGCAAGCAAGTGTGGTAAAAGGGAAAAGAATGCTTGAATATTTTGTAGGTATCCATGAGTTTAAAACACTAAGAAGGAGCAAGATAATTGCAATTCAAGTTAAGGTTCTCACTTTAAATAGAGATAGCATCAAATCACAACAATTTCAGCATCAAATCAAGGTTCAAAGCAAGTTATCCAAGCATGGTTTGTTCTAGCTTTCAAGCATTTCTCGGGTTACAATCTTAGTGTGATCTACCTAGCATAGCTAGCGTATGAAACAAGTTTTACTCTCTTAAACATTACGAGGAAATAAAATCATTTCTCCCTATGCATGCGTCCTATATGATGTAACTATACTCGATTCTATTATGCAAGTGCAACTACATGCTTTGTTTTTTGAATTTTTTTTTTTTTAAATTTTTTCAATTTTTTTTTGGATTTTTCTATGCCTTAAGATGCAATGCATGAGACTCAAAGACAAAAATGTGATTATTAACTGGTCTCTCCCCCAAACTTAAATCACATGGTCCCTTGTGTGATCAAAGAAAGGAGAAGAGACTGAAAGGAAAAGAAAGGAAAAATATGTACAGAGAAGGAGTGTTACCTGTCTAGATGTGGAGTGATGGAGGTGATGAATCCCCCATGGAGTATGTCGGGTTTGAGGAAGAGCAGGATGGTGTCTGATAGGGTGTTAAGTTTTAATCCTATTCTACTGCAATTGCACAGTTAAGTGATTGTAGTATATAGGGTATTGAATCCACAGAGACTCTGGTCTCGATAGATTAGAACTGTAGAGATTTAAACTAAGAAGAAAGCAAGTTGAAGTAAACTAAATAGCAATGCGAGAAAGTAAACAAGTAGCAGATTATCGGTGGTGAAAGCAGTTAATTAAAGGCGCTAAGTCTAGGGTGTTCTCAGGAAATCAGACAAGCAGACGAGTTAATCAGTCATGATCTAATTAAACACAATTCTAGAACTCAAATCACGGATATAGAATTAACCAAATTCCTTTGCGAGAATTCTCTAAGTCTAAGTGCAGTAATCCAAATTCCCTTGCAATTACTAACAGATTAAACCATCATTAATTTCAAGTTCAATATGTTCACAATTAAACTAAGCCAAATTCCTTTGCGAATAATTCAATTGCTCAACCTAAATAGTTCAGATTCTAAACCACACTTTCGTGTCGTATTTAGCAACCTAAGATCTAGATTCTAATTGATCAAGTTAGAACTAGCATTAAACACAATTTAGATCGAAGAACATTCTATTCATGTGAATCCTTAACTGATTTAAATAAGTCTAGCAAGTCATGAAATCCTTAATGAGAAACCCTAAACCTAACTATGAATCTACTCAGACATGATTAATGAAACAGAAATCATTGAATAAATAGATTGCATAAAAGAGATTAAATAAATAAAGGGGTTCAAAATCTTCTCCAAAATATAGTGAAGTACATGATCAGATCAGCCCCAATAGCTCTAAAAACTCTTTGCTCTTAATTATCTAAGCGTAAGTAAAATAAACACCAAAATCCTAATTATATAGGCTTAATCTCGGCTGGGACTTCTTTGTAATACTGGAAACTTCTGGGCCAAAGTGCAAAATCTTCAATCTTCATTAAACCGCCGAATTGGCCCAACTCGCTAGTGTGTCGATCGACACCAAGGGTGTGTCGATCGACACCAAGGGTGTGTCGATCGATGCAATCCGGAAATCTGGACAGTGAGCTCAATCTCTCGGCCAAACACTCCAAAAATCACCAAAATGCTCCAATATCTCCAATTCTGCTCCAAACTTGATTATACCTGTAATAGACTCTAAAAGAACACAAAAAGACTCTAAAACACAATTATATCATGGCATAAAACCGGTAAAAACCATGATATGTCAACTCCCCCACACTTAGCCTTTGCTTGCCCTCAAGCAAAACATAGAACTAGAATGTAGTGAAGAGGTTTGAAAACTCTTCAGAAACTCTTTTCATCTTAGAAGCAGCAACACTCAGATTCCCCTTAGTAAACCACATGAAAGAATCAACCTGCAGACATCAAGACCAACATATACTTCCCCCACACTTAGCAAATGTCCTAAGTAAACTCCACAACCACATTCAAGCATTCAAATTCACCCAACTGACTTCTGCAAGTATTTAAGTGCGGTCTCACTTAAGGAATATCGATCAAAGGCACATGGACTCTTACTTTGCCAGCTCTAGACCACCATACTGTTTTTCTCTGGTTCCTTTCTTCTCTTTTCCCTTCCTTAACAACTGATTTTTCCCCACTGGGTATCATTTTTTTTATCAGTGTTCTTCCCTTTTTATTCGGGGTATAACTTTGGATTTTTCCATGAATACACAGGAGATAATAGTGGTAGCTACCACTCTCGTGACCACTTCGAAGCTATTAACTTATCCTTGGTTATTTTCTTTCTCTTTTTTTTTTTACTTTTGGAAGGGGAGAAGGGAACCAATTAGAACAGGTTTACAGGCTGTGTCAGAACTAACAAAGGAGTCCGACTCAAAGTATTCCAAGCCTTTAGGTGAGAAAAATTAAAGTTAGTATTAAGTTTGAAGTCAGTAAAAGGATCCTCTGATACCTGAAGCGATATGGGTGTCCTTAGTAGGTTGATCCGTGTCTGGGTTTTCTAATAGTCAGGGATAATCTGCAGCTTCATCCCAATGGTTACTTAAGTTCCTGCAAGTGCTGCTAATCTTCTCAAAAATCATTGTTTCTTACTTAAACAGTTTTGACAAATTTTGAAAAATTTAACTGACTCTAAGAAAACAAAAAGAAAGAAGTTAATAGAACCTCCCCCACACTTAAGACACACTGTCCCCAGTAGTGTCAAGCGAAGGATTGGCAAAAAGAAAGAAAATTTTGTTTTAGGAATGGTTGAGTTCTGTCGGATTTTTACCTCTGTCGCTCAGGCATCGATCGTTGCACTAGGTGCATCGACCGTTGCTATGCGATTTTTCGTTGTGGGTCGATCATTGCTCAGGACCGCAACGATCGCTGCAATGCGATTTCTTTCGTTATGTGACGATCGACACAGTGGTGTGTCGATCGACGCACTGCGTAAACATCGATCAGTCAGCAAGTTAGCATGTTAGTCCGTTGGAATTTATCAAATTCGAATCCTGCAAGCTGAAAACACTGAAAACAGAGTAAAATCAAGGCAACTAATGTATCAAATCAAGCACAACCATCCAAACGTAGTAATATCCTAAAAATCAAAAAGAAAAAGTGCAAGGAAGGAGAAAAAGATAACAGAATACATAACCGAATGTCTAGGGATGACAGCTACTCTCACTCGCTCTCATCATCTATCCCAGCATATGGATCAGTACCACCGGATGAAACGGGAGTAGGAGAACGTCGTCTGCGTCGAGAAGTCCCTGGATGGTGTATCTGTGGCTGTCTCCTGCAAGTGCAGGTACGCATGAAGTTCCAGATAACCCGTAGAATACCATCTGAACGCTCTCTCCACTCTGCCTCAGACATAGCTCCGTAAGACATCGCAGGCTCAGGAAAGGGTCCAACATCGTCAGCAGGGGCAGCAGCAGGCGCAAGGGCAGAGGAAGATGAAGCTCGTGTGAAAGGATCTCCCAGCGGATGAGCCATAGAAGGGACTCTACGCTGCTCGGTCTCTGGAGGCTGAAATCTCAGGGCCTCCAGTGTATCAATCTATGTCAATCCAGGAGCAGGAAGATCCAAACCACACTTCCCAGAGCTCTGATCGTAGTAAACCCAAATGTGTCCCTCCTTGAGCAAGGTGGCGCTCTGAAAGTGGCTGAGATCAAGGAACTCCTTGGCTGTGTTACACTTTGTGCCCTCAAGGGAAATCCCGCAGTGCAAGAAGATGGGAGTAAGCAGGCTTCCCACTGTCTCAGTAAGCACACCATCAAATGGCTTCAGCTGCAGGTCGCGTAAGTGCTGAGTGAAAACAGCTCCCAAGTTGAGACCCTTAGTAGGATCTCTCACGCCGGAACCCTCAAGCTGATCTCACAGCCCTATAAACAACATCTCCATCTCAAACTTGCGCATCTTGTTGGCCTCATTCTTTCACAACAAACTCCAACACAAGTTACGCAAGACATATCTCAGTACAGGATGCCTCACCTGTTTCACCGGTGTAGTCCTCGAGTTGTATCGACCACTGCCAATACACTCCCAAAATGATCGAGCCTCCTCTGGATCCCACTCAAGTGACATGCCAATGCGTTTTGGCTAAGTGCTGAAATCGTAGATCCTGCAGATATCTAGTAAAGGAATCCGATACCTGACTCCTAAACTCATGAAGGTAAAGATACCTCCGGTAGCACTCCTGCTGTCTGGATCCGGGTAAATCACTCTGCAAGTGGCTAGCAACTGGCAGACCAGCTCTGGATACAGATCATAAGGACGCATAGGCATTGTCCCTAGACCAATGCCCTTGCACACTGCAAGTATCTGCTCATCTATCCCCAAACTCTTACAGGTAGAGTAATCTGCAAACTTGGTTGGTTTAATAGTCATCCCACACCAACCATTGTATAGCAGCGTGTCAAAATCATCCCACTGGTTAAGCAGTGGCCTCTCTGTAAAATCAGCAGTCTTGAGGAACTCAGCAATGTTCTGTGGCCACTCTCTGGCTGTCGGGATATGTGTCTCATCTGCTCGGGGCCAAGGCAGTGCTACTGCCGGACCAACTCTCACATACGGCTGAGGTGGCTGTGACTCTCTATGGAACCACTCTGGTGGTGGTATGTACTGTCGTGTGGCTGTTTCTGCTGTGGCTCGGCGCTTGCGGGGTTGTCTGCGAGATGCCATCTGCATAAGAAAAAAAATTCAAACATTAATAAGTCTCGGCAATCTCTCTGTGAAATTGCGAAGCAACGACCGTTGCACTAAGGCATCGATCGTTGCAAGGCGATTTCGTGTTATCGAACATTTCCCCAAAATCGCAGAGCAACGACCGTTGCATAAATGCAACGACCGTTGCTAGGCGATTTCAGCCGCAATCAAAATCCCTAAATCGTTCTAAATTCGTTCCACATTATCACTAATCAGCCTAAAATCATCACCCACCATCCTAAATTTAGTCTATTTAAACATGAAATCATCAATTTCAATCCAAAATTCTCAATTTCTAAAACCCTAAAATTGAATCCGAAAATCATAAAATAGAGACACATTACCTTGGATTCGTGATATATGGCTTATAGGAATGGATTAAGAGTGTAAAATCGAGAGAATAGCATTTGGATTTGAAGAAAATGATGAAGAAATGAGAGTTTTGTGCGAGTGAGGTTTTTGGTTCATGCGGACAGCGAAAATGGAGAAGAAAAGAGAAGAGAAGGGTTTAAGGCAACTTACCTCGATCATGGGTGCAACGACCGTTGCTAGTGAGCAACGATCGATGCTGGTTGAACCAAATCGATTCCGGTTTAGCGTGCGTACCTTAATTTTGCAATTGAACCAATTGCAACGACCGTTGCACAGGACCGCAACGATCGTCACAATGCGATCACCTCTCCTCGTCGTAATCTCCTTGCAACGACCGGTGCACAAGTGCATCGATCGTCACACATCTCCAGACTCGAGTTCTGTATCTGAAAGTTAGCAAAAACAAACAAAAACGTGAAATCCTAAGAAAAACATCATAAATAAGAAAGAAAAACAACTAAACCTAACAGTGGGTTTCCTCCCACTCAGCGCTTGTTTAAGCTCATTAGCTTGACTGGACGAGCAAGATCAGTTTGCTGGAGATCCTGACAGAGACTTTGATTGCCTCTGTGCAAGCCTCCTCATCCATGGCGGAGAATAAGTTGTAGCAGAATGATCCTGTCCAAGAAAAGAAGGAGTAAACTGCTCTCCAGGATCCAAAACCGTAGTGTGACTTGACTGCTCTTCATCTCCATCCATAATGGTGAAGGTCTGCCCATCTATCAGTGGTTTGCGCAGCTTGTCCATTTCAAAATGCAGCGGCTCATCTCCCATATGGAGGTCTATCAGACTGTGTCTAACATCTATTATTGCTCCCGCTGTAGCCAAGAATGGTCTTCCCAGTATCAACGCATCATCAGGATCACTGTCATACTTCAGCACTAAGAAGTCTGTTGGAACTAAATAGTTTCCAACTCTCACCGGGATGTCCTCAAGGAGTCCTCGTATAAACTGATCATCTAGGACAAGAGAGGTCCTAGTAGGAGAAAAATCCAGCATATCCAGCTTCTCTGCAACAGAATATGGCATAAGACTTCCAGCAGCTCCCAGATCACAAAGAGAGCGCCTAAAGCTATCCTCAAAGATAGAACAACTTAGCACAAAAATCCCAGGATTAGGCAGCTTCTTGGGCACCTTGGTTAACAGCACATTACTTATCTGTTGAGGGACTACAATCACCCAATCTTTCAGTTCTTCATCCAAGAGCAACATCTTGTTCAAATACCTCTGCACACATGGGTGATAAGGTGGATCATCAGATGATGTAATTTCTTCCAACTCTTCACCAGTCTCCTCTAGCTGTTTAAGCTCTTTAATCTCCTGCTTAATCACTTCAGATACTGAGGGATATAGTCTAATGGATTGTGCATAAATATCCTCCTGAGTAATCTCATACACTCCATGGAATAGGCGATCAAGTTCCAAATCTGCATCAATGCCACCTGAATCCGGCGAGTCTGTTTGTTTACGACCTGCATCGATCGACACTAGGGGTGTGTCGATCGAGGCAACACTGTTTTCACAGTTTCTACCGAGAGATTTTCTCCAAAATCCGAGATTTCAATTTCTTCTACCAACTCAGCTGTGCTTAGCTCAAATCCTTCACCTAGGTGTGATCCATCATTAATGTACACAGACCAGGCCTTGATGTGGGTGTCTGCTACTCCTTTTCCTTTCATAGAACTGGAAATCTGATTCACCTGAGTATCCAACTGCTTCATATGAGTGTTCAGAGACTCAAACTTTCCATTGAGATCCTCATAGACAACATCCAACTTCTTATTGCAGTCCACAGAAATCTTGGTCTGACTCTCCAACAGCTGTTCCATCATTGCCTCCATCTTACTCTCATGAGCAGTGGCTGCAGGAGGAGTCTGATAAGATGAAGATCCATAGGTTCTCTGAGGACCTTGTCTAAAAGGTTTCTGAAAACCACTAGTCTGTCCAAAGCTTGAGGAGTTTTGATTGCCTGTGAAAGCACTCCTTTGTCCTCCATTGAAGAATCTGTTTCCCTACTGATTACCAAATTTGTTACCTTGGAAACCAGATCCTCCAATGTAATTCACATCTTCTTCCTCAGTGTCCTCCTCAGTCTGAATTACCTCTACATCCTGGGCAAAGTGGACAGCTTTCTTACCAGCTAGGAGATTACAAACTGTGTCCAACTTAGATCTAATATCAGCAATCTCCGAGCTCTCTATACTTCCACCAGATTTCTTCCTCCTCTCATCCATAGTCTTGCAACTGTTGCTGCTCACTAGGTTCTCAATCAACTGCTTAGCTTGTGCAGGAGTCCTGGTGTTGAAGTTTGCATTGCTGGAGTTATCCAGCGCATACTGATATGGAAGATCTATACCTCTGAAGAAAATACCTAGCAATGTGACCTCAGTGAATCCATAGTGTGAGCAGTCACGCTGGTACTTCTTGAATCTCATCCAGGCAGCTTTTAAAGGCTCCACAGGGCCTTGGGAAAAAGTCAGAATATCCTGTCTAGACTGATCGAAACGAGCATCATCATAGAAGTGGCGCATAAACTCACTCTTCAGGGCGCTCCAAGTATCAAACTGCCCAGGTGGCAGTTGCTTCAGCCATGCAGCAGCGTCTCCAGCGAGACTGTGCAGAAAGAGCTTAAGAAACAGATAATCCTGGCAAACTCCATCATACTTCATGCCAGTGATTATATCCTCAAACTGATCAATGTGATCCATAGGCTGCTCTGTTGGCTAACCATGGAAGGCATTCTGTCTCATCAGCGAGTAGTAGATGGTTTGATCTCAAAATCATTCCTCTCAAAGCCAGGAATCACTAAAGCTGACCGGTTAGCATGATATTCATCCGGTCTGTTGTAGTCAGCTAATGTCCTCTCATGGACAACCATCTGTCTTTGTCCTTGGTGCTGTTGCTGTTGTTGTTGCGGTTCAGGCACTTCAACTTCAGGGATCACATATCCTTCAGCATCAATTCTCTGCCCAGCAGCATTAAAAGGATTGTTTTGTGGATCCCTCAGTGTACCTTGAGCATCGGGTATCAGAATCAGACGTTCTCGTACCATTCTTGCTCTTCTTTCTCTTTTGTTAGTCCTCTCTAGACGTCCAAGTTCTTCAAGTCCGAGATTAACGAGGTTCAAGTTCTGATTACTTCGAGTTTCACGCGTCTGCATAAACTGTCTGTAATCGTCAAGCAACGATCGATGCTATCAGTGCAACGATCGATTCAATCTCAGAATCGCCTAGTGACGATCGTCACAAAGGTGCAACGATCGACGCAAAGCGAAATCGGTACCTGCGACAGAGAGAAAACATAGAAAATTTAGTAAGTAAAATAAAGAAAACGAAAACAAAAAGTACAAAAAATAAAAATCCTAGTAAAAACCTAAGTTTGATCCTATCGAAGATTCTAAGAGTCCCCGGCAACGGCGCCAAAAACTTGATAGGGTGTTAAGTTTTAATCCTATTCTACTGCAAGTGCACAGTTAAGTGATTGTAGTATATAGGGTATCGAATCCACAGAGACTCTGGTCTCGATAGATTAGAACTGTAGAGATTTAAACTAAGAAGAAAGCAAGTTGAAGTAAACTAAATAGCAATGCGAGAAAGTAAAGAAGTAGCAAATTATCGGTGGTGAAAGCAGTTAATTAAAGGCGCTAAGTCTAGGGTGTTCTTAGAAAATCAGACAAGCAAACGAGTTAATCAGTCATGATCTAATTAAACACAGTTCTAGAACTCAAATCACGGATATAGAATTAACCAAATTCCTTTGCGAGAATTATCTAAGTCTAAGTGCAGTAATCCAAATTCCTTTGCAATTACTAACAGATTAAAGCAGCATTAATTTCAAGTTCGATATGTTCACAATTAAACTAAGCCAAATTCCTTTGCGAATAATTCAATTGCTCAACCTAAATAGTTCAGATTCTAAACCACACTTTCGTGTCGTATTTAGCAACCTAAGATCTAGATTCTAATTGATCAAGTTAGAACTAGCATTAAATACAATTTAGATCGAAGAAAATTCTATTCATGTGAATCCTTAACTGATTTAAACAAGTCTAGCAAGTCATGAAATCCTTAATGAGAAACCCTAAACCTAACTATGAATCTACTCAGACATGATTAATGAAACAGAAATCATTGAATAAATAGATTGCATAAAAGAGATTAAATAAATAAAGGGGTTCGAAATCTTCTCCAAAATATAGTGAAGTACAGGATTAGATCAGCCCCAATAGCTCTAAAAACTCTCTGCTCTTAATTATCTAATCGTAAGTAAAATAAACACCAAAATCCTAATTATATAGGCTTAATCTCGGCTGGGGCTTCTTTGTAATACTGGAAACTTCTGGGCCAAAGTGCAGAATCTTCAATCTTCATTAAACCGCCGAATTGGCCCAACTCGCTAGTGTGTCGATCGACACCAAGGGTGTGTCGATCGATGCAATCCAGAAATCTGGACAGTGAGCTCAATCTCTCGGCCAAACATTCCAAAAATCACCAAAATGCTCCAATATCTCCAATTCTGCTCCAAACCTGATTATACATGTAATAGACTCTAAAAGAACACAAAAAGACTCTAAAACACAATTATATCATGGCATAAAACCGGTAAAAACCATGATATATCAGTGTCCTCATGGCTCTCCTCTTCCGCCTTCTGTCCTCTCGTGCGGAGTGGCGGTGAGGATCCTCGTAGTAGGAATCGGCAGCCATGCGTGCAGCTCCTCCCGTCTCATGTCCAGCGACTGAGTATCTCCCCTGTTCCATCTCTGTCTGCTGAACCAGATGATCAGCCTCTCCTATTACTTCCTCAGTGGTAGCCCTTATCTCCTGATCCAAACCAGTCGGAGCTTCTCGGGAGGTGGAAGTCTGTCCCGCAGTACTACTCGCATCCTTTTTTCCCACTATCATCTTCAGAACTTTGGTGACCTTCTTCAAACAGCCAGCTATCTTCTTGATGTTTCGACCGTGCCACTTTTTTTGCCTCTGAAGGTCCCTGTTCTGGTCCCTTAGCGCACTGATCGTCCTGTTCGCGATTGGATCATCCAAAGGCTCAATGTAGTACCTGTGCAGTCCATACACCCAAGCAGGTGCATCGGAAGTATCGGAACCGGCTGCAGGTTCTCTCTGCGGTCCCCTAGGCTCGAACTGGTGCTCCATCGCCGGTAGAAACCTGACATTAGCCAAATTTGTTGCAAAGCTGGTGATGGTGGGATTCGGAAGCAGCTACTTCTCTTCCGTCTCTGAATCTGAACACATCCGGTAGACATGACGCCCCAGAGGTGATCTGGAAGCAAGGAAGTGGGTCCTGATTAACTGAGGTACGTCTAACCATGCCACCGGTGTGGGCTGTCCAAATGTCTGCTCTCCTAAACTTCCTTCCAGCTTAATCTTCTTCGCCCGCAGTAATGGCGTAATCAACCCACCCATGCTAAACTTGGGATCAGAATCCTTGACAGACATTGCCCAATCTCGGTGAATCCCAAACTGCTCTACTAGAATGGCTGTGTAGCTTGGTGGGCGCTCAGCAGGTGGTATCGTCGCTCCGTTGGGGAACATGCGCAGAAGTGGTTGTAACACGATGTACAGAAGCTTCATCTCCAGCTCTGTAACTTGGCATGTCTCCTTCCTAGCAAACAGAGTGTGAGCTAGTGCCTTGTGCACGTACCGAATAGCCGGATGCCGTATCCTTGCAGATTTCATACCCCCTAACTTGAATGGTCCGTCAGCTATCATATATCACAATGCCCTGAGGTCATCCTTGTCAATGGGGACGGAAGATCCCATCTGAGCACCATTCTCCTCAAAACCGAAGACTGAACTTATCTCCTCAAACGTCATGGTGATCTTCTTCCTACCCATCGTGAAATCTATCTTCCCACGACTCACTTCTCCTCTCAGGGTTGCCTTTCTCAGGTTGAATATTTCTCTCATGGTGGACAGGAACTGGCAAGCTGAGCTCTGATAACCGTCACTGGAGATACTGAAGAAAGTCTTGAGCCCCATGTTTTCCACAATCTGGTCATAGTCGTCTAACAGTCCAAGAGCTGTAAGGGTTGGGACGTGAGGGTACCGGGTTGACCAGAAAGGTATAACCTCCAGCTTGTCAAAGATCTCAGAGGCAGAATGGTGCGTTGCTGCCGCAGGAATCACCTTTCCCATGGCCACTGGAGCTTCTTCCTCAACAGCTATCCCCTTTCCTTTCGAGGAGGTACCCGCATCTTGCTTCGGTGCTTTGGCTCGTGATCTCGTGTTGGCTTGTGCGTTGGTCATTGTCCTACAAAAACAACTCAAAGAAAGAATTAGCACATAGCACAATTCACCAACACAATCCATAATAGCTTTAGACATCCATGATCAACAATTGAAAGCTTAACGATTGCATAAATTTCCTTTTTCAATTGAGCAAACAAGCTAAAATATCTTAACCACTCTCAATCCTAGCTCATCATAAGCATCATTCACCAACAAGTCAATCACATTCTTAAACAATTCACATTCTCATCAACAAAAGCGTTCAACATGCATTTCGAAATTTTTTGTGAAACGAAACTCAACTAAATCAAGTAGCATCACAAACTTAAGCTTTTAACAACTCAATGCACCAAAATTTTCGGAATACAAATTTCTCAAGAACCCTAATTCACCAATAATCAAATTCATTCAATCCTAGGGCGAAATTGGCTATGGGCATTCACCCAAACACATATTGGGGACAGTTTCAAGCAATATCAATCATCCACAACCGAAAAATCCGAGTTCAAAATTTCCGGGTTTTTCAATCCGAAAATCTTGAGAGAGTTGAGAGTTTTACCTTGGTTTATGATGAAGGATGACGATGGAGAGTGAAAACAAGTGATAAAGTTAACAATAACGTGAGCTTAGAGCTTGGAATCACTGAAAATCGAGTTGAATTGAGAGAGGAAGAGAGTTTGGAAGCTTTGTGAAAATTATTTGGAAAAATCGCAAGAGTGGAGAGAGGAGAGATAGAGTCGCGACTTGGAGGAGAAAACAAGGGGAAAATCGGTTCAAACCGGTTTAATTTGGTTCATTAAATCAATTTTTGGTCAAAATACGGTTTGAAAACGGTTAAGGGTCGAGAGAACTTACCTGAGCGAAGGTGCGTATCGGTCTGGCCAGCCGATACGCATTCCGATATTGAACGTCGGTTTTTTAATTCCTCAACCTGTATCGGCCTGGCCAGCCGATACAGTGACCGATATTAATCTTGCACGAGATTCCGTATCGGCTTGGCCAACCGATATGGATGTCGATATCAACTTTCGGATTTTAATTCAGACTTCCATATCGGCCTGGCCAGCCGATACGGATGCCGATATCGACCTATGCATCCTTTGTCTTCATTCCCATGGCCCTTACTTAACACCAATGAGTCCACAACTCCATCTAAATACCAAAACCTGATAAAACTCAAAGCAAAACATCAAAATAACAAGAAAAGATGTATGTACAGGGATAAACATGGGAATGTCTCCCAAGTGCGCTTTTGTTTAGAGTCATTAAGCTCGACTTTTGCAAACCGTGGTCTTAGGCTGAGGGAGGGCTAGAGAGTGGAATCGAAGTCCCTTCCTCTATAGCCTCTGAGACAGAGTAATGCTTGAGTCTTTGGCCATTGACCGTGAACTCTTCATCGGATTTTCCCAAAAGTACTACTGCTCCATATGGTCTCACCTCCTTCACTCTAAACGGTCCTGACCATCTAGACTTGAGCTTCCCGGGAAAGAGCTTCAAACGGGAGTTAAAAAGCAGCACAAGATCCCCTTCTTTGAATTCCTTCTTCTGGATCAGCTTATCGTGAAAAAGCTTGGTCCTCTCCTTGTAGATCTTTGAGCTCTCAAAAGCTTCAAGCCTTATCTCGTCAAGTTCGTTCAGCTGAATCAATCTCTTCTCAGTCGCGGTCTTGATGTCAAAGTTCAGCAACTTGACAGCCCACATAGCCTTGTATTCCACCTCCACCGGAAAGTGACAAGACTTACCATTCAGCATGGTGAATAGTGTAGTGCCCAACGGAGTCTTGAAAGAAGTCCTATACGCCCACAGTGCATCATCAAGCTTTTTAGACCAATCTTTCCTTGAGGCTCCAACAGTCTTCTCCAAGATAGCCTTGATTTGCATATTTGACACTTTAACTTGCCCGCTTGTTTGAGGATGATAAGGTGTTGCAACCTTATGCTTTACTCCATATTTCTTCAAAAGACTTTCAAAAAGCTTGTTGATGAAGTGTGAGCCTCCATCACTAATCACAATCCTTGGAATTCCAAACCTTGGGAAGATGATGCTCTTGAATAGTCTTATCACAACCTTGGCGTCATTCGTCGGACTCGCCACTGCTTCTCCCCATTTGGAAACATAATCCACAGCCACTAAGATGTAGCTATTCCCATACGAGGATGGGAAGGGTCCCATGAAGTCAATGCCCCACACATCAAACACTTCAACTTCAAGAATGAGGTTTTGAGGCATCTCATTCCTTCTACTGATATTTCCATTTCTTTGACAAGGATCACACTTAGTGATGAACTCTTGGGCATCTTTGAACATTGTAGGCCACCAAAACCCAGCTTGTAGAGCTTTTTGAACCGTCTTGAAGGTAGCAAAGTGACCACCATAAACTGACCCATGACAATGTAGAATAATACCTCTCACTTCTTCATCAGCTATGCACCTTCTATAGAGTTGATCCTTGCACAAAGTGTAGAGGTACGGCTCGTCCCACTAGTACCGATTGATATCTCTAAAAAACTTCTTCCTTTGGTAGCTATCAAGGCTTGGCGGTTCCTTCCCAACAGCTAGGAAATTGACTATGTCTGCATACCACGGTTCCTTGTCTTCAATAGAACTGACCTCTTCAATCCTCATTCTTGTATCATGAGCATCCTTAACAACCTTGCAAGCCATTAGCTGCTCTTCAGGGAGAGAGTCATCTAGAGGAATACCATCCTCAATTCTCAGCCTTGATAAGTGATATGCTACTCCATTCTCAATGCCTTTCTTATCTTTGATCTCCAAATCAAACTCTTGTAGCAGCATGATCCATCTTAGAAGCCTTGGCTTGGCATCCTTCTTGGCAAGTAGATATCTCAACGCAGCATGGTCCGTGTACACCACAACCTTAGATCCAACCAAGTATGATCTGAACTTCTCAAAGGAAAATACCACAGCTAGAAGCTCTTTCTCAGTTGTTGCATACCTCACTTGAGCATCATCCAATGTCCTACTAGCATAGTATATGACATGGAGTTTCTTGTCTTTCCTCTGTCAAAGGACTGATCCAACTGCGTAATCACTCGCATCACACATGATCTCAAAAGGCAACTCCCAGTCAGAAGCTTGGACAATCGGAGCACTAATCAAAGCTTCCTTGATCCTGTGAAATGCATTCAAATACTCATCATCAAACACAAAGTCTGTCTCCTTACACAGCAGACGTGTAAGTGGTCTAGCGATCTTGGAGAAGTCCTTGATAAACCATCTGTAAAACCCTGCATGACCCAAGAAGCTTCGGATTCCTTTCACTGAGTTTGGTGGCTGAAGACTTGTCATCACCTCTATCTTAGCCTTATCCACTTCAATACCATTCTCTGAAATCTTGTGACCCAACACAATCCCCTCCGTTACCATGAAGTGGCATTTCTCCCAATTGAGCACGAGATTCGTCTCTTCACATCTCCTTAAGACCCTGCACAAGTTCAGCAAACAGGAAGAGAAAGAAGAGCCATATACAGAAAAATCATACATGAAAACTTCTACGATATCCTCGATAAGATCTGAGAAAATAGACATCATGCACCGCTGAAAGGTATCTGGTGCATTGCACAATCCAAATGACATCCTTCGATAAGCAAAGGTACCATAAGGACAAGTGAATGTCGTTTTCTCCTGGTCATTAGGATGTATCGGAATCTGAAAGAACCCACTGTATCCATCAAGAAAGCAGTAAAAAGGATGGTTAGCAAGACGTTCTAGAATTTGATCAATGAATGGTAATGGAAAATGATCCTTCCTAGATGCGGCATTTAGCTTTCTATAATCAATACACATCCTATGCCCGGTGATAGTTCTAGTAGGAATCAATTCATTATTTTCATTTTAACCACAGTAATCCCCCCTTTCTTTGGAACACAGTGCACGGGAGAAACCCAAGTGCTGTCCGAGATAGGGTAGATTATCCCTGCATCAAGCAATTTAAGAATCTCTTTCTTGACTACCTCTTTAAGACTAGGATTCAGTCTCCTTTGATGCTCAATAGAAGACATGGATTCATTTTCAAGGTGGATCCTATGAGTACACAAGCTAGGTGACAATCCTCTTATATCATCAAGTGAGTATCCTATTGCTTTTCTAAACTTTTTCAATTCAGTGGTCAAAGCAATCAATTCATCATCATTCATCAACTCATTCACAATGACAGGATAAGTAGAGTTAGGGCCAAGAAATGCTTACCGGAGCCCCCGCGGAAGGGGCTTTAACTCAACTTTTGGCGCCTTGAGCTAGCTCCAATCGTCAGCTACAAGCTGCTCCTTGCACATCTCAACTCCCTTGGCGCCATCAGCACCCATGTCCACAGCAAACACCTCCAGCTCCTTACCAACTGAATTTGATCCAAGCTCCAAGTATTCAACCTCTCCTAGCAAAGGCTTGTGTGAATCAAGCGCTCTCATATAAGCCTAGCTCTCCTCTTGAAGATACCCATACTCTCCACATTCCTTGGTCAAAGCCACTTCAAACGGGTCATCCATATTCAACTCCTCAAGGAGTTCGTCAGCTAGCTCCTCCATAGTCACAATATAGAACATTTGCCCTTGTATGGTAGGCTTCTTCATCACTTTGTTGATGTCAAATTTGAGCACTATGTCTTTACCAAGGTTGAGGTCTATCTTCCCTCTCTTGACGTCTATGATTGCACCAGCTGTGGCAAGAAAAGGCCTCCCAAGGATTAAAGGATCCTTTGGTTCTTCGTCCATCTCCAATACAATGAAATCTGTCGGAACTTCAAATCCTCCTACTTTCACCGGAAGATCTTCTAGGAGACCAATTGGATACCTCACTGATCTATCTGCTAGAACCAAGGAGATCCTACAGTCCTTGTAGGTGGAGAAGCCTAGCCTCTTGGCTACTGAGAAAGGCATCAAACTTGCACTTTCTCCAAGATCACACAAACAACCCTCAAACCGGAAAGTACCGATAGCACATGGAAGAGTGAAATTGCCCGGATCTTCAAGTTTCCTTGGTACAATGCTCCTTTGGATTATAGCACTACACTCATGAGACAGCACAACCATACCTTGCACTTCCTTGGTTCTTTCTTTGATTGCATCCTTGAGAAACTTGCTATATTGAGGGACTAGCAAGAAGGCATCAATCAAGGGCATGGTTAACTCAACATTCTTCATCTGCTTTTTGAAGAGAGCCTTGTACTTCTCTAGGAGTTGCTTCTTGAATCTGCCCGGAAAGGGTAGCTTGGGCTCATAAGGTGGTGGCACAAACACACCATCCTTCTTTTTGAGTGTGTCCTTCACTACTTCTTCAACTACAGCCTTTCCTTTCTTCTTAGCAATCTCACTATCACTCTCTCTGTTGAGAGCAGAATTTTCAGAATTCTCCTCCCCTTCTTGAACTTCAATGTCCTCATTGAGTGAAGGAATTACCTTAGGCGTGGGCACTGGGTGTTGTTGCAGTTCCTTACCACTTCTCAAAGTGACAACATTGATGTACTCCTTTGGGTTTGTCTCAGATTTTCCGGGTAAAGTACCTTGAGTGCGAGATGAAGCGGCATTCTTGTTTTCCTTGTTGGTGACCCTTGAAGTCAAGTTCTGAAGCTCACTCTTGAGATCTCTGACTTCCATAGCTCCTGAGGCTTGCCCTTGAAGAAGTTGATGCATCATAGCCTTTAACTCATTATCAACTCCCGAGGAATAAGAAGCTTGTGGTTGTTGTTGTTGTCCAAAAACGGGTGGAAATTGCTGCTTGGGAACATATCCTTGCTGACCTTGAAACTGAGACTTATTGCCAAACCCTTGCTGGTTGGTGTAGGGGACAAAA
Organism: Orychophragmus violaceus; assembly: GCA_030180135.1. Lineage (NCBI taxonomy): Eukaryota > Viridiplantae > Streptophyta > Magnoliopsida > Brassicales > Brassicaceae > Orychophragmus > Orychophragmus violaceus. The sequence continues at coordinate 8,215,460 of CM058231.1, read as the reverse complement.
GGCTTTTGCTGCTGCACTTGTTGAAAGCCTTGCTGCCCTTGTTGATGAGCTTGTCCTTGTGATGGAGCTTGAGGATAGACTTAGTCTTGAGGATTGGCTACATTGGGATTGCGGTATGAAAAGTTTGGGTGGTTTCTATAGTTTTGGTTGAAGCCTTTATTGAAACCACCTTGCCCTGCAATGAAGTTAATCTCCTCTTGTGTCAAATCCTCATCATCACTATAAAGCAGTGGCTTAGAATCCTCATAGTTTCCCACAAAGTTGATGTTCTTTTGGCCTAAGAAGATAATCTTGTCTAACTTCTCATTCAAAGCTTTGATTTCCTTTTCATACTTCTCATCCGTGGAGGATGATCCTCTATTGGTGCGCTCATAGTCCTCATTGTAGTTACCATCACTTGTTGCAAGATTTTCAATCAGCTCCATAGCTGCATCTACTCCCTTGCCTAGGAAGTGTCCATTGCTACAGGAATCTAGCATTGCCCTCATTCTAGGAAGCACTCCACGGTAGAGGTTGCTGAGTAATGTTTCCTTAGTGAAACCATGGTGGGGGCACTGAGTAGTGAGCTTATTGAACCTCTCCCAAGCTTCAGCAAAGCTCTCATTGTTGCGTTGTACAAACCCGGATAGCTCACTGCGAAAACGGGCAGTTCTAGTAGTTGAGAAGAACTTCTTCAAGAAAGATTTCTTGAGGTCTCCCCAAGTAGTGATGGATCCTGGAGGGATGGTGCTTTCCCAATCCTTGGCTCTATCTGCCAAAGAGAAGACGAAGAGACGCATCTTCAAACCATCGTCAGTCACACCATTCAGCCTTGTAGTAGCACAAATCTTGTCAAAAGTGTCCAAGTGCTGCAACGGGTCCTCAGATGCTAACCCATGAAACTGATTGTTGTGCACCATGTTCATCACCATAGCCCGGATCTCAAAGTTGTTGTTGTTGACCGGTGGTGGAATGATCCCATGCCGGTTTGCATTTGTATCTGGTGTATCTCCATCACCAATGGTCCTAGCTGGCCTCTCTTGCTGCTGTTGGTTATCTTGAGGATCCATAACCTGCTGCTCAACACCCACAAAATCTTGTAGAACTTCAACAGTTGGTTCCAACCCAATTCTCTCTACGTGAACAGCTCTCTCTTGGTCGCGTCGTTCTCTTGCTAACCTCCTCTCGTGTGCCTTGATGTCCTCAACTCTTGCAACTAAGTTTGTTGTCCCTTTGCTGCGCAAGTTCATACACCTAACATCAAAAACAGAGAAAGTAGCAAATCAGTAACAAAGACTTGAACTAAAAAGGAATAGAAAACGAATTGATATATCCACAATCCCAAAATGGCAACGGCGCCAAATTGATAACTAGGATTTTGCAATCGTCTGAGGTACCAATTCCTCAAGCTTATCGATGTAGCTTTGAGGTATCGAACCTTTTCGGGATGGATAAGACCAATAAGCAAGCACTAAACCTTCAAAGTCAAATCAAACAATTTGGTTTTGTTTATAACAATCCTAACAGTAGACAATTCAAATAGAAGTAAACAAAAAGCAAATAAACAAGTGAATTCAATCAATGACAAAGATAAGGCCTAAGGGTTAAGGTCAACGGACATGTGACTCGGGATGATCAAGGATCCTAATTCAAACTTCATAGAAGCTAACCTCTTAGCATGGAACACAAGAAGTCAATCAGTTTAATTTCTTAATACTAATCTCTTTACTCAATTCTAACCCAAGAACAAATTTTCATTTGTGAATTGAAATCAAGCAAGCATTCAAACAAGTTCCAAACAACTAACAATCACTCTAAACATACATTTTCATGCACTAGAATATGAAAGTTCTATCAAAGCTAGAAACGGGAATTTCATCGAACACATGGTGAGCGAACGAATCCTAAACATGGTAATCAACGTGATCAAGTCTAATTAGGCATTAAACGCACTTTGACAGATGAGATTTTAAACAATTAAGCATTAGAAATCCATTAATCACACCTAATCACCTATTTTTACCTAACCCATAAGCCCTATGAAGAACTACTCACTAATCATAATGAAAACAACAAATTCCATAGAAACAATGTTGATCATAGAAAACTAGAGATAGATTGAAGGATTTGATGAAGGAATCACAAAAGAAGTACTTGATTAATCCAAGAAATCCAAACTTGTTCTTACAAGTGTCTAGAACATAAAATAAAGCTTAAGAGAAAATAAAAGATAGGTTTTTGGCTCAAATAGTCATTAGGGTTCGAGCCGGGTTAACCCGAAACAAACCGGGTGTTGACCCGGATCCGGAACAACTTCTGGGACGCGTATCGGCCTGGCCAGCCGATACGCCAACCGATATGGACCTTCGGATTTCTCTGTGAAGGAGCGTATCGGCTTGGCCAGCCGATACGCCAACCGATATGGATGCTCGAATTTTAATCCGAAAGTTGGTATCGGCTTGGCCAGCCGATACGCCAACCGATATGGACTCCTAGTCTTTGGTCGTTGGGCTGTATCGGCTTGCTTGGCCGATATGCACACCGATATGACTTGTGTCCGCTTTTTCCTTAGTTCCTTTAGCTCCAGACTCCACTTCCAAGCTCACCATTGCTCTTAGACACCTCCAATCACCTGAAAAACACGAGAAACACTCCAAATGCAAGCCTAAAGTGCCTACTCCTAGTCCTAAACAACTCTAAACTCTAGATGCAACAATGACTCGACAAAATGGTATGAATGATGGAGAAAAGAAGTAAAAACGAGGACTATATACAAGCCTAAATGCATGAAAATGTATGAATATCAGAACCTCGTGACTGACCAGGCTGCGCTCCCAAACTCTCCTGGTACTGCTCCAACTGAGCCCGATAGTGCGCTGTAATCCTACGGTGACTCATATTGCTCACAAGAACTCACGCTATGCACAATATGCTACTGACTGCAAACTAAAACACAGATAAACATTAGTACAAATAATACAAATTCTTATGCCCATCCCACCCCTGAATTTACAGATGCGGCTCGGTTTCCTAATGGATGCTTGGGTAAAACACAACTTTGACTCAATAAAACAAGGAAAACATTCAGAAATGAACGGTTTCGAAACCCATGACGAACAATGCTCTGATACCACCTTTTGTAACGCCCCTTTCCAATTATCTGCTGACCGCCGAGCTGACCGGTCAACAATCAAAGAAGCACATGACCAAGTCGAACTCGAGCAAGTCAAACTAGAAAGGTTCACCACAAGACGAAGCCAGAGACAGATCGGTTTGAGATAAAGGCTCGCACTGACCCATCCTTGACCGTGCTATCCTCACTTCCGTAGTACAAAGCTTCACAACTTGTGCCACTTCCGTGAGTTGTGTTAGTTCGGACTAACCACAATATCAGGAAAGAATATTCATTTCTGAGTAAATCAAACCTTACATAACATTTAACCATCTTTACAAAACAATTGAGCAAATAATCAAGAACAACAGACAAATCTTAATACAAAATTGGCGCCAAAGCCGAACCAAAGAGAAACCCAAAATCATCGAATCAAAACCCCGCCACAAGCGATCCCAAAACTACACCAAGGACCTCCCGCGTCCGTTGCTGCTAAACCTGAAAAACACAAAAGAATCTAATGAGCGATCTAAGATCATCCAACGAGCCGGCTCCCCACTACGGCTTCTATTCTATCTAACATCTACAGATTCCCGCCCAAAAACCCCAAAATAACAAACAACAACTCAAACGGCCGATCACGCACTACCACGTCATGTCAAACCCACAACACACAAGCACTTGCCAAAAGAAAGAGAAATCGATTAAAGGAAACCAGAAGCACTGTGGCACATGCTCTCGATTGAGACTCGATCTATCTATCGCACAATACCAACGATACAAACACAACACTGGGCCCTTACGATCTCGGTAACTTCCAAGGGTTTACATCGTCACCGACATGGTAACTAACCCACGACTCCTAGACGTAAACAAGCAGTCTCATGACCTAGCACACTGTTCTCCGCCCATCGATACACAGTGACTCGGGCTACCCCACGATAACCTAAGTTTCCATGCGATTCAGCCCTAGGACATGACCCCATATTCTCCGAATCACACACCTATCGGCGTCACTCAGTAGGTTAACGCCATAACCGGAATCACCACCCGAAGGCCCACGATCCGATTAGGAAGCTACCCGAGGATCCAATCGGGTCGGAAGTACCAGAACATATTCAAAACCTAGACTTGTGGGATCTAACGCACCATAGATTCCTAGTGCAGACTCGACTCTAACAATGATCACACAATCAATCAACAACAATCTCAACACAATGTCCCAAAAGTCTACACACACGCCAACTCCTTCACCCTGACTTAGCACCACACCGAGTCATCAGCTACGAACTTAACCGGCCCTGTGACCGGGTTAAGTATCCACACGGATCGCTCGGCCCAACACCGAGATTATCTAACAGGCTTGCACTGAAAGCTTAACAACAACAAACACACAGCAACACAATAGCACAAACACCACACACGAAGGCCTATTCGGGTTTCTAAAGTCTTTTAACTCATTCATGTCTGCTACGCTGGATTAGTGGTTGCTAATCCGTAGACGGCACACATCTCATTAACGTCCGCTACCTTGGATTAGCGTATTGTTAATCCGTAGACGGCACACCAGTCACAACACTTTCCTTTTTCTTAACCTTTCGTGAGTACCTTTTATCAAATCCCTGATCCGTCGGTTTAGAGCTAGTAGCTTACTAAACTCCCCAACGTCTCATCATTCATTTACTTAATTCATTTCTTTCTCTTCAACCTCTATTAAACATAATCCTGATATCACTTCATACTCTATACATTTGTTAAGTGAAATTCTATCTTCTCGTTCCATCCCAATTCTCGTACTTAGGTTTATTCAGTATTGTTCTTTTAATACACATATTTGCATATACGGCCCTACCATGCAATGACTACGTGTATGCATCAATCAATATTCTAACGACCTAGCGACACAAAATAGGTTTAATCCGTTTAATCTTATGATCCTAACATGTGTCTCAAAACCCTAACCAGTTTATTGTTAATCATTCAATTCAATTCTCAAACACAGTGATCCTAACACAGCAAACACCTAATTCTACGGTTTCTCATTTCCCGATCTATATTCTTCTATCTATATAAGTTATGAGCTGACTTATACTGATTGGTCAGAATGAGTGGCACGGATGCAGATACAAATCCCGAGACTCTGAATTAAAACCTGAACCTCCCGAACACGTAAACATGAACTCAGAACACACATACAAGAACTGCAACATAAACCCGCCGGAGTCAACACAATGACCGGCATTGACAACGGCGTTGACAAGCGTTGACCGGCTGTTGACGGAGGCTTAACCGGGTTGACTAAACCGATTCTACTCCTAAACCAAAGCCATTACAATTCAAACTCAATAAAAAACTATCTATGAAGAACTGCTTGAAGATTGTATATAGAAGAAGCTTTCTCCGGCGGCGTCTCCATCATTGACCACCGGCGGAGGGCGTTGACCGACGGCAGAGGAGGATTTTTCGGAGAGATTTTAAGAGATCTGAGGCTTGAGAAGATGCTGAAGAGGGAGATTTAGCATGGGAGGGAAGATTGCTTGAAAAACTGGTTGGAGAGAGGTGATCCGCGGCATTGAAAGGCGGTGGTCTAGCATTGACCGCAGTGGCTCCGGCGACTTCAAGTGAAGGTGATTGATGGAGATTCAAGCGGAGGGTGAGGGGACTCCAGATTTGATATGGGTTTGCACAGATCCAGCTTGGATGAGATGGTATTTAGGTTACTTGCCTCACAAGTCTCAAGAATATCCAAGAACACCTTGCATATTCTTGGTTTTTCTTTGAAGATGCAAGAAGATTTCTGGGATTTTTGAGTGTTTCTGGAGAGAGTAGAGAGAGGTGAGGTCGAGAGAGGCTAGAGAGAGAGTGAGACTGAACAAAAATGAGATTCTTTGATAGAATAAAAGTGATGGGATGTATTGTTCTTTTTGGTTCATGAACCAAGCCATGCAAATGCGTGCAGTTGGGTAAGGTGGCGCCATTTGCTGAGGGACACATTTCCTCAGAGGTGTCTTAAGAGCCTTAATTCAACAATTAGCCCACTTAAATCATCCATAATCTCCTTAATCATCTGTTGCTCGGTTTCTGCTCCGTTTCTTCCAATTCTGGTCTTGTAAATGTTCTTTATATTGTCAAACTAGAACATTTGGCCTTTCTCGGCTTATGTCTCAAACTTTGACAATATTACCATTTTACCCCTAGGTTTGGCAAAATTACAATTTTGCCCCTGTTGACTTTTCTTCTGCCCATTGACTATATTTTTGAATACAGGGTATTACAGCCTCAGCCTAGAGGTTAACGGCATATACCACATTTGCTTGAAAGGAACATTAGCTCTTCCCCTTGTGTCCTCATAGCGCAGCTTCTGACAAAATTTACAATCCAGACGGTATTCGTCTTCTCGCAAATATATCATACAATTGTCGATACACACATCTATCATCTGATACGGTAATCCAAGCCCTTTAACAAGTTTCTCGACCTCGTTGTATGAACATGGCGTAAGAATGTCTACAGGAAGAATATATTTCACAAAATCGCAAATCGAAAATCGCATCCACACATTGCTCCGCCAAATTGTAGTCCGTCTTTATGCTCATTAAACTTGTAGCAGATGATATGGCGAATGACCCTCATTGCAACCATCGTAAAGCGGCCGCCTCGCTTCATATAACACATCAAAAAATCTCCTAGCTTTTACATTAGGTTCCTCAACTACCCTAGGAGATTGATATTCACCTACTTCGTGAATATTTTCTCTATATGCATCATTAACCATCTGAACGATACCTACACCAAAATCTACATCCGCGCTATAAGGTGCGCTAGAACTAACATTAGTTTCCCGCATACTAGTGCTACCAAAAGGTTCTCTACTACTACTTGCATAATCTGATGTTTCCACGTGAAGATACCAAATCTTATAACCCTCCATAAACCCAACTGAGTACAAGTGATGCCATACTTTGTCAATTGTAAGATTTCTAACATTTCGGAAAGGAGTACATGGACATTTTAAATTACTGGATTTCTGTGTATGTGATTTATTGCAAGCTACCCTCATGAATTATATAATACATAGTGCATATGGGGTGTGCACTAAGTTCATCATTTCATCAACCCTCGGTCCGACCATCCACGATCTGAAATAATTAGAGGAAGACTTTTTTCTTTGATAAACAGTATTACAAAGAGAGAGAGAGAGAGAGAGAGAGAGAGAGAGAGAGAGAGAGAGAGAGAGAGAGAGAGAGAGAGAGAGAGAGAGAGAGAGAGAGAGAGAGAGAGAGAGAGAGAGAGAGAGAGAGAGAGGGAGAGAGATTGGTGTGTAGGAGAAGAGAAAAACATTTGTAATTTGTAGGAAATTAGCCGATGGTAAACCGACGGAAAATTGACGAATATATCCATTATCGTTGGTAATCCGTCGGTTTCTTGTCTGTCCAACGGTAATATTAACGGCTATATTATGTATCTATTAACTGTAGCATGGATACAGGTTATCATCGGGAAACCATAGAAAAAAATTTGACGGAAGAAATAACCGTCGTAATTTACAGAGGAAATTCCTACAAAATCATCACTGTCGACTATCTGTCAGTATTTCCGACGGGATATTTTCCGTTGGTTATGACCATGTTTTCTAGCTGTGTTTAATCGCAAATAGTCGTTAATCGGGGTTTTACGATAAACATACGACTAAATGTTGTAGTCGTCAATCCATATTCGCTAAATCTCATAGTCGTATTATTAGTCGGTGAGTTACGACTATATATACAACCGACATAGATAATCGTATGTCTGATGGAAGAAAAAATACTTGCATGGTAACCGAACCAAAGGGTACGGTTCTGTCAGGAGGGGTCCAGAACGGGAAGATGTTCCCGACCCGGCTGATGGATTTCCCGCACTTAAGAGGCGTGGTTCTCGGGGGACAAATACACGAAATCCATTTTTTCTAAGTGTTTGTGTGTTTGTAGAAGATGAAAAACATTGTGATATCTGTAACATATTTATAAAAAAAACCGACGGAAATCCTCTGTAATTGCCCTCTATAATTGCAGCCTTTGATCATTTACAGTATATTTCCGACCGATTTCCGACATAAGGATAAAGTCTGATGGAAATCCTTCGGAAATTTCATTTGGATTTCAGACGATATAATTTTATGGTTTGATTAGGGTTTAGATATTTTGCAAGCTATTAACTTTCATATGACATTGCATGCAGCACATTTAGGATCAAATGACTTGTGTACTAAATTTAAATTTCGAAAATCAAACGATGGATCCGTACAAACTATTAATAAACAACATTGTAGAGTAAGTAGTGATTTTGTCGGATGTACTTGGTATTCTCGAAAGTGGGTAAAACATTTGTAAAAGATTCAGAAGGTTGGTCTTTATTCAGAGAAACCCTAACATTACCTCCCCGATAGTTTTACGAAGAACCACAGTTAGGGTGTGAAAACCTAAACCCCAAATCATAATTTCCCTCTGTTTTCTGTCGGTAAAAACCAACGGAAAACCGACGGTGTTACATTAGGAACATATGAGCTGGGTGTTACATTATTGTTTTCCTGCAACTATTAAATGTTATTGATAAGTCTAAATGTAATAAAAAAAATAAAACGTTTTGATTTTTATTTTTAGAAATAGTAACATATATAAATGAAAAAACATGTAGTAAATAATTATTTTAATTCTTTTTGTAGTTTTTTAAATCTTTATAAACGTAATTATTTTTTTCATTCTGCATATAGTCGGTGGAAATAGAATCAGTGTCATCGTCGAATTCTCCTCTCTCTTCTTCGGAATCTGAATAAAGAAAAAAATTATCAAAATGACTAAATTCGACGACTAGATTAACTTCAAGGGATTCTTCAACCGAAGCTATATAATCGCTTTCGCTTGCTTGATGTGGTTCTTGATATTCAACCCCGTAAAATCTTCCTCACTGGTATATTTTTGTAACTGTGATCCATGGGTCGTTCTTATATGTTACTGAGGGTAGGGAATGTAACTTACCTGAAACAGATTCAAGAAACAATTAGATGGTGTTACAAGGAAATAACTCAAGATGGAAAATAACTAAAAGGTTAAAGTCGATCATTAACATGATCTTCTTGAAAAGCAATAATGAAAGGATAATATTTTCGAAGCTTCTTGGTCGAATGGATAGACGTCACACCAAACTCATCTATGGTTACACCTTGCCCAATGATAGGTTGTACCAATCACACAAAAAGACCACGCATCTCATGTCGGGCTTCTCCATGGGTTCCAACTTAATTCATATCGATCGCTTTACTCTGATCCCAACACTATTGCTGACTTCCTTCACATCTCTTTGCTAACTCATCATACTGACGGCTTCGTTATGTCGGTTGCTTTACACTGATACATTTTTCACTGACACCTCACACCGGCCTATTTGCGGTCCGAGTGAATTTCCTTGCGGCTTCTTTATACTTCATCTTGCTTTCGAGTTCGGGTTCGGTCTCGTATTCATATCGCATCGCCCATTCCGTCCTGCACTTAATTCAACATCTTTCACTGGAGCGGTTTAATTCATTCCAATCTATTCCCGACGTCACTTCCTCATGGAAATATAGTTAGTTAATCATGTACCCAATAGTTAACCATGATTAAATAACGATAACCTATCGTTCCATTCTTTCGTGAATCGACAGCCGAACACAACCATTCTCGAGTGACCATCATGCACAAATGAACTGTATGTCCCTCATGGTCACACAGTTGACAGATGACGGTAGGCGCTGGGAGTAGCCTACGGGAACATGCAGTTGCTTGCAGACCATCATCACCGCAGAGCTGACAGATAACAAGCGGTCGGGGCAACTACACTGATGATGACCTGCAAGGCTTGGGATCACGCTAACTAGGTCCGGCTCGGTATGGATCTGATACTGGTGCACCATGAGGCTTGGTGTCTGACATGCGTAGCCCTGGTTTGGCAGTCAGGAAAATCTGAGCGAGGTGGCCATCGTTGCCACACACCTGGCAGAAGTCTGGCACTGGCACCGGCTGGTATGGCTCTTTGTAATGTGGATCCACTGGACAAAGGCACCAGTAAAGATGAAAACCTCTCACTCCGCAAGCACTGCACGCCTAATACACTGGCATCTCTGGTGTTGGCGGCACGGATGGCTCGGTTAGCTGCTCAGACTCTGATGGCGATCCTGAAGACGGTGATACAGACATGTACAACGGCGTAGATGGTGATGCGGACCATCGGCGATGCTGGTGGTGTGGTCCGACACGCTTCTCTAGTGCGTCTGCGAGCATAGCTGTCTGCTCGACAACGTTCTGCTCCCACCCACTCTGGATGTTGGTATGGATCAATAGGATCCATGTTAAGATCAAAACCCATAGGCAACAGACTAAGTATGTAATCCTCTACACTGAGTGCCAGAAGAACCTCAGGCGCCTCGAGAATCGGCTCTCGAAACATTTGTGGTACCATTGGCTCCTGCAAATGCGGCCGTAGTGGTGGTAACTCAACATCTGCTACTCCAAGGTAACCCATCATCCCTGCAAATCTGTCCGGATTACCCGCATCATCCTCCAGGGACGCAGGTAACAGATCAGGAAAAGGCGTTTAGTCCGCCTCTGCTACCCTATCGCCCTGTAACGTTCGTAAAGGAATCAGTGGATAGTCCGACGTACGCGAACATCGTGAATGACCTGGCGATCCCGGATGACCTTAATACTGCTCTAACTGAGTTTGATGAGATCCCGCTGATCTCGTCGACTCATGATGCTCTACTGAAATCACCCCGCACCACACACACCTCCACTCAACACTTCCTGGGACACACTAATGTATGACTGCAATCAAAACATAGCAAACACTAGTACAATAATAATACAAATTCCTAATTCCCATCTCACCCAGGGTTTAATAGATGCGGCTCGCTTTCCTAATGGACGCTTGGGTAACACTGTTGGGAATGTCCTGAAATCTACTGTACTTACTCTGAGTGTAAGTTGTATTGTCGAGATGAGACAATCATATGACACTAGACAGTCATAACGCTTTGCTAGAAGCCACTTATGATCAATGGGTTGAGAACTCATTGCTAGTGTTATATGATCCTACAGGGTCACACACCTAAGCAAACTGGACGTTGTATGTGAGGTTGACGTTGTATGTGAGGTTGATCATTAATGTAATGATCGGGTGAATGCATATTTGATATGCATTCAATACCAAGTTTCTGGACAGTGTCGATCGACGCACTAAGTGTGTCGGTCGACACAGATCGGCAGTGTCGATCGACACAAAGAGTGTGTCGGTCGACACAACTCGCGGATTACCAAATTAATTCGGTTTAATCGTTGGTTAGTTCCGTTGTGGTTTAAGTCGACATATATAAGATATATGGTCGACCTAAACTCGATTTGTAACCTAATTCACAGCCACCAGAACTAGAAAAGAAACCCCTCAAGAGATTTGATCTCGAAAGGCACTAGCATCCCTCCGGTTCAGTTTGTGTGCGTGTGGATACCGGTAGAGGCACAGCGTTTGAGGTGCTTCGTGATCTCGACTACTTGCTAAAACTTCCGCTACAAATCACCAGGTAATCTCGAGATCTGATAGATTCAATTATATGAACCTTAGATCCTAGGCTTGGAATTTATACCTAGGGTTGCTAATCCTGATTAGAACTGCTAGAAATTTCCTTCAGTGGTATCAGAGCCTTAGGGTTCTATTGAATCTGTAACATGTTGATTAGATTAGTTGAATCTGGATCTCTGTATGGTTGATACAAACATGTTAAAATTCGTTTTTATAAAAATCTAGTTTTAGGTTTTTGACTTGAAAAACGATTAGGGTTTATCGCCCTGTGTCGATCGACACCAACCCGGTATCGGTCGACACAGAAGGATAACCCGAATAAAATTAATTTTCGCCTAGTTTCGATCGACACAAACCTCGCGAGATTGATAAATCGGTTCAATTGGATTGGACCGGTTATCGAGCTTGGTTAATAATGGTCGAACACTGTGAACGGTTTCATTGCGATTGATTTGATTAGGTTGGTATCGACCGATGCTAATGTAGCATCGATCGACACTGACCGGTATTCAAAACCGGATCAATTGGATTGATCGGTTATCGCGGATTGTTTTGGTTATTCTGCATCGATGGACACTAAAGTAGTGTCGGTCGACATCATATTCGATGGTTTAGGTTATGGAACCTGAAATCACAGAACCAAAGTAAGATAAATCAATTAATTAGAAGAATTAAAACATAATAAAACTGAACGTTTTAAATGGTTCCGTTCCTCAATCAAATATCAAGTGATACTTGATGTCTTTCCAATCTTGTCAACTGTCAAGACCCATTTAATTGTGCGATAGACTTGCAGTGCAAGATGCCCACAATTACATGAGTAAGACAGGAGGTAATCGTGTTGATGGACTTGCAGTGCAAGACATCAACAATTACATGACTTAAGAGATTGGTTTACTTGACCGGGCCATCAAAATCGTTTTGGGCTCAGAGACATCAGGTGGATTGGAAATAAGATGTCAATCCACAACCAAGAGTTATATTGGATATAACTAGCAAAGTTGTTGCTTACCTAGATAGCTAAAATTTGGGTGATAGCCAGTGGCTCACTCAAGTTTAGTGAAGTATGGGTCTTGGATCATTATATTCATCTGAGGAAACATTGTTTGAATATAATGCGAGTTTTCTTAAAAGTTAAGACTTCTCATTTCTTGAACATCATAACTAAACCTTTTTCCTTTCTTTGTTCTCAGCTATGACTAACACTCATAATAACTTGTTCTCCCTGCGATCCGTCCTTGAGAAGGACAAGTTAAATGGATCGAATTTTTTCGAATGGTATCGGAACTTTAGAATTGTTCTCAAGCAGGAGAAAAGGGACTATGTCCTTGAAAATGTTCTCCCTGAAAAACCGAGAGCCAATGCTCCACATGCAGAAAGGAATGCGTGGGACAAGCATTCTAATGATGTGGTCGATGTGAATTGTCTCATGTTGGCTACCATGAACTCGGATTTGCAGAAGCAATACGAGAATGTGGAGTCGCCAGTGGAGATGATCACTAGCCTGAAAAGTATGTTTCAGGAGCAAACACGAACTGAGAGATACCAGACGGTTAAATCTCTCATTGAATGCAAGCTACCAAAGGACGGTCCATTCAGTCCTCATGTCACTAAGATGATGGGTTATATTGATAACCTGGGGAAGCTGGATTGTCCCATTAGCCAAGATTTGGCTACTGACATAATTCTGCGGTCACTGCCGTCAAGTTATGATCAGTTTGTTATGAACTATAACATGAACAACTTGAAGAAGACATTGACTGAACTGCATGGCATGCTCAAGACAGCTGAGCCTAATATCAAGAAGGGCACTCCAAATGTACTTATGGTACAAGGAGGTAAGAAGTTTAAGAAACTTGGCAAAGGGAAGGGAAAGGGCAAGGCTGTCCAGGTTGAGAACCAGGACACGCCTGCGCCAGACCCTAAGCCCAAGCCTGGCCCATCTGTGACTGATAAGTGCCATTACTGTAAAGAGCTTGGACATTGGAAGAGAAATTGCGACAAATTCTTGGAAGAGAAGAAGAAGAAGAAGAAGAATTTCGAGACTTCATCTTCAGGTATTTATGTTATAGAAGTAAATGTTACTACTTCTGGTTCTACTTCTTGGGTATTGGATACCGGCTGTGGTGCTCATATTTGTACAAATATGCAGGGCCTAAGCAACAGTAGGAAGTTGGAAAAGGGACAAGTGGACCTACGCGTGGGAAATGGGGCAAGAGTTGCTGCATTAGCCGTGGGAACGTTTAACTTGTCTTTACCTTCTGGTTTGGTTTTAAAGCTTAATAATTGCTACTATGTACCTGATATAAGCAGAAATATTATTTCTATTTCTGTTTTGGATGTGGAAGGATATCAATTTTCACTTAAGAATAAATATTGTTTTTTGATTACAATGATATATTTTATGGTAGCAGCCCATTAGAGAATGGGCTTTATGTTTTAAACCAAAGCACACCAATCTATAACATTAACACCAAGAGATTCAAATCAAATTAAATGACACGAATCAGACTTTTCTTTGGCATTGTCGTTTGGGCCACATTAACGAGAAACGGATCCAAAAGCTCCATAGTGATGGGCTTCTGGGCTCATTTGATTATGAATCATGTGAGAGATGCGAATCTTGTTTACTGGGCAAAATGACCAAGGCCCCTTTCAACAAACAAAATGAAAGGGCCAGTGACCTACTGGGCCTTAAACATACAGATGTGTGCGGCCCAATGAGCACAAGTGCCAGAGGAAATTTGCGATACTTCATTACCTTCACTGATGATTTCAGCAGGTATGGCTATGTCTATTTAATGAGACACAAGTCGGAGTCTTTTGAAAGGTTCAAAGAGTTCCAAAATGAAGTACAGAATCAACTTGGCAAAAGTATTAAGGCTCTTCGATCAGATCGTGGAGGAGAATACTTAAGCCAAGAATTCAGTGATCATTTGAGAGATTGTAGAATTGTTTCACAACTCACTCCTCCTGGAACACCACAATGCAATGGGGTGTCCGAGAGGAGGAATCGAACTTTATTAGATATGGTTTGATCAATGATGAGTCTCTCAACTCTTCCATTATCCTTTTGGGGATATGCTCTAGAAACGTTTGCGTTTACACTTAATAGGGTTCCGTCAAAATCAGTTGCAAAGACACCACATGAGATGTGGACTGGAAATGTTCCGAGTTTGTCTTTCCTGAAGATTTGGGGTTGTGAAGTTTATGTTAAGCGATTAATTACAGATAAGCTCGAACCCAAATCTGATAAGTTCTACTTCGTTGGTTATCCTAAGGAAACCAAGGCATACTACTTTTACAACCAATCCGAGAACAAAGTGTTTGTTGCTCGGAACTGTGTTTTTCTTGAGAGAGAGTTTCTTTCCAAGAGAAACAGTGGGAGTAAAGTACAACTCGAAGAAGTTCGAGAACCACAGGAAAATGCTCAACCCGTTGAGTAAAAGCAACAGTTGGATCTACAAAGAGTTGTAGAAACCACGCCTGTGGAGCCTGAAATTCGCAGATCCGAAAGGATCCGTCACGAACCCGAGAGATATAGATTTCTCGTAACCAATTGTCATGATTTACTGATCATTGACAGTGACGAGCCCGCGAATTTTGAAGAAGCGATGATTAGCCCTGACTCCGAAAAGTGGCTGAAAGCCGCTGAATCCGAAATGGGATCCATGTCACAGAACAAGGTATGGAATTTGGTTGATTTACCTGATGGTGCAAGACCCATTGAGTGTAAATGGATTTTCAAGAAGAAAATTGATGTGGATGGAAATATCCAGATATATAAAGCAAGGATGGTGGCAAAAGGTTTCAAACAAATTCATGGTATTGACTATGAAGAAACCTATTCCCCTGTCGCCATGCTTAAATCCATTCGGATTCTCCTAGCAACAGCTGCTCATTATGATTATGAGATCTGGCAGATGGACGTGAAAACAGCTTTCCTTAATGGAATTCTGGAAGAGGATGTGTACATGACACAGCCCGAAGGTTTCATCGATCCTAATGCTGCTAGGAAAGTATGCAAGCTTCATCGATCCATTTATGGATTGAAGCAAGCATCTCGGAGTTGGAATCTTCGTTTTGATGAAGCAGTAAAAAATTTTGATTTCATCAGGAACGAAGAAAAACCATGTGTTTACAAGAAGACTAGTGGGAGCGCAGTTGCATTTCTCGTATTGTATGTAGATGACATACTTCTTCTCGGAAATGACGTTCCGTTGTTACAGTCTGTTAAGGCTTGGCTCGGAAGTTGTTTTTCAATGAAAGACATGGGAGAAGCCGCGTATATTCTTGGAATAAGAATAGATTAAACAAGTTAATTGGACTGTGTCAAGATACTTATATCGATAAAGTCTTACACAGGTTAAGAATGCATGATTCCAAGAAGGGCTTCATACCAATGTCTTATAGCATAAGTCTCATCAAGAAGCAGTGTCCTGCGACACCTGCTGAGAGAGAACGCATGAGTCGGATTCCCTATGCCTCGGCATTAGGATCCATCATGTATGCCATGCTCTGTACTCGTCCAGATGTTGCTTGTGCTTTAAGCATGACGAGTAGATACCAATCTGATCCAGGTGAAAGTCACTGGACAGCCGTCAAGAATATTCTGAAGTATTTGAGAAATACTAAGGATAAATTCTTGGTGTACGTAGGAAGTGATGAGCCGGTAGTAAGTGGTTACACAGACGCAAGTTTTCAGACAGACAAAGATGATTTCCGATCGCAATCTGGTTACATCTTTTGTCTGAATGGCGGTGCAGTCAGCTGGAAGAGTTCCAAGCAGGACACTGTAGCAGATTCCACGACTGAAGCTGAGTACCTCGCTGCTTCTGAAGCGGCAAAGGAGGCTGTTTGGATCAAGAAGTTCGTCACTGAACTTGGTGTGGTTCCTAGCATTTCTGAGCCAGTGGCTTTGTACTGTGACAACAATGGAGCCATTGCGCAAGCAAAGGAACCTAGATCACACCAGAAATCCAAACACATAGAAAGGAGATATCACCTTATCCATGATATTGTGAATAGAGGAGATGTGAAGATCAGCAGAGTCCCGACGGATGAGAATGTTGCTGATCCACTGACCAAGCCCCTCCCAAGGCCTAAGCATGAGATTCATACTGCTGCTGTAGGCATTAGATTTCTTAAGATATGATCTTGTTTTCAGTGGGAGTTATATTTGGTTTTTAGTTATGACATGATTTTCGTAAGACATAATTTGGTTATGTTGTTTTAATGAAATCGTTTCAGCATTATTTAATTGTGTTATTAAATAATAGTCCCAAAGTAATTTATGACATTTTTTATAGGTCATCAAGTATGTGACTTGATCATGAAACCCTATAAGCAATAAATGACATAAATTATAATGGTCCCTAGTCGAGGTTGTTAAAGTGGGACATTAACAACCACGTGAGACTAGTATGTGAGGTGACTGATGACTATGTTTCATGGATTCATTAATAAGAGTATTAAATTCAATCACATAGATATGTGTTGGAGAACACATGATCGGACTTGACCCGTTAATGAGAACTCTACAAGATGTTATGTAACGCCCCTTTCCCATTCTCCGCTGACCGTCGAGCTGGCCGGTCAACAATCAAACAAGAACATGACCGATCGAACCCGAGCAAGTCGAATGGGAAAAGTTTGCCACAGGACGAAGCCAAAGTTAGTTCGGTTTGAGACAAAGGCTCGCACCAATCTATCCTCGACTCCGCTATCCTCATATCCATAGTACAAGCGGTACCACTTGCACTACTTCGATGAGTTGTGTCGGTTCGGACTTAAACCTCATATCAGGGAAACAATTTCATTTCTGAGTAATCAACATTGAGTACAACGTTTAATAGGATTTCACAAACAATCGTCAAGTAAAATATATAGAGAAATCAATACACAAAATGATAATAACGCCGAACCGAGAAAATACTCAAAACAATCACGAATCAAATCCCGTCACAAGCAACCCGAAACCACACCGAGCATCTCCCGCGTCCGCCGCTACCTAAACCTGAAAAATACAAAAAGAGTATAATGAGCGATCTAAGATCACCCAGTGAATCGGCTCCCCACTAACGGCTTCTAGTCTATCTAGATTCTACAATCCCCGCCCCAAAACCCAAAATAACAAGCAGCAAGAAATAAATAGTCGATCACGCACTACCACGTCGTGTCAACCCACACACAATCAAGCAATAGCCAAAACAAGAGAATTAAGGGAATCGAAGGCACTGCGGCACATGTCCTCGATTGGACTCGATCTATATATCGCGCAACGAAAGAAATAACAAAACAACGCTGGGCCCTACGATCTCGGTAACTTCCACGGGTCTACATTGTCGCCTATATGGCAACTAACCCTCGACTCCTATACGTGCACACAAGGACCCACGTATAGGACACCGTTCTCCGTCCATCGATACGCGGTGACTCTGACTACCCCTAGATAGCCCGAGTTTCCATGCAGTCCGGCCCTAGGACATGACCCCGTATTCTCCGGACCGCACACCTACCGGCGTCACCTGATAGGTTAACACCATAACCAGAACCACCATGGCCCGGTTAGGTCAAACCCGAGGATCCAATCGGGTCGGAAGTACCGGAACGTAACAAAATAACCTAGGCTTGCGGAATCTAACGCACCCTAGAGTCCTAGTGC
Organism: Orychophragmus violaceus; assembly: GCA_030180135.1. Taxonomy (NCBI): domain Eukaryota; kingdom Viridiplantae; phylum Streptophyta; class Magnoliopsida; order Brassicales; family Brassicaceae; genus Orychophragmus; species Orychophragmus violaceus. The sequence continues at coordinate 8,197,113 of CM058231.1, read as the reverse complement.
AGAAATGTAAACACGCAGACTCGCTGGGACTCTAGCACAGATCACGCAATCAATATCAATAATAAATCCACAACCATTCCGCAAGCCTCTACACTACCACCGCTCTGACTAGGTAAGATACCTAGACAGCACCACTAACTTACCCGGTCCCGTGACCGGAGTAAGTGTCCGCAATAACTGCTCGGCCCAACACCGAGCAGTCTAACAAGCCTGCACACAAAGCTCACAACAACAACAATACAATCACGCAATCACAATCAATCACACAATCACAATCAATCACACACAAGCAGGCTTATTAGGGTTTCTAAGTCTTTTAATCCATTTCACGCCCGCTACCTTGGGTTAACCGCTTGTTAACCCGTAGACGGTTCACCAATCACCACACTTTCTTATTTCTTAACCAAACCTAATCATCATTTATTAACTCCCCGGTCCGTCGGTTTAGAGTTAGTAAACTTACTAACTCCCCGACGTCTCATTATTAACTTAATTTGATTCATTCCCCAATCCCGCTATTAAACCTAAACCCCGATCCCGTTACAATATTCTATACGTTCGTTTAGGTTTAACCATATTTTAATGTCGTCTTAATTCCCGTATATAGATTCATTAATTATCGTTCTTATACCATATATATGCATATACAGTCCTAAACAACGGTCTATATGAATGCATCACCCAATCATTACTAACAACCTAACGGCACACAACCAATTAACCTTTTAATTCTTTAAACCCTAACATGCTTATCCGTTCCTAACCGGTTTAACCTTAAACGCCCAATTAATTATTCAGTACCAATTAGGTTAAGTAACGGGTATGCAAACCTAGTACTACGGTTTATCAATTTCCGGTCTATATGAGTCTAAAGGTTTGTGAGCCGACTCACAGTGAGATAGGTACGGTAATGGCGGCTCGATGCAGATGTAAATCCCGAGAGACCCGACTCGAACCCCGAACTTCTCCCGAACCTCTCCGAATGCACGAACTCGAACCCCGAAGCTTCCCGAACGTCCTGACCGTTGACTGAACAATTCAAACCACTCGTCCGGACCATCTTCTCTCTCCTTTACGCCTCCTTCTCTCCTCCTTCTCTCTCTCTTCTTTTCATCTTCACGTCTCTCTCTCTCTCTACTTTCTCTCTCCTCCGGTCTTCTCTCCTTCTCCTCATCTCACGCTTCTCTCTCCTCTTCTTCATGCTTCTTCTCTCTCTCTCTCCCCTTCTTCACGCTCTTCTTCTCTTCCTCCTTCTTCACGCCACTTCTCTCCTCCTCTCTCTCTTCCTCTTCTTCTTCTCTCCCTCCTCTTCACGCTTCCTCTCTCCTCTCCTCTTCACGCCTCTCTTCCTCTCCTCTTCACGCTTCTTCTTCCCTCTTCCTCTTCTTCTTCCACGCCTCCTCTCTCTCCCCTCTTCTTCTTCTCTTCCGGCACCTTCTTCCTCCTCCTTCTTCTTCTTCTTCTCTCCTTTGCCGGCTTCTTCTCTCCTTCTCCACGCCTTCTCTCTCCTTCTTCTTCTTCTCCTCCTTCGCCGGCTTCTTCTTTCTTCTTCTCTCCTCCTCCACGCCTTCTCTCTCTCCCTTCTTCTTCTCCTCCTCCTTCTTCTTCTTCTCCCCCTCCTTCTTCTTCTTCTTCTTCTTCTTCTTCTCCCCCTCATTCTTCTTCTTCTTCTTCTTCTTCTTCTTCTTCTTCTTCTTCCCCTCTCCCTCTCTTCTTTCTCTCTTCTTTCTTACCACTCTTGTTGAGTTGGTGTTTTGGTGTGAGGAGAAGTGAGGGGTGGGGGTCTCTTTTTATAGCAAAAGTGAAGAGATCTTCACCTTACACTTGTCTCCTCTTCTTCTCCATCTTAAGCCACGACATCCTCACCAAAAACTATCCACAAACAATGAATTTGATCTCCCACCATCCATTTGTAAGCCTCCTCATGCAACCCTTGGATTTGTGACAACACATTTTGGTGATTCATGCACCTAAGAAGCTTCTATTTCTTGGGCTCCATTTTCGTGGCCCATGCTTTATTCTGAGCTTTATTTAGGTCCAATATTAGCTCAGGAACTAACCCAAAATAACCTAGTTCAAGCCCAAGCCTTAAAGAATTTATTTTGGAGTTTTAGTCATTAATCACTCATTAATGATCTAAAATTTATAACTTGATCTCGGCATCAAATAATGCTTCATCCTTTTAACCGTGTCTTCTTCATCTTATAATGGAGCTGTGGTCAAAATTTCATAATTTTTGGTGGAGTTTAGAAGGTCCTCTCGCTTGCCCGAACATTGCATCGGTTTCTTGGAAAAACCGGTTTTACGGTTAATATTTTAGAATATCTCTGGATGATCCCATAAATCTTCAACCCTCCATAATCAGATTATCCATGCTTTTTGATGAATTTAGCATTTTGAATCACTTCATTTGGACATCCGTAGCTCCGGTTATGAATTCCGAAGATTCGTCGGTTTTGTCGGTTTCCATTTCCGACTCACCGAAAAACAGGCTTCTGCTCCGATTTCTCCAACTCTGGTCTTGTGAATATTCTTTATATTAAAATAGAAGAATATTCGGCCCGTCTCGGCTTCCCTCTCGAACTTTGGTAAAATTACCATTTTACCCCTGACATTGGTAAAATGACAATTTTACCCCTGTTGACTTTCTGCTGCTCGTTGACCGCATTTTGATACGGGGTATCACATTCTTCCCCACTTACAGGAATTCGTCCCCGAATTCTCCGTCACTGTCAGACTTCAAATCGGTTCCGAACCCCGCAAGTTGCTTCATCGCTTCACTCCGACGCTTCTTTCTCGAACACGACTGCATATCACTGATTGCAACACGAATCCAATCTGAAATATCAATCTTGTACTCTGGTCCGCTCCACTCTCAATTGACTTTATCGGTCTCCATCTTCGAACTCACTCCTGGTTAACTTCTCTACTCTGCTTCCTACTTCTGTCTTCCCCACTTTGCTTCGACCTCCACGTCATTCTGTTTGTGACTTTCTGTCTTCCTTTCCGAGACACTCTTCAAGAATCTGATCATCTGCTTCCGACTGACTGATAACTTTACTGATTTTTCTTTCCAAATCCTTCCGCTAACTCGTCATCCCAACCGCTTCGCTCTTTCCGCCGCTCTGTACTAACACATTCCCACTGACAACACCCATCACTGCCTCACGGTCCGGTCCACTCATCTCACAATGTCTTGACACTTCATCTCGCTTTCGGGTTCGGGTTCGGTCTCGGATTCACATCGCGTCGCCATTCCGACCTACAATCAACACAACAACTCACTGAACAATTAGTTTCATCCCGCTCTATCCCCGATATCACTTCCCCATAGAAATATGGTTACTTAATCACGTACCCGACGGTTATCTGTGATTAAATAACAATACACTATAAGTCCGCTTCCTCGTGAATCGACGGATAAACACAACCGTCCTCAAGTCGGCTCAACTCGAAGTAAAATTAAGATAAAATAAACACCTTACCTTTTTAACAAAACCGAAGAAAACTACTAATCGCCAATCAAATTCCGAACTACCAACGATACAAGGGTCTCTAAGAACCAAAACGATCAATCCATCCAAAACCACGCACGCTAACACTACGCAACTACCACACAAACAATCAAGCAATCAATCAATCAATCAAGCAACAGGAAAAGGAAAACAAGCAATCACCACTCAATCACGCAATCTAATGATCGGTCAGATGCGTCGTCGGTCTGGGTTCATGTCATGAGGAACGGGCGTCAGTTCCGCTCATCATTTGATTTCACACAGTAATATATTTGCTGTCAGAACCATCTCATTCATGCAAATAGTTACTATGCTACTCAAAACGATCAACTGAACACTCTGTATCCACCACATACATAAACGATATATCGTACACAATAAGGTTTTCTGTACATGGTTATGATCAGAGTCTACTCATAAGACCGTCATCACATCCAAAAACCCATACGACGCCGCTATACTTCCGAAAAGTCAAAGACGACACGCAAAGTCGCCTATCCGCCGATCTATCTACAAGACAAAAATAGAGTTAGTGCCCCCAACTTACCTGGCCTAACTACAACTATCCTAACCTAATGCCTCCAGCAAGACCGAAATGCCCAACACCCCTGGCAAAACGGCTCGCTGAAGTATCCGCTGGCAGGTGCGCCGGGAGGGTGTGGTGAGTGTGTGTCTCGAGATGGTGTTGTGGCTCGGCTATCAGGCAAAGATGAGCAATGTGACCTGCGCGGCCACACAACTAATAGACTGAGTAGACGCAGAGCGCGGTCCATGGTAATACGCGGATGCCTGATGATCATAACCTCCACACAACTGATAAGTCCTCGCTGGCTCGGGTCTGGACAACGAAACAACCGGTACTGCACAACGGGCGGCTAACTGAGCTCGGGATCTCTGCGGCTGAGCCCCGCTCAATAACTTCTGGTACTAGTGCTCGGTATGACTCTCCATCGGGTACATAATCCTGCTCTGGCGGTCGGGCAAGTCATCGCTCCGTGGTCCTCCTGACCACATAACGGACAACAGTCGGGTCCCGGTACTGGATGGTACGGCTTCCGAAGATGCGGGTCTACTGCTCGGGGACAACAATGTAAATGAACTCATACACTCCACATCCGTTGCACGTCCTGTACTCCGGTATTGCTGGCGGCGAGACTGACTGATCCCTGCGGACTCATGACGCTCAACTGTAACTGCTCCGCGCGCACACACACACACACGTCTCCACTCCACCCAGGACACACTGCTGCACGACTGCAATCACAACTCAAAGATAAGTTAGTACGAATAATACAAAAATGCTACTCCCCATCCCAACCCCGGGTTTAATGGACGCGGCTCGGTTTCCTAATGGATGCTTGTGTGACACATTTGACTCGATAAAACACGGAAAACACTCAAAAATGAAATGTTTCGAAACCCATGCAGAACCATGCTCTGATACCACCTTTCTGTAACGCCCCTTTCCCATTCTCCGCTGACCGTCGAGCTGGCCGGTCAACAATCAAACAAGAACATGACCGATCGAACCCGAGCAAGTCGAATGGGAAAAGTTTGCCACAGGACGAAGCCAAAGTTAGTTCGGTTTGAGACAAAGGCTCGCACCAATCTATCCTCGACTCCGCTATCCTCATATCCATAGTACAAGCGGTACCACTTGCACTACTTCGATGAGTTGTGTCGGTTCGGACTTAAACCTCATATCAGGGAAACAATTTCATTTCTGAGTAATCAACATTGAGTACAACGTTTAATAGGATTTCACAAACAATCGTCAAGTAAAATATATAGAGAAATCAATACACAAAATGATAATAACGCCGAACCGAGAAAATACTCAAAACAATCACGAATCAAATCCCGTCACAAGCAACCCGAAACCACACCGAGCATCTCCCGCGTCCGCCGCTACCTAAACCTGAAAAATACAAAAAGAGTATAATGAGCGATCTAAGATCACCCAGTGAATCGGCTCCCCACTAACGGCTTCTAGTCTATCTAGATTCTACAATCCCGCCCCAAAACCCAAAATAACAAGCAGCAAGAAATAAATAGTCGATCACGCACTACCACGTCGTGTCAACCCACACACAATCAAGCAATAGCCAAAACAAGAGAATTAAGGGAATCGAAGGCACTGCGGCACATGTCCTCGATTGGACTCGATCTATATATCGCGCAACGAAAGAAATAACAAAACAACGCTGGGCCCTACGATCTCGGTAACTTCCACGGGTCTACATTGTCGCCTATATGGCAACTAACCCTCGACTCCTATACGTGCACACAAGGACCCACGTATAGGACACCGTTCTCCGTCCATCGATACGCGGTGACTCTGACTACCCCTAGATAGCCCGAGTTTCCATGCAGTCCGGCCCTAGGACATGACCCCGTATTCTCCGGACCGCACACCTACCGGCGTCACCCGATAGGTTAACACCATAACCAGAACCACCATGGCCCGGTTAGGTCAAACCCGAGGATCCAATCGGGTCGGAAGTACCGGAACGTAACCAAATAACCTAGGCTTGCGGAATCTAACGCACCCTAGAGTCCTAGTGCAGAAATGTAAACACGCAGACTCGCTGGGACTCTAGCATAGATCACACAATCAATATCAATAATAAATCCACAACCATTCCGCAAGCCTCTACACTACCACCGCTCTGACTAGGTAAGATACCTAGACAGCACCACTAACTTACCCGGTCCCGTGACCGGAGTAAGTGTCTGCAATAACTGCTCGGCCCAACACCGAGCAGTCTAACAAGCCTGCACACAAAGCTCACAACAACAACAATATAATCACGCAACCACAATCAATCACACAATCACAATCAATCACACAATCACACACAAGCAGGCTTATTAGGGTTTCTAAGTCTTTTAATCCCTTTCACGCCCGCTACCTTGGGTTAACCGCTTGTTAACCCGTAGACGGTTCACCAATCACCACACTTTCTTATTTCTTAACCAAACCTAATCATCATTTATTAACTCCCCGGTCCGTCGGTTTAGAGTTATTAAACTTACTAACTCCCCGACGTCTCATTATTAACTTAATTTGATTCATTCCCCAATCCCGCTATTAAACCTAAACCCCAATCCCGTTACAATATTCTATACGTTCGTTTAGGTTTAAACATATTTTAATGTCGTCTTAATTCCCGTATATAGATTCATTAATTATCGTTCTTATACAATATATATGCATATACAGTCCTAAACAACGGTCTATATGAATGCATCACCCAATTATTACTAACAACCTAACGGCACACAACCAATTAACCTTTTAATTCTTTAAACCCTAACATGCTTATCCGTTCCTAACCGGTTTAACCTTAAACGCCCAATTAATTATTCAGTACCAATTAGGTTAAGTAACGGGTATGCAAACCTAGTACTACGGTTTATCAATTTCCGGTCTATATGAGTCTAAAGGTTTGTGAGCCGACTCACAGTGAGATAGGTACGGTAATGGCGGCTCGATGCAGATGTAAATCCCGAGAGACCCGACTCGAACCCCGAACTTCTCCCGAACCTCTCCGAATGCACGAACTCGAACCCCGAAGCTTCCCGAACGTCCTGACCGTTGACTGAACAATTCAAACCACGCGTCCGGACCATCTTCTCTCTCCTTTACGCCTCCTTCTCTCCTCCTTCTCTCTCTCTTCTTTTCATCTTCACGTCTCTCTCTCTCTCTACTTTCTCTCTCCTCCGGTCTTCTCTCCTTCTCCTCATCTCACGCTTCTCTCTCCTCTTCTTCATGCTTCTTCTCTCTCTCTCTCCCCTTCTTCACGCTCTTCTTCTCTTCCTCCTTCTTCACGCCACTTCTCTCCTCCTCTCTCTCTTCCTCTTCTTCTTCTCTCCCTCCTCTTCACGCTTCCTCTCTCCTCTCCTCTTCACGCCTCTCTTCCTCTCCTCTTCACGCTTCTTCTTCCCTCTTCCTCTTCTTCTTCCACGCATCCTCTCTCTCCCCTCTTCTTCTTCTCTTCCGGCACCTTCTTCCTCCTCCTTCTTCTTCTTCTTCTCTCCTTTGCCGGCTTCTTCTCTCCTTCTCCACGCCTTCTCTCTCCTTCTTCTTCTTCTCCTCCTTCGCCGGCTTCTTCTTTCTTCTTCTCTCCTCATCCACGCCTTTTCTCTCTCCCTTCTTCTTCTCCTCCTCCTTCTTCTTCTTCTCCCCCTCCTTCTTCTTCTTCTTCTTCTTCTTCTTCTCCCCCTCATTCTTCTTCTTCTTCTTCTTCTTCTTCTTCTTCTTCTTCTCCCCTCCCCTCTCTTCTTTCTCTCTTCTTTCTTACCACTCTTGTTGAGTTGGTGTTTTGGTGTGAGGAGAAGTGAGGGGTGGGGGTCTCTTTTTATAGCAAAAGTGAAGAGATCTTCACCTTACACTTGTCTCCTCTTCCTCTCCATCTTAAGCCACGACATCCTCACCAAAAACCATCCACAAACAATGAATTTGATCTCCCACCATCCATTTGTAAGCCTCCTCATGCAACCCTTGGATTTGTGACAACACATTTTGGTGATTCATGCACCTAAGAAGCTTCTATTTCTTGGGCTCCATTTTCGTGGCCCATGCTTTATTCTGAGCTTTATTTAGGTCCAATATTAGCTCAGGAACTAACCCAAAATAACCTAGTTCAAGCCCAAGCCTTAGAGAATTTATTTTGGAGTTTTAGTCATTAATCACTCATTAATGATCTAAAATTTATAACTTGATCTCGGCATCACATCTTGCTTCATCCTTTTAACCGTGTCTTCTTCATCTTATAATGGAGATTTGGTCAAAATTTCATTATTTTTGGTGGAGTTTAGAAGGTCCTCTCGCTTGCCCGAACATTGCATCGGTTTCTTGGAAAAACCGGTTTTACGGTTAATATTTTAGAATATCTCTGGATGATCCCATAAATCTTCAACCCTCCATAATCAGATTATCCATGCTTTTTGATGAATTTAGCATTTTGAATCACTTCATTTGGACATCCGTAGCTCCGGTTATGAATTCCGAAGATTCGTCGGTTTTGTCGGTTTCCATTTCCGACTCACCGAAAAACAGGCTTCTGCTCCGATTTCTCCAACTCTGGTCTTGTGAATATTCTTTATATTAAAATAGAAGAATATTCAGCCCGTCTCGGCTTCCCTCTCGAACTTTGGTAAAATTACCATTTTACCCCTGACATTGGTAAAATGACAATTTTACCCCTGTTGACTTTCTGCTGCTCGTTGACCGCATTTTGATACGGGGTATCACATGTTATATGAGTGTCATAAGAGCTTCTCATTACGACTAAAGAGTATAGTCCTTAGACCTGATCGGACTATGTGTTTTCTTACATATGGATTGGTCCGTCTTGACTTTGTCAAACGTCAACCGTAACTGGTGATTATAAAGACACTGATTAGGCGTATCATGAAATATGAAAGGGACATAGATGGAACAATATGGGATTTGTACCTCCTATATAACAGGAGTAAAATATCTCTGGGCCTATCGAAGATTTGATACTGGAAATGCGTGGCCGCGCTCAAACGAGGTGATTGTCAGTCGTTTGTTTTATCAGTACAAATCGGGATTCGATAAACGTGATCTAGCTTAATAAGGAGGACACAGTTCTTGCCTTATGCTAGATTGAGATATAGCTACAAAGGGATTGAAGGAATAGATGATTCCAGTACAAGTGGGAGATTGTTGGGAATGTCCTGAAATCTACTGTACTTACTCTGAGTGTAAGTCGTATTGTCGAGATGAGACAATCATATGACACTAGACAGTCATAACGCTTTGCTAGAAACCACTTATGATCAATGGGTTGAGAACTCATTGCTAGTGTTATATGATCCTACAGGGTCACACACCTAAGCAAACTGGACGTTGTATGTGAGGTTGATCATTAATGTAATGATCGGGTGAATGCATATTTGATATGCATTCAATAGCAAGTTTCTGGACAGTGTCGATCGACGCACTAAGTGTGTCAGTCGACACATATCGGCAGTGTCGATCGACACAACTCGCGGATTACCAAATTAATTCGGTTTAATCGTTGGTTAGTTCCGTTGTGGTTTAAGTCGACATATATAAGATATATGGTCGACCTAAACTCGATTTTTAACCTAATTCACATCCACTAGAACTAGAAAAGAAACCTCTCAAGAGATTTGATCTCGAAAGGCACTAGCATCCCTCCTGTTCAGTTTGTGTGCGTGTGGATACCGGTAGAGGCACAGCGTTTGAGGTGCTTCGTGATCTCGACTACTTGCTAAAACTTCCGCTGCAAATCACCAGGTAATCTCGAGATCTGATAGATTCAATTATATGAACCTTAGATCCTAGGCTTGGAATTTATACCTAGGGTTGCTAATCCTGATTAGAATTGCTATTAATTCCTTCAAACACAATTTGACTCGATAAAACACGGAAAACACAAAAAATGAACTGTTTCGGAACCCGAGACGAACCATGCTCTAATACTACCTTTCGTAATGCCACTTTCCATTATCCGCTGACCGACGGGTCTGAGCAAGTTAAACAGGAAAAGTTCATCACAATACGAAGCAAGAGAGAGATCTCTTTGAGACAAAGGCTCGCATTGACCCGTCTTTAGCCCCGCTATCCTCACTTCCACAGTACAAAGCTTCACAACCAGTATTGTTTCCGTGAGTTGTGTCGGCTCGGAGTAACCAATATATCAGGGAAGCGTGTTCATTACTGAGTAAATAAATGTCTATAAAACGTTTATCGAATTACAAAAAAAAATTGCCATTCAAATACAACATCCAAATTACGATAAAAATGGCCCCAAACCCGAACCAATAAAACACAAAACATCGAATCAAAATCCTGCCACAAGCGATCCTGGAACTACACCGAGGACCTCACGAGGCCGTCGCTGCTAACCTGAAAAACACAAAAGAGTCTAATGAACGATCTAAGATCACCCAGCGAGACGGCTCCCCACTACGGCTTCTAGTCTATGTAATATCTACAAGTTCCCATCCCAAAACCCCAAAATAACAACCAACAAAGCAAACGGTCGATCACGTGCTACCTCGACGTGATTTCAAAATCGGCGAAAACAATAGCCAAAGCCGAGACCGGACAATCAGATACAAAGGAATGTCCGCATCAGACATTCAAATTCTTGTATCAATAACCAAGTTACACGAAGTGCCGACAACTTCACTTAAACAATTTATCGGAAAAATGTTTATGACGATTACGTTTCGTACAAAACATACAACACTGTGATCGGACAAGCATATCTTCCGACAGGAACTACAGGCTAACAGGACGTCCTAACAGGAAAGGGACGAGCTGAACCAGTTCAATGCCCGAGCTGAACCAGCTCAATGCCCGAGCTGAACCAGTTCAATGCCCGAGCTGAACCAGCTCGGATCCGAACGCATCTCTTCTCATTCCTGAACATGATTTATCCCTCTGGAAATCCCGAGCTGAACCAGTTTGGATTTTACGAGCTGAACCAGTTCAGGTTTTCCGAGCTGAACTTTCCGAACGGATAACCAAACATTTACCGATATGCATAACTTGTCGCAACCCATCTTCGGAAAGATTGGTCTATACCTTCTTGGTCGATGACTTGGGCTGAAGGATCAAGATTGAGAGAGATTAGAACTTAGGCCCAAACATACGACAACTTTGAACTAGACAAGTCTGTACGTTGACGGGCTCGGATCATCTATCCTCGGTCCATCCGGCAAACAAGTCAAGCTGCGGAAAGACGAAAGAAGATAAAGACAAAGAAGTAAAGGAAAAGATATGGACGAGCTGAAAAATAAAATCCAAGAAAAAATGTAAATCCAAACGGAATAAGGAAAAAGATAACAACAGGAAGATTTCCGCAAATCTTGCAAAAATATTCTCGAAAGCCGACTTCCCGCAGCTATAAAAGAAGACGATGGCCATACGATGAAGGCAGAGCGAAAAACCCTAGCATCTAGACTTAAGAACTTTGCAGTTTATCTTATCCGTCCGAGTTCTTTTGTACTCTCTTTTCCGATTCCTTTACTTTTTTCCCGATTTTTGTAATCTTTTCCGAGTTCTTATCAATAAAACTTCCTCCGGGTTTGCTAGTTTAGTGGTTATTCTTGAAAGTTTGTTCCCTAAAAGTTTTGCTCTACAAGTTTTGACCGAGCGAGTTTCGACTCTCACAATTTGGCGCCGTCTGTGGGGAAAAAAGAACTTTCGACACTCAAAAACCACCGATTAACAGATCCAAATATATGGTTACCATCGGAAACGGAGACGAGATAGATCAGCAACGACCAATCGATGACAATACACCCAACGTTACTGCTGGTAACACTTCAGCAAGAGGCAATGTTACGAACACGACCGCATCGGAGCCAACAATCAACGCAACTCTTTCCGAGCTGAAAGAGATGGTGGCAGCATTAAGAGAAAGGGCAGAAGAACAAGATAAGGAAAACATCATCCTAACTGAACATATCGAGATATTGAAAACCGGAAACCGTTCTCGGAGATCCAACCCGAATGAACGAAGGCGCCTAGACTTCTCAACGAAGGCGCCTAGACTTCTCAACGTCTGGAGATCCGACAAGGAATTCCTCGCAACGTCGCGAGCAGACCACGGGTGAATGAACCCCGCCAGCGACGAGACCCAATATCACTGATCCTCCTCCGATAATCTGTGGTCAAAAATCCGCGGCAATAAACGACACAGAAGACGAAGATTTACTCCCACCTGAAGGTCAGACCGCGTCGCCCTTCGATGACGAAGAGAGAATCGACGCAGATCGGTACGTCCCACATCTAAGCGAGGACGAACTATCAGAAGAAGAGGACGTAGAGCGAACTCGCCAAAACGGGCCAAGCCAACGGTAAAGAAACAACAAAAGGAGCGAGCTCGACGAACTCAGGGACGCGCTGGCTCAAACGACCGCGGAGATTAAAACTGTACGATCACAGGTTAACCGGGCAACAAGCGCAGCTCCGGAAATCGATCGCGTCTAGAAACACGTAAGACAACCTTCAAAGCCCAAATAACCGGACACGGATTTACAACCGGGCAAACTCAAAATCCCATTCTACGACGGAACGACTAATCCGAAGGCCCACATGATGGCTTTCCGAATTGCGATGGGAAGAGAAAATATCACTTGAAAGGATAAAGATGCCGGTTTCTGCCTCCTATTCGTAGAACATTTAAAGGAGCAGCCCTCGAATGGTTTTCAAGGCTAGAGCGCGATTCCATCGGAAATTTCCAGCAGCTATCGGAGGAATTCATGAAGCATTACTCAATCTTCATGGACACATAGACTTCTGACGTCGACCTATGGGCTTTGAGTCAAGGTGAAACAGAAAGCCTGCGGAAATTCATCGAGCGGTTCAAAAGAGTGGCCAGCCGCATTGAGAGTTTGAGCGATAAAGTGGGCATCGACGCATTTGAAGAAAGCACTTTGGAACGAGTCAGATTTTAGGAGGGAGATTTTGCTAAACCTGCCACAAACGATGGTGGATGCCTTGCACAGAGCAATAGACTTCAACGTAGATGAAGAGGAGATGAAGGTCTTGTCTTAAAAGCACAAATCAAATAAGCACTCAAGTAAGGAAACTCGTATATCAGCAAGCACAAGTGGCGAGAAGCGAATCTCAAAAACAACCAAAACCTCACGGCATGAAAGGACGATTGGATCACATAACTACCAAATCGGATCGGACCAGCAAGAAGACAGACCGACAGAATGGAGGAAACATTCATGGAACAATTGGACAAGGAATCCTAGCTCATACGACGAAAAAGCCTTCTGCGACCACCTAGTCCTAAGGACATTACACTGCCGACTGTCGCAGGCTGGGAATCAAACTCGCGGCCAAACTCGTAGCTGAAGAACTAGGAGATACGATAACGCTGAAGGACCTCGACGACGTAAAGATCGGAAATTAGTCAAGTAAACCAAACAAAAGCGACGATCCAAACAAAACGGATCGAGAACAAAACCATCAAGAAGGACACACCGCGATGGGCAGCAACAAGCAAAGAAAAGGGAACGATGAAGATCCTAAAGTAATCAGCAGACAAAGGATAAAAATGATTGTGCAAAGATCGCAATACCGCCCGAGGCCAAAGATATCAATCGATCCTTATCCTCGACGATCATGGGACACAACTATCCCTAGAAGAAACGTCAGGCATCGCACGACGAATCGTTATCCGAATCTACGATCACATTCGACGACGTGCAGATATCGAAGACCAACCACCTAGGCAAACAACCGCTGGTCGTAGAATTAATCATCAGGAATCGTCGTCTACCGGACATACTTATTGATACCGGAAGTTCTGTCGACCTAATCTTCTGTGAGACTCTAAGGAAAATTGACGTGAATCTAAACGAAGTGACGCCTTCCTAGTCGTCCCTAAGAGGATTTGTTGGAGACCCCGTAATCACCTTCGGAAAGATCAGACTACCGATAATCGCCGGAGGAGTCTTCAAAGTCATCGAGTTTACGGTGGTCGATCGCCCAACGATCTATGGAGCAATTCTCGGAATTCCATGGATAAACTCTATGAAGGCAGTGCCGTCGACTTATCATCTATGCATCAAGTTTCCAACGCCTTTCGGAGTTAGCACAATTTGGGGAAATCGAGATTGGCTAATCTCCGACGATCCCCAGAACGGAAAACCAGGTCAACAGACGAATGCAATGGAGAGAAGCTGCCCATCTCACCGAACCGACAGTCGCAATCAACGCTTCTCCGTATGAGGTCTTGTCCTGAGGAGAATCTGGCAAAAGCTCGGCGCTTCGAAACACAAGTGTAGACTAGGAAGGACCTTACATGATTACGAGAGAGATTCGTCCTGAAGTGTATGAGCTTGAGACTATGGACAACACCAAAATAGGATGGAACACGATGCACCTAAGAAGGTTCCGATACTGAAGACCTAAAAAATATATAAATCCGAGCTTAAATAACTCGGATCTGAGCTCAGCCAGCTCGGATCATAGCATAGCTAGCTCAGAAATCCGAGCTAAGACAGCTCGGAAATCCAAGCTGAGACATCTCAGATCTGAGCTCAACCAGCTCGGAAATCCGAGCTGAAATAGCTCGGATCAGAGAACAGTCAGCTCGGATCAGAGCACAGCTAGCTCGGAAATCCGAGCTGAAACATCTCGGATCTGAGCACAGCCAGCTCGGAAATCCGAGCTGAAACAGCTTGAATCCAAACACCTCGGATCTATCTAATATAGCTCGAAAATCCGAGCTGAACCTTCTCGAAAATCTCGAACTAACCACTTTCCGCAAAATCCCAAAGACCGCAAAAGTTCAACTCCTAGACCAAAATCGTCAGGTAACAAAATATACTCTTTCTTTTACCTTCGTATAATTTGTTAAGGTTAGGATACAAATTTCGGAATTTAGAACCAGCTTGCTAGTTTATTGCATAGTTATTAGGAATGATTTTCTTTGTCTACTGACCGCCGCGGTGAACAAATTCACATATCTTTTACGGATATTAGCCGACACGTCCTATACGGATTAAGGCTCTATACATCCAATTCATGGATAAAAGTGCGCTAAAAAAATTCTTTAAATACCTCCAAGGTTTTTTTATTATCACCAAAGGGAACATAAGTCGAGAGTTTGACGTAAAATCCCGAATAAGGATTGTTAAGAGGTCTTCAAATCCGCTGCACCAGTACTAGAAGCGATAATAAACTCCCAAAAATCCAGCATGACGCTACTCAGTACGGTGGTGGAGTAACGTTTTAACCAAGTATATCTTGGTTCGGTATCTTTGAAAGGTAGTCCTGCGGATACCGACTTATTTTCGGAGAACAAAAAATGCGAGGCGAGAGCCTCGCAAAAAATCGGAATCGTAAATCCAAAACCAGTAAAATACGACGCATTGGTCTCGACGACGTCATTATTGAGTACACGACCAACTTAGGAATACGAGGCGGAAGATCCCGCACTAGTACCAAAGTCAACCGTAAAACTCTTGGAAACCCAGTAATAACATTTCCGAACACACTGGTCTGCATATTGCAAATCAGCCAAAAAACGCGTGTTATTACCTCTCGAAATTCGAAACCCAGTAAGACGCCTCCGAGCACAGTGGTCTAAGCGTAACGAAACCCGGTGGAAATGCCTCCGAAGCGTACCAGTCCGAACATCTTAAAAGGCATGCATGGCAAATTTCCGAGTAAAACCAGCTCGGAAATTTTGAGCTAAACCAGCTCGCTTTGAACTAGACCAGCTCGGAAATCCCAAGCCGAACCGACTTGGGTCCGAGCCGAACCAGCTCCGGAATTCCGAACTGAATCAGATTGGAAATTCCAAGCTGAATCAGATCTCTTCCAAACAAAACCAGCTCGGAATTCCAAGCTAAACCGTCTCGGAAATTCCAAACTAAACCAGTTCAGATCCAAGCCGAACTAGCTCGAAAATTTCAAGATAAATCAACTCGGGACCCAGTCAAACCAATTCAAGCTTCCGAACTAAAGCAATACGGTCTATAAAAAAATCCCGAACTTTTCGAAACACTAAATCAAACGTCATACATTAAACGATTTTCAACGTCGAAGTACATAGAAAGATTAAAAGCGTTGATATACTCAAAGACAAACTAGCACAACAACCAATCATCTCATCCAGAAACAAACATAAGTCGTATCCACCATCCTAAAACCAGGCATCTCCTTGAGATGAACCGGCCTCGTCACCATGAAACAAAGATGGATCAACGCAGTCCCTAGCTTCAGCAATCAGTTGGTTGTATTCAAAGACGTCTCCTTCTCCCGGACAGATCCTCGACATTAGATCCGCCTCTTCATAATAAAATGCAGGAGATGCTCGGATCTCAACTCAGCAATCAAATCCAGGTTGCTCCTTGCCGCGAAAAATGGCTTTGCCTCTCTACAGCCGACTGCAGTCCGAAGAGAGACCTCTCGGGAGGCCTCCCTCTCGGCAAGTCGGGTTCTCAGAGCCTCGACCTCAGCTGAAGCCGCAGTCCTCGCAGCATCGAGAGAAAACCTCGCCGTCTCGAATTCTTTCTTCCCATCTTCCATAGAATCTCTCATAGCAGCAAGCGACTCCGACAAACGCACGTTGTCAACGGATCGCCTTGCGAAACGGTCCCAAATTCCCCGAAGCCTCATATCGGATTCAGCGGCATGACGATTGACCAAGGCCCACGCCTAAAAAAACTCAGACAAATCAGTAAAGTAATGAGATAAGACCGCATGTCTCATGGCAAAGTAAAGAAACTAACCTTCAACATGTCTTGCCCAACGCTAGTAAGGGATTCACCACAAATCATGTCTTCGTATCTCGTAGTAAGATCTCCCGGATGACGAACATCCGCGCAAAAGCTAGCAACCGCAACAGCATCGGTATACATGGAACCTTCGCTATCACGAGACCGTGCCAGGATTTCGGGTTGCGGAACTTCAAAATCCTTTCCATGTCGCTTCCTGGGTCTTCGACTAGGTTCCGGCGCGAAGACCCGATCAGACGAATGCGATATAGGAACTTGCGGAGCATTCACTCCCTCACCATTATCGACACCAGTAGAAGCTCTAGGAATGTTCCTTCTTAGCGCGGGATTTTTGCCGATCCAGTCGTCGAAGCCATGAAAGTCAAACTCCGGAAGCTCAACCCCTTCTGCGATCCACGGAGAAACCAAACCTTAGTCCTGGATATCACTATCGTCCTCGACGTCCGTTTTGTCATCAGTCCTCGCTGCTCGATGAGCCGCGTCCATTTGACTAGCACGGATAACACGCTCAATCGAAAAATGCTGCCTCCAATTCATGCCGCCTTCTTGAAGCACCCAAATGAGCTGAACCAGCTGCGGTGGACACGTCACGCAGATGTCTTTCTCTGAAAATAAAAATTATTATCGTTAGAAGGTCGGCACGAGACAAATCTAAACAACGGAAATAACTAAGCCCACTACCAAGCTCTCCCCATTTTGATATCACCAATCGAACACAAGCCTCTCCAACGGACGCATCTTCTATCAAGACATAAAAGAAATGATGCCTCCATTGGCAATCCTTCTTTTCGAAATCTGATATAACTGCCCGACGAAGATAGGGCCTAAGGTAATACTCAGAATCGCGCTTTGCCGGAACCACGTGAAGCATGTTCCGAAGATGTAACACTCGGAGGTCGAATCCACATTTGAAACTACGAACTAGTATGCCTACCAAGTGTCTTAGGCTCCTAGGAAAAATTTGCGTCAAAGCCAGTCCATGGCGTCGAAAGTAGACGGTATCCTTACCGTCACGTTCTCAGGGATCTTAGAATTGCGTCGAAGCTCCACGACCGACTCTGCCGAAGACAACGTCGAGCCAACAGGATTAGGAATCTTTTTCTTTTTCCTCGGACGACTCTTCTTCGGCGCATCTGGAGGATAATCCCAGTAACAAACTTTCTCCCGGTTAACCTGAGCGCCTTCGAACTCATTTTGACTGACGCATCCGCAGAGTCCGAAGGACAAGGCTGATTAGCGCGAAGTCTAATTGCACGCCAAACTCCAGAGGACTCTCCTTTGGACCAATTGGCACGACCACATCGCAGTTCACGATCCACCATTTTTGTCAAGAACACCGTCAGACAAAAACTCAGACTTGAAAAAGATCCAAGGCTTCTAAACTCACAAGAACGAAACTGGAAATCTTGACAAAATTCACAAGGAACAGAAAAGAAGCTAGAGAGAGAAGTTACCTTTGGATTTATTGTCTTTGGAAAGGAGTGAGAAGTGAAGAATGGAGAAGTGAACTTATATAGAATTCACCAAGGTAAGGCATGGGACATTCTGGATAATTACCATGTTGTCATAAGCATGCCCGAGCAAATCACGGCAGAACGACTCATGAGTGGACACGGTGCCAAGATGTCTCAGCATGCAAGAATCAATTATGACTGATGAACAATGCTTCGTGCAACCCGTCATCACAAGGCAATGGCGTCGGATGAAGCTCTCTCGGACTATCTTTTACGCCTCGAATAACAAAGCAACATCATCATCACCGTACTCGGATCTGACGAGCGGGGGGCTAACTGTTGGGGTTAAAAACCACTCGGCGAAAATAATAGCCGAAGCCGAGACCAGACAATCGGATACAAATGAATGTCTGCATCGGACATTCAAAGTCTCGTATGAATAACCAAGTTACACGAAGTGCCGACAACTTCACTTAAACAATTTATCGGAAAAACGTTTTCGACGAATACATTTCGTACAAAACAGAAAACACTGTGATCGGACAAGCATATCTTCCGACAGGAACTACGGGCTAACAGGACGTCCAAACAGGCAAGGGACGAGCTGAACCAGCTCGGCAAACTGGGCTGAACCAGCTCAGAAATCCGAGCTGAATCAGCTCCGAAAACCGAGGTGAAACAGCTCGGATTTTCCGAGGTGAAACAGCATGCATTTTTCCGAGCTGAACCAGTTCAATGCCCGAGCTGAACCAGCTTGGATCCGAACGCATCTCTCCTCATTCCTGACCATGAGTTATCCTTCCGTAAATCCCGAGCTGAACCAGTTCGGATTTTACGAGCTGAACCAGTTCAGGTTTTCCGAGCTGAACTTTCCGAATGGATAACCAAACATTTATCGATATGCATAACTTGTCACAACCCATCTTCGGAAACATTGGTCTATACCTTCTTGGTCGATGACTTGGGCTGAAGGATCAAGATTGATAGAGATGAGAACTTAGGCCCAAACATACGACAACTTCGAACCAGAAAAGTATGTACGTTGACGGGCTCGGATCATCTATCCTCGGCCTATCCGGCAAACAAGTCAAGCTGCAGAAATATGAAGAAGTAAAGGAAGAGATATGGACGAGCTAAAAAGGAAAATTCAAGATAAAAATGTAAATCCAAACGGAATAAGGAAAATATAACAACAGGAAGACTTCTGCAAATCTTGCGGAAATATTCTCGAAAGCCAACTTCTCGCAGCTATAAAAGAAGATGGTGGCTATATGATGAAGGAAGAACGAAAAACCCTAGCATCTAGACTTAAGAACTTGGCAGTTTATCTTAGCCGTCCGAGTTCTTTTGTACTCTCTTTTCCGATTCCTTTACTTTCTTTTCCAAATTTTGTAATCTTTTCCGAGTTCTTATCAATAAAACTTCCTCTGGGTTTGCTAGTTTAGTGGTTATTCTTGAAAGTTTCTGTTCCCTAAAAGTTTTGCTCTACAAGTTTTGACCGTGCGAGCTTCGACTCTCACAACAAGCACTTGCCAAAAGAAAGAGAAGCGATTAAGGAAATCGGGAGCAGCACATGCTCTCGATTGGGACTCGATCTATCTATCCCGCAACACGAAAACATGCACACACACATGCTCTTTACGTTCTTGGTAACTTCCATGAGTCTACATAGCTACCGACAAGGAAACAAACCCACCACTCCCAGTTGTAAACATGAAGTCTCACGACCTACGACACTCATATGAGCTTGACATGAAGCAGGCTGAATCGGCATGGGACGCTCTCTGGGAGCAGGTTGATGCGTTGCACGGTTTTGCTTGTGAACTGGAGGCTGCTCGTGAGCAACTCGAGGAGGATGAGGCGTCTGCTGCTTTAGTTTTAGAGAGGCAAGGTGTTGCGGGTCCTGAGAAGATGGTTGCGGATATTAAGGGCGTGAATCACGATGAACGTCTTGAGGTCGATCTCTTGAGGTCAGAAGGCGGTCGCCTGACTTATCAGTGTAGCGAGCTGCGGGCTTCTTTCGATGAGCGTCTCTTGGTTGAGCGTAGAGCTCTTCATGAAACGATTTTTGATCATCTTGGCGAGTTGAGGTCGGAGAGAGAGCGGGATGAGCACTAGTTTGGGAATCTTCTTGTGTTGAATTAAGTGGTTGCCATTCTAGGTGCATACCGGTTGCTTGTTCAAGAAGGTATCTCTGTTTCTCCCGCACTGATTGCTCAGCTGGAACAAGACGAGCCTTTACTTCGCCGTGAAGTCGGTGCATTGAAACCTTTTTTCTTTGTCCTCGTGATCCATTTTTTTACCTTCTCCTGGGTTGTCCAGCCGTGGGGCTGTTGTTGGTGGAGTGGCGTCGAGTGGTGGAATGGAGATCGTGCCTGCCGAGGTCACAATTTTCCCCGATGTGCCTAGTTCTTTAAATTAGCTTTGATATTCTGTAAAATAGTTGTCTTTTGGTTTTGTTGGAGGTGCCTCATTGTGAGCCTTCTTCCTTTCTTCTTCTTTTTTTTAGTAGTGGGTAATCCGAACTTTGACGATCCTTGATCGTGTGTACATATCTACTCCACTTTTTCTTGTGGTTGCTTTTGACGTTCTGTGCTAAGTCATTGTTTGCTGATGCGGCCTCACTTCATGTTTGTGTTCATTCGAAAGCTCCTTGATGTACTTTGGCAGCATTTCTTTTTGTTTCCGAGGTTTAGTTTGCGTGTATTTATTGCTTTCCAGTAGTTGTCTTGCATGTTTATGGAAAGGTGGACCGTTGCATTGCTTTAAATGCGTCTCTTTGGGTACCGCTTCCTTTCCTGGTTCTAAATTTCATCTTTTCTTCTTGCTTTTCTTGAGTGGGGTTGAGTTTTAGTTTCATAAAAGGCGGAATCTTGGTAGAATTTGGCGGCAAGGCTATTGTTCCAATGAGTTTCTTGATTTTCTTCTGTGTCGGCCGTCGCTGACCTCCGGGATTTCGGTGGTTGCCGTTAACGGATGAGCTCTTTTTTCTGTGGCGTGGGAGCTTGTCGATGTGTAGGTATATACCGGTAGCCGGCCTTGTTTGTCATCTTTGCGAACTTAAGGGCGATATGCAACTCCTCCTCTTGGGTGGCTTCGATGCGTCGCTGATTTTAGTAATGCATGAGTGTTGTCCTGTTTCGAACTTGTAGCTTTATTATGAGTGTGTTATCCATTTGTTGGGTGCTTGTGCCCTTCAGCCCCCTCTGTTTTAGTGTCGGTGTGTTGCTACATTTTTTTGTTTTCGCAGAGCGACGAGCAGGGGGTCGGGTTGGCTCTCCTTCCTTTCCGCGAGGGGAGATATCTTCTAGGGTTGTTGTCGACGTCCGACTGTCCAGGGGATCCGTGGGGTCCGGCCTTTGAGCTTGGTCGTTCTTTCTGGTATGCTGAGGCCGACGTTTACCCCATCTTGGACTGCCTCTGCTACTTGCCTCTGCTCAGATCTCCGTCTTTTGAGGATAGTCTTGCAGGGAACAAACATTTGACGACGTGCTCACGTGCAAACTGTTATTGTTTTCTGTTGTTGTTTTTGTTGTTGTTGTTGTTTTAGTTTTGGTTCTCCTCGTAAGAGGGGATGTAAGCTTTGATTCGGAAGAAATTGTCTTTCAAGAAATAAGATTTTATCCCCCTTTTTTGTTTTTGTTTCTTTGTGATTTGACAAGAACGGAATAAAAAAAAAAGAAAGATTTTGCTTGTCTCTCTCTCCCTTTTCTCTTTTTTTTTGTAAGTGCGAGTCGTTTCTCGGCTTTAGGCGAGATCAAATTTTAGGTGCAAGTACGTGCTCGGCTTATCCTGTTTTTGATTTTCTCGGATAGAAACAATGCTTGCCCTTTTGTTTACAGATGTTTGTGAGTGCGAGCTTTGGCTTGGCTTATCTCGTCACATGTTTAGTTTCCAAGGCGCGAGTACATACTCGGCTTATCCTATGGAGTCCCGGAACATAATTACGCGAAGGAGGTTCGGCATACAAAACTTGTTCTAAGCACTTATGCGGGGTCTGGGCCCGGCTTATAGTCTTTAAAAACAACGGTGTGACACAATATGTCACTGTGCATGGGACACATGTTTATTTGATCGATCATTTGGTCAGAATGTCGATAGTTAGATATTAGGAAGCGTAGTCGTGTGAAAGGGAAAAAGGATTTTTGATTTATAATATGAAGGTGGATGTACCTTGTATAGGTCGCCTACATACTCTCCGAGGAGAGAACAAGTTGAGCGTAGTTCTTTTTTTTTATATACTATAGTGAGGACGAGCACGTTCTTATCTTTGGTAGTCGTGGTTTGGTAACACATTTTTTAGAGAGTGATGGAGTGCTCAGAGCTGATCGATGCATCGTCTCTTTCTGTGGTGTTTTGTCCGCCCTCATTGGTATGATTATTTGCCCGACATGCCTTGACATTTCGATTGTCTAGGCCGCGTCACTCGTGAGGTCGGCAGGACGCTTTCCCAGATGCCACTTCTCATGCTTTCACAGCTCCGATCCCTGTGGGATTCTTTTGACGGTGAGGTTGATTGAGTTATTTTATTTTAACGTGATCATGATAGCTTTCTGGTTGTCTGATTGAAAGTTGATTGTAAGTGAATCTCTATGGGTGCCTTAAGATCCGCCCGGTTTTTCTCAGTGAGAATGACTTCCTCGTTGCTTCTTGGTCACTCGGCGATTGCCTTGTCCCATCTCCATTGTGCGTTGACTTCCTGCGTGTGTGTTTGTGCTGATCTCTCTGAGCTATTGCGAGCCAACGATCATCAAGTGATCCTATAAGCGCGTTTGCTCAGTGTGAGGGTTTCCTCGTCGTGGCGAATTCGCTTAGGTTGTGCGTGTGTTGGTTATTCCATGTACTTCCCTTTGTCGGTCAGACTGCTGAGTCGCTCCTCCTCGCGTACAGGAAGTTGCTCTGTTTCTTGACTCTCGAGGGGAGTTGCAGGTGTGTTCTGATTCACTGGGGTTGTTATCTTACTTTGGTAATCACTGAGTAAAAGACTTCGTAAGTGGCGACACTCGGTGGTGTCATGTTTGGATCGTTGGTGGAAAGTGCAGAAGAGCTCGTCTTGGTCGTTGATTCATGCGGTCTTACTTCGTGCTCGGCTTTGTTGACTAACATTGTGGTATGTCGCTGACTTATTTCTTTTCTCATTAAGGGGCCTTCAGGCGGGGTTCCTTTTCGTTCTTAGTCGAGGAGAACTTTCTTACCAACGTGTTTCTTTTTTCTTCTGCCTTGGCAAAGGCCAACGCCATGAGGAAGGCGTCTTCGAGGGGTCTGTGGTCTGTTTGTAATCAGCTTATCGCGGAAGGGTGATTTGTACCAGAGCCCCTATCGCAGTGCCAGGAGTCCTTCTTCATCGGCCCCCGGGATTTTGGAGGAGGTGGGTTCCAACCTATTGACATATAACATAAGAGACTCCTTCGACCCCTGGTTTATGGTCCAGAGGTCGGTGCTAGAGGTTTCCACCTGGCTGATCGTTGAGTGTTGCTCGAGGAAAGCGGTTGTTAGCTGGTGATAGATGTCGATAGAGTGTGCCTTTAAGCGTAAGAACCAGTCGAGGGCGGCGCCACCCAGTTTCTCCCCGAAGAGTAGGCAAAAACCGGTATCGCGTTCCTCGGAAGGGAGTTGGGTTTGTGCTAATGCGGTATTGAAAGTCGTTAGGTATTGGCGAGGGTCCGCGATTTCTTCATAGACTGGTTGCTTGATCTCTTCGTGGTGCCCGATCGGCATGCTCATTATTCTTATTGTGAATGGCGTCTCCTGCTCCTCTTCGAGGGATTTATCATCTTGGGACAAGTCGGGTTTCCTATATTCGTATGGTGCTTTGCGGGTCGGTCGCGTCTTCAGCGGTTTGAACTCGTTGTCTTTGCTAGTCATCGCTTGATATCGGGTTGGCTTGCTTGCCGGCTAGTTAAAGTGGATACTGACATTCTCGGTGAGCTCGTCGACCAACGTTGCTAGGGTTTTAAAGAGGGGAGATGCACCTCGTCCAACGGTCTTGGCAAGGCTGAACTTAGAGCAAGAGGGCTCGGAATTCGGCTGGGCAGCTCTGGGTTGTTATTGGTTGAGAAAGTCCTATCATCTCGGCTTCGTCTTAGAGTGTATAAAAGTTTTCCAGTCCCCACAGACGGCGCCAATTGTTGTTAGGGAAATTCGATCTAGTATAAAAGGTCAGACTGTGACATGAAATGTCCAAACTACGAGGTGCGAGGTAAAGTTAAATGAGGTCAAAACTATTTTTTAATTATCTTAAGGCCAAATATTGCTTGAGGTCAGAGCTTTACTGAAGTACCTCGGCACTCTCACAAGTTACAATGAGACTAAAATGAAGAGTGAAGGGTCCTAATTATAACGCTTGGATAGTGACTTTCTTCTCTGCGGTTGACTCCTTAGTGGACTTGTCTCCTTGGGCCGAAATGCATGTGGATGATTTAAGAAGATTTTAATGGGCTTTGGTTGGGTGCTAAACCCATATCCAACAAAAAGTGTGTTTAGAATATGGGTTAGTTAATAATTTTTAAATTAGGCCTCGTAGAGAAGAAGTATGCTGCCCGTGAAATACCGACTTCCTTCATGATATTCCTCGGTGAAATGACGTGGATTGTGTTATGCTAACAGCATCTAGCTAGTGTCTCCCATTCAAAGCCTATGTAAACATAGAGACTAGCTAATCGCCATGAGTGAAACATATTTCCCTTGATACTACAATGTATGATTATGCGTTCTCTAAGATAAAAACGAGGTGGAACCTACAATTGTATTTGTTGTGGTTGGCATTTCACAACATTCTGTATGTATGATGATTTTTAACTGAATTTCGTAAAATAGATTTACTTACAAATCATATATAATTTCTACAATCCATTTTTGTTTTATTTATATTGACATGTTAGAATTGAGTATCTTCAATATTCTAATTTGTACAACAAAATGAAAATGTATTTGTTTCTTCCAAAAATAGACTACCGATCTCATCTACCTCGTTGACTTGGCTACACATTACAATTTTTCATCTTTTACGGAGTTTAAGATCTATTTTTAGTGTACATTTGAGTATATATATGATGTGTATGGATAAGAAGTTTATGCAATTAACAGAAACAATCTTTTATCCATTTCTAGAATTATGAAGTGTTTTATTTTGGCTATAGTTTTGTGTGTTCTCATGTTCCATGTTACGAACATTGTGAAAGGTAATATTCTCTTCACTTTTTCATTTGATTATATATCTGCGACTAACACAAATATTATTCACCTATAAACACAGCTGATGTTAAGAGAAAAAAAAAACAAAACGTAAATGATATGTCCTATTTTATCCAAAATCTTTATCTAAGATTTAATTAATTGTATTTTTTTTGTTGCTTGAAAATTGTTAAAGTGAATGGACAAAATCGTCCTCAATGTCAAAAGTTAAGTAAGTGGGAAGGAGTATGTGGCGCTGATGGAAACATGATGTGCAAAAGCAAACAGAGTGGAAGAAAGTTTGTGCGTTGCGACTGTAAGGACGCCGGCGCGCGCCCCAAATATAAAGAGCGAGCTGCCATTATCTGCACTTGTTATACGAAACTTCCTTGTCCGTAATAAATTCTTATGGTTTCGATATTGTGCTAGATTTTACTCTGGCTACAAAACAAATTTCTCAATAAATAAGAGACAAAGAAAAAGAGTTTTTATTTTATTTATAATAATAACATCATTGATTGTTAGTCTATATTGTTTTCCTTCTTGATTGTTTTTTATTTCTAAAGAAAATAAATAAATTTAAAGTTAATTATTTAAATAAAATCTTGTTATGAGGCCTTCCTTACCATTATCTTCAAAAGTAGTTTGTTTATCTCAAACAATCTATTTCTATGTTCATTTTATCCAAATTTCTTTAAATCATCTGAAAATTCTATTAAAATGTGTGATCCGGAAGAGAGAATCTCAAAAACATGAACTCCAAAGAAAGGAAAACTAAAACAGTATCAAAATTCTTATTAAGAAGGAATAATAGATGCTACTTAAAAGATTTTCTCTGTCATGAAGCTAAGCTGGAACACCTAACGCGGAAAAAAATTGTAATTAATTCTCTTGGAGATCTACCAACCAATTTTGTTAGCTTTTGGGATTTCTAATTCAACTGGAAATTTTTGAAACCATGTCGGACTAATAGGATTTTTCCAATAAAAAACACAATACAATGGCCATTCAGAAGGCTTAGTTAACGTTTCAAAAATAGCTTGTGAAGAAATTATCATGCTTTAAGGAGTAAATTGAAATAAAAAATGGAGCGTTCAGATCACATGTATTAGCTTTTGCAATAATTATGTTTGAAGATCAGACAACCGCTTTTGAGCATGAAAAAGAAGTGCACCACTATATACATGAAGAAATTCTTCTCATTTGCATTGAAATTGCCATTGATAGTTCCTTACGATGGATGGACCGATGGTTGATCCGGCGACAAACTTACTAGTTAACGATTATGTCGATAGCATGTAGTCAACCACAAACAAGAAAAATATGTAAGTTAAAATGTCCATGTTCTCAATATCGAAATGCTAGGATTACTAGGATTTCATGAAGTATGGAATTACTTGCATTTACATGTGTTTATATTTGGGTTATAAGATTTTGTATCTTCATAAAAAATATAAAATTATAATGGGGAAATTGCTAAAAATACCCCTTAAATTGATTTTAAATAAAAGTGTACTCCACAAATTGAATCAAATGTAAAACAGATTTTCCTTCCTAGGTAAATTATTGCGAAGTCCTTATGACCAAACAAAAAAACAAAAACCGCAATTACCATTATAACCTTCGCATGTGTCGGACTTCTATAGAGGTCTGATTAATTAGACTCTAATAGAAGTCTAAATGACTTTATCAGACTTCTCTTAGAAGTCTGATACAGAATAAATTTGTAAATTTAAATTTTAGAATTATAAAAAATATTTTGTCAAATTATATACAAAAATTAAATATATACAATTTAATAGTATATCAATTAAAATTTGGTAAATTGAGTCAAACTAAACAATATGTAAGGTAAAGTAAGTTCTAAACCTCAAAACATGTTTTGTAATGGAATATTTACATACAAGTTACATATAACTTTATGGTTAGATTCATGGTTTACCAAATTAACATTTAAATTTTAAAACTTGCACATATGTGTTATAATGTTCATATATTTAACAAATTTTATGTTTCCTAGTTGTTTTGTTTAAATATTTTTACTTATAAGTAATAAATATTAGATTTAGGGTTTACCAGACTTCATGGCGAAGTCTGAATTTTGAGGTTTCTCAGACTTCCAAGAGAAGTCTGAGTCGTATTTAAGTTAAAATTTTAAATTTAAAAAGTTATAAAAAATAATTTGATATACTTTTTTATACATAAATTAAGCATAAACATTTTTTATGTATATAAATTAAAATTATATAAACTTTGATCAAATTTAAGCATTGAAGATATATTTTGTTCAAAACACCATGTAGTTTGGTCTATGTTTCACATATGAAGTTGAATATCATGTTTTTATTTGTAGGGTTAGATTGAAAGTTTGTGAATCTTCATTCATATTGTTACATTTACATATAGTGGTTAGTTTGTGACTATGTTTAACGAGTTTGATGTTTATTATAAGTTTCTATATAAGATGATGGTATTTAAATACTAATTATTAGATTTATGGTTTTTCAGACTTCTAGATAAATCAGGTTCAAGTATTTAGACTTCCATGAAGTCTTATTTCAGACTATTGTGACCTAAAAGTATCTTGAACCAAACAGCCGCTATCGCTCTAAGAATTCACTGCCGCCGCAGACCATAAGCCACCGCTAGTACAATCCGTCGTTGCTCGTTAACATGTCAGGAACAACTGGAGAAGTCGTGGTTGCTAACACCGATCCGATTTATCACCTCAATGCTACTGATAATCCTGGAGCATTGATCTCATATGTTTTTTCTGAAAGAAGAAAATTACCCAGAATGGGCAACTGAGATGAAGAACTCGCTTCAAGTGAAAACGAAGCTTGGCTTCACTGAAGGAACGGTTAGCAAACCAGAAACATAACCGGATCTAAGCTTGTGGCTTGCCGTGATCTGATGATAATCGGCTGGATCCGAACTACCATTGATCCGAAATTCCCTTCATTGTTGCGTATGTTTCTTATGCAGCAACTCTGTGGGAAAACCTTCGTGTTTGATTCTCATTTGGCAATGGAGTTCGAAAACTGGTTTTAAAAGATGAAATAGCTTCTTTGAATCCTCAACCTCAGAGGACATCCTCTTTGAATCCGCAAGCTCAGAGGGTAGCCTCTACGAATCCTCAATCTCAGAGGAAAGCCCCTACAAATCCTCAATGTAAGCCTCTTTCAGATCGCATTTTTCCTGATTTTGAGCCTGATTATTATTATGTACCCTTTTGAGTCTGAACCGTTTGAGTAAGATATGTGTCTTTAGTTCCATGCAAGATTTTTGAATGTATTGTCTGATTTGAATGAGTCTGTTTTTGATGACGCTGATTTTGGGTATGATTAGTAGTTGACTTTGAATCAATTGTTGAGTCTGAACCCTTTGATTTTGAGTTTCTTAGCTTGGGTTTTGTGCCTTTTGTAGTCTGAGTCTGATTGTGAGTCTGATGTTGAGTCTGAACCCTTTGAGTTTGAACCCTTTGAGTCTGAAGGAGATCGATACTTGATCCTGCATTGTTTCGTCTGAGCTTTGCGGATAGCTTTTGACACTGATTTTAATGTATCATATTCTTGAGTCTTATTGAGAATGTAAATTGACTGATACTTGATCATTCCTTGTTTCATCTTTGTCTTTTTGAGTCTTATTGAGAGTACTTGACTAATACTTGTGAGCTTTGATCTGTGTGTTGAGAATGATACTTGACTGATAGTTGATCCTGCCTTATTTCGTTTGAGTCTGTTTTTGAGTCTTATTGAGAGTTTGGGAACTTGACTGATACATGACTGATACTTGATTTTGAGTTTGTGAGCTTTGATCTGCTTGTTGATCATATTTTCAGGTCAGATGTCTCCTCCACAAGTCTCTCCGACTCGATCATTTCAAGTGTCTCAACAACCAAGGGCGTATCCGGTGCAGAACTCCGAAGTTCAAAGTAATTGGGCGCATGAAGCTCAGCATTCAAACCAAATGGATGACAATTTGATTGACAGGGTTGACGACAATGTGGTAATTCAACCAAATCTCGAGGAAATCTGTCTCCGCTATCTTGAGAGGCTACTAAGCATGCCAACCCGTGAAAAGTGGACTACTGTTCTCTCTCCACTTCTTCCCCAGCCGCGAAATACAACTTAGTAAAAGTTTATTTCCCTCTCTCCATTTTAGTTCTTTTCTTTGATTCATAATTTATTCTGATTCTTTGTTGTCTGTGTAGGTTTGGTCGTGACAAGTCTAATATTGTCCGGAAGATTACGAAGGTCTTCATAAACAAATTTGATGGTGTGTTCTATAGTTGAAGTCATGTGCCTCGACAGCGAGCAGAGCGGTACTTCATAGAGTTTGCGGTTATTATATTAAATTAGTCTACCTTTTAGTATAATTTCGATTATTTTCTTAGTAATATCATTATGCTGTTTCTATTGTAGAAAGAGCACCACTGGGATATGTTAATCACAAGGACCGTTCAAGCACATTTTGAGGCTATTTTTCAAAGGAGAATGAAGGATCATTTCTGGTATGCAACTGATATACCATAGATTTCAGGGATTTTAGCCATGGTATATATCTTATTTATCGAGTCTTTTATTATGTTTTGGAGTCTTTTCAGCTGTTTTACAGGTTTAAGCACATTTGGAGCTCAATTGGAAGTTCTGGGAGCATTTGGAGCAATTCTGCACTGTTTAGAGACTTCATAGAGTTCACTTGCTGCAAAATCGCCTTGCAACTGTCGATGCAGTATGTGCAACGGTCGTTGCAAGGTGATTTTAGGGTTCTGCGCCCTTACAGTTTTTGCCCAGAAACTTTCCAGACTTGCAAAAAGGCCCCCAGACGTGTTTTAGACTATATATTAGGGTTTTTAGCCACCTGTTTAGGCTACGCTTTACTTACGCATTATTTTACTCAGAGAGGGTTTTAGGGGCTGATCTTGTTCTCGAAAGAGACTTGATTTTGAACCCCAGTTCTTTATTCTGTTTTATGATATTTGGTTTTCTATTCAAGATATTTTTTGTTTCGATGAACATGTCTGAGTATTTTACCTGTTAGGTTTAGGGATTCTCATTAGGGATTTCATGGAATTATAGGTTAATCAATCTGTTTGGGATTCATACTTGCTAGTTCTTTGTCTAGGCTTGTTTTTAATGCTTAATCTGAAGTAGCTATCCAGATTTATGACGTTAGGTTGATTGATACAACGGCAGTTGGTTAATTAGCTAGAAAGAACCTAGATGAGCAATTGAATTACTCGCAAAGAAATTTGGTTTAGTTTAATTGTGAACATATCGAACTTGAAATTAATGCTGGTTTAATCTGTTAGTAATTGCAAAGGAATTTGGATTGTTGCACTTAGGCTTAGAGAATTCTCGCAACGACAGTTGGTTAATTCTATATACGTGTTTTGAGTTCTAGAACAGTTCCTAATTAGATCCCGATTGATTGATTGCCTATGTTCCTGATTTCCTGAGAACTCCCTTGACTTAATGCCTTCGCTTGCTTGCCTACACCGCTCACTTTACTTTTCTGCTATCTGATTTACTGCTTTCATCACATTGCTTTCTCCTAGTTTAATCTTTACTGTTTCATAATCTATTGTTGACCAGAGTCCCTATGGATTCGATACCCTAAGTAATACAACTACATCATTGTGCACTTGCAGTTAGAATAGGGATAATTCTTGACCTATCATGCTTTTGGCGCCGTTGCCGGGAACTCTTTTGAGTCTTCGATAGATTTGAACTTAGGGTTTAGACTAGGTTTTTCGTTTTCATTTTATTTTACTGAATTTTTTTTTTTATAGTTTTTCTCTGTTTTGCAGGGCAGGTTCGACAGAATCGGCTTGCATCGATCGACACGGTCCTGTGTGTCAATCGACATAGTTTTCACACTGCATCGATCGACGCTCCTCTTGCATTGATGGACACAGTTTCGCGGAAACACCAAGAAGAGATCGTAAAGATGATGTGTCAGAATGATATTTTCGGCTCAGTGGTTGACAATTCACAGATAGCTGGGTTGAAGAATAAAGTTGAATATCTGCATAGTCTTATACTTGGGAAGTATGCGCAACAAGCGACCAACTACGTCGGAGGGAATGGACTCTACAGTCAGAAATCTGCTTTCCAGGGACCCTTCCAGCAACAGAGTAAGTACTCCTTCTCAAGGAACTATGGTGTTTCTTCTTACCAAGCACCGCCTGCACTTATGCATAAGAGCAGATTGGAGATCATGATGGAGAAATTTCTTGAGGAAGAACAGAAGATCGCTGCGTCCTTCAACTCAAAGATGGATGCAATATATGAAGACTTGAATGGGAAGTTTGAGTCCATGAACACTCATATTAGGTTGCTAGATACACAAGTGGAACAAATTTCAAGTTTCGCCAAAGGGAAGAATGCTCATATCGACGCCATCTCAGTTCAGGATGAACGCAGGCCGGATCAAGAGTCATATCTTGAAGTTAATGTTGGGAATGTCCTGAAATCTGTTGTACATGCTCTAAGTGAAAGTCGTATAGTCGAGATGAGACAATCACACAACACTAGGTAGTCATAACGCTTTGCTAGAAGCCACTTATGATCAATGAGTTGAGAACTCATTGCTAGTGTTATATGATCCTACAGGGTCACACACCTAAGCAAACTGGGCGTTAAAGACGAGGTTGATCATTAATGTAATGATCCAGTAAATGCATATGTGATATGCATTCGATATCAATGTTCTGGGGAGTGTCGATCGTTGCAGTTAATGCATCGATCGATGCACTCGCGGATTAATCAGATTAATTCGGTTTAATCGTTGGTTAATTCCGTTGTGGTTTAAGCCGACATATATAAGATATATGGTCGACCTAAACTCGTCCCTAACCTAATTCACAGCCACCAGAACACAGAAACAAACCTCTCTGGAGATTAGATCTCTGTAAGGCACTAGCATCCCTGCGGTCCAGTTTGTGTGCGTGTGGATACCAGTAGAGGCGCAGCACTTGAGGCGCTTCGTGATCTCGATTATCTGCAAACCTTCCGCTGCTAATCATCAGGTAAATCTGAGATCCCCATAGATTCAATTACATGAACCTTAGATCCTAGGCTCGGAATTCAGACTAGGGTTGCTAATCCTGATTAGAACTGCTAGAAATTCCTTCAGTGGTATCAGAGCTTTAGGGTTCCATTGAATCTGTAGCATGATGATTAGATTAGTTGAATCTAGATCTTTGTATGATTGATACAAGCATGCTAAAATTCGTTTTCCTGAAAACCTAGTTTAGGGTTCTGATCGAAAACGTTTAAGGGTTTTCTCGCATGGTGTCGATCGATGCCAATCCGGCATCGATCGATGCAGGGCGAAAACCCGAATAAAATTTAGGGTTTTTCGCATGGTGTCGATCGATGCCAATCCGGCATCGATCGATGCAGGGCGAAAACCCGAATAAACCTTAGTTTTCGCCTGGTGACGATCGACTCAAGCGTTGCATCGATCGACACAGCCTCGCGAGATTGTTGGATCGGTTCAATTGGATTGGACCGGTTATCGAGCTTGGTTAATAATGGTCGAACACTGTGAATGGTTTATAAATGCGATTGGTTGGATTAGGATGGCATCGACCGATGCTAATGTAGCATCGATCGACGCTGACCGGTATTCAAAACCGGATCAATTGGATTGATCGGTTATCGCGGATTAATTAATTATAAGAATTAAATCATAGTAAAACTGAACGTTTTAAATGGTTCCGTTCCTCAACCAAATATCAAGTGTACTTGATGTCTTTCCAATCTTGTCAACTATCAAGACCCATTTAGTTGTGTGATAGACTTGCAGTGCAAGATGTCCACAATTTCATGAAATAAGGCAGAGGTAATCGTGTTGATGAACTTGCAGTGCAAGACATCGACAATTACGTGACTGAAGAGATTGGTTTACTTGACTGGGCCGTCAAAATCGTTTTGGGCCCAGAGACATCAGGTGGATTGGACATAAGATGCCGATCCACAACCAAGAGTTATATTGGATATAACTAGCAAGGTTGTTGCTTACCTAGATAGCTAAAGTTGAGTGATAGTCAGTGGCTCGCTTGAATTTAGTGAAGTATGGGTTTTGGATCATTATATTCATCTGAGGAAACATTGTTTGAATATAATTCGAGTTTCCTTAAAAGTTAAGACTTCTCATTTCTTGAACATCATAACTAAACCTTTTCTTTTCTATGATTCTCAGCTATGACTGCTACTCATAACAATTATTTCTCCCTGCGATCCGTCCTTGAGAATGACAAGTTAAATGGATCGAATTTTCTCGAATGGTATCGGAACTTGAGAATTGTTCTCAAGCAGGAGAAGCGGGACTATGTCCTTGAAAATGTTCTCCCTGAAAAACCGAGAGCCAATGCTCCACATACAGAAAGGAATGCTTGGGATAAGCATTCTAATGATGTGGTCGATGTGAATTGTCTCATGTTGGCTACCATGAACTCGGATTTGCAGAAGCAATACGAGAATGTGGAGTCGCCCGTGGAGATGATCACTAGCCTGAAAAGTATGTTTCAGGAGCAAGCACGAACTGAGAGATACCAGACGGTTAAATCTCTCATTGAATGCAAGCTACCAAAGGACAGTCCAGTCAGTCCTCATGTCATTAAGATGATGGGTTATATTGATAACCTGGGGAAGCTGGATTGTCCCATTAGCCAAGAGTTGGCTACTGACATCATTCTGCAGTCACTGCCGTCAAGTTATGATCAGTTTGTTATGAACTATAACATGAATAACTTGACAAAGACATTGACTGAGCTGCATGGCATGCTCAAGACAGCTGAGCCAAATATCAAGAAGGGCACTCCTAATGTACTTATGGTACAAGGGGGTAAGAAGTTTAAGAAACTTGGAAAAGGTAAGGGAAAGGGCAAGGCAGTCCCGGTTGAGAACCAGGACACGCCGGCGCCAGCCCCAAAGCCCAAGCCGGGCCCATCTGAGACTGATAAGTGCCATTACTGTAAAGAGCCTGGACATTGGAAGAGAAATTGCAATAAATTCTTGGAAGAGGATGTGTACATGACACAACCCGAAGGTTTCATTGATCCAAATGCAGCTAGGAAAGTATGCAAACTTCATCGATCCATTTATGGATTGAAGCAAGCATCTCGGAGTTGGAGTCTTCGTTTTGATGAAGCAGTCAAAAAGTTTGATTTCATCAGAAGCGAAGAAGAACCATGTGTTTACAAGAAGACTAGTGGGAGCGCAGTTGCATTTCTCGTGTTGTATGTAGATGACATACTTCTTCTCGGAAATGACGTTCCGTTGTTACAGTCTGTTAAGACTTGGCTCGGAAGTTGTTTTTCAATGAAAGACATGGGAGAGGCCGCGTATATTCTTGGAATAAGAATCTATAGAGATAGATCAAACAAGTTGATTGGACTGTGTCAAGACACTTATATCGATAAAGTCTTACACAGGTTCAGAATGCAAGATTCCAAGAAGGGCTTCATACCAATGTCTTATAACATAAGTCTCAGCAAGAAGCAGTGTCCTGAGACACCTGCTGAGCGAGATCGCATGAGTCGGATTCCCTATGCCTCGGCGTTGGGATCCATCATGTATGCCATGCTCTGTACTCGTCCAGATGTTGCTTGTGCTTTAAGCATGACGAGTAGATACCAATCGGATCCAGGTGAAAGTCACTGGACAGCAGTCAAGAATATTCTGAAGTATTTGAGAAATACTAAAGATAAATTCTTGGTGTATGGAGGAAGTGATGAGCTGGTAGTAAGTGGTTACACAGACGCAAGTTTTCAGACAGACAAAGATGATTTCCGATCCCAATCTGGTTACATCTTCTGCCTGAATGGCGGTGCAGTCAGCTGGAAGAGTTCCAAGCAGGACACTGTAGCAGATTCCACAACTGAAGCTGAGTACCTCGCTGCTTCTGAAGCGGCAAAGGAGGCTGTTTGGATCAAGAAGTTCATCACTGAACTTGGTGTGATTCCTAGCATTTCTGAGCCAGTGGCTTTGTATTGTGACAACAATGGAGCCATTGCGCAAGCAAAGGAACCTAGATCACACCAGAAATCCAAACACATAGAAAGGCGATATCACCTTATCCGTGATATTGTGAATAGAGGAGATGTGAAGATCAGCAGAGTCCCTACGGATGAGAATGTTGCTGATCCACTGACCAAGCCCCTCCCAAGGCCTAAGCATGAGTTTCATACTACTGCTGTAGGCATTAGATTTCTTAAGATATGATCTTGATTTCAGTGGGAGTTGTATTTGTTTTAGTTATGACATGATGTTCACAAAGACATAATAGTTATGTTATTTTAATGAAATTGTTTCAGCATTATTTAATTGTGTTAATTAAATATATATAATGTCCCAAAGTAATTTATGACATTTTATAGGCCATCAAGTATGTGACTTGATCATGAAACTCTATAAACAATAAATGACATAAATTATAATGGTCCATGGTCGAGGTTGTTAACGTGGGACATTAACAACCACGTGAGACTAGTATGTGAGGTGACTGATGACCATGTTTCATGGAGTCATTAATAAGTGTATTAAAGTCAATCACATAGATATGTGTTAGAGAACACATGATCGGACTTGACCCATTAATGAGAACTCTACAAGATGTTATATGAGTGTCATAAGAGTTTCTCATTACGACTAAAGAGAGTAGTCCTTAGACCTGAGTTCATCATGTCCTCTCTTATAAGGATTGGTTCGTCTTGACTTTGTCAAACGTCAGCCGTAACTGGTGATCATAAAGACACTGATTAGACGTATCATGAGATATAAAAGAGACATGGATGGAACAAGATGGGATTTGTACCTCCTATATAACAGGAGTCAAATATCTCTGGGCCTATCGAAGATTTGATACTGGAAATGCGTGGCCGCGCTCAAACGAGGTGATTGTCAGTCGTTTGTTTTTCATCAGTACAAATCGGGATTCGATAAACGTAATCTGGTTGAATAAGGATGACACAGTGCTTGCCTTATGCTAGATTGAGATATAGCTACAAAGGG
The DNA here is from genome assembly GCA_030180135.1 of Orychophragmus violaceus. Classification (NCBI taxonomy): domain Eukaryota; kingdom Viridiplantae; phylum Streptophyta; class Magnoliopsida; order Brassicales; family Brassicaceae; genus Orychophragmus; species Orychophragmus violaceus. Next base: position 8,160,678 of record CM058231.1, on the reverse strand, counting down.
ATTAAAGGAATAGATGATTCCAGTACAAGTGGGAGATTGTTGGGAATGTCCTGAAATCTGTTGTACATGCTCTAAGTGAAAGTCGTATAGTCGAGATGAGACAATCACACAACACTAGGTAGTCATAACGCTTTGCTAGAAGCCACTTATGATCAATGAGTTGAGAACTCATTGCTAGTGTTATATGATCCTACAGGGTCACACACCTAAGCAAACTGGGCGTTAAAGACGAGGTTGATCATTAATGTAATGATCCATTAAATGCATATGTGATATGCATTCGATATCAATGTTCTGGGGAGTGTCGATCGTTGCAGTTAATGCATCGATCGATGCACTCGCGGATTAATCAGATTAATTCGGTTTAATCGTTGGTTAATTCCGTTGTGGTTTAAGCCGACATATATAAGATATATGGTCGACCTAAACTCGTCCCTAACCTAATTCACAGCCACCAGAACACAGAAACAAACCTCTCTGGAGATTAGATCTCTGTAAGGCACTAGCATCCCTGCGGTCCAGTTTGTGTGTGTGTGGATACCAGTAGAGGCGCAGCACTTGAGGCGCTTCGTGATCTCGATTATCTGCAAACCTTCCGCTGCTAATCATCAGGTAAATCTGAGATCCCAATAGATTCAATTACTTAAACCTTAGATCCTAGGCTCGGAATTCAGACTAGGGTTGCTAATCCTGATTAGAACTGCTAGAAATTCCTTCAGTTAAAGCTATGGAAATCGTGGAAAACAGAGAAGAATCCGAGATCGAAATCCCTGAGTTTGAGAGTTTTGACGGACCAGACTCATCCGAGATTGACATTGAATTTTTGGCTTGGGCAGTTCTGATTGATAATGGATCAAATCAATGAGAGGAATTCGAGTTTAAGACAGCTGAACAGAAGCAATATGTTGATGCTGTAATCACAGGAGATCAGATTGAGTTTTCAGGTGAAGAAAAGGACATCATCTCGGAGTCTTTGGACGATTTCTTTATGTTTGAGACATGCGTCGATCGACACACTCTCGATGTCGATCGATGCATCCCCGATACATCTGATGAATCTGAACATAATCGCCTTGTGTCGATCGACACACAACGTGCATCGATCGACACAGAACGCAGACGTGACCAGAGATCTGCAACAGTCCTAAAACGAGTCTATAAGCCCCCTGTACCATATCCTAAGGTTCCTAAACTGTCTAAACAAGAGCTGGAGGTGACTAACTGCATGAAGGTGATGGAAAAGAAGCTGATTCAGATCACAGAGAAGATACCAGAATCAGGAGCCTTTGTGCTAGACTGTTCCATCTCTAAGGACAGATTCAAGCGTTCTCTATGTGATTTAGGATCTTGTGTGAATCTAATGCCGTACTCAGTTGCTGTGAGATTGGGAATGATGGAATTCCAGCCTACTAGGATCTCTCTTATCCTAGCCGATCGTTCAAAGCGAGATCCGGAAGGAGTTCTTGAGGATGTACATATCAGAGTTGGAATCTACTTGATCCCAACGGACTTTGTAGTGCTGAAGTATGAGATTGAGCCAGATGATCCTATTCTGCTTGGGAGATCATTCTTAGCTACTGCTGGAGCTGTGATAGATGTGAGACGTGGTCTGATTGATATCCAACTGGGAGATAAGCCATTGCAGTTCAAGATGGATAGGAAGCAGAGAGCCACCATTGATGGAAAGAGCTTCAGTGTTGAAGTGGAACCAGAGGTTCCTATTGGAGAAAGGAAGATGGCAGTTCATTATGAACTTGCTCTAACATCTTCAGAGCCTGCAACTGCTCTTAAGCAGAAAGCTCCAGATCTCTCTCCTCCACCAAAGCACAGGTATAAAGCTTCTAAACTTAAACCTCCTGATCCATCAGCTTTGAATACAGGAAAACGCAGAATCCCACCCAAGCTTCGCTCCCGCCCTGGTGCTTTTCCCTCGTTCCTTGGTAGACCTCATGATCTGAAAGCATATTACCACCTTGGATGAGGAGACATTCACAGAGACATTGCAAGTCTCTGTTGAAACCCCCCCATGAGTCTGAATTCCTATCAATAGTCAAGCTAATGACTTTAACCAAGCGCTGAGTGGGAGGCAACCCACTGTTAGGTAGTTTATTTTCATTTTTGGTGTTTTGTAGGATTTTACGTTTTGTCTTGTTTTTGGTGAGTTTTTTCTGCAGGACCCGAGAGTTGACGCGTTGCAACGATCGACACGGTCCTGTGTGTCGATCGATGCACGAGGAAAATCGCCTTATAACGATCGTTGCGGTCCTGAGCAACGATCGGCCTCTCATTGCAATCGCAAAGCAACGATCGATGCACATGTGCAACGGTCGATGCAGAGCGACGCAGGTAACATCCGACAGAGACATTACACATCTTTTTCATTTTTTATTTTTCTTTCTTTTACCGACCCTTAGCTTGACACTACTGGGGACAGTGTGTCTTAAGTTTGGGGGAAGTGCTACTGACTTTATCTTTCTGTTTTCTTAGAGTCAGTCTGTTTTTCAAATTTGTTTTATTGAGACAAAATAAGTAAGAAACTATGATTTTCCGAAGAAACTTTTTCGCTTGAGCAGGAACTGAATGACCATTGGACAGACTTGCAGAGCCTCTATTACTATTAGAAAACTCCAACACGAATCAGCCTACAGAGGAAACCCATATCACTTCAGGTATCAGAGTATCCTTTTACTGACTTCACCTTAATATTGACTTAATTTTCTCACCTAAGGGCTTGGTATACTTTGAGTCGGATTCCTTTGTTAGTGCTGACACAGCCTGTAAACCTGTCCAATTTGGTTCCCTTCTCCCCTTCTATAAAGTAAAAAATAAAAAATAATAAACTGAGGATGAGCTAGTAGCTCCGAAGTGGCCTCGGGAGTGGTAGCTAAAACTATTACCTTCTGTGCATCCATGGAATGTGTCCAAAGTATATCCCAAAACGGGAAGAACACTGATAAAAAAATAAAATGATACCCAGTGGGGAAAAATCAGTTGTTAAAAAAGGGAAAAGAGAAGAAAGGGACCAGAAAAAGACAGTACGGTGGTCTAGAGCTGACAAGGTAAGAGTCCATGTGCCCTTTGATCGATACTCCTTAGGTGAGACCGCACTTAAATACTTATAGAAGTCAGTAGGGTGAATTTGAATGCTTGACCTTGATTGTGGAGTTTACTTAGGACATTTGCTAAGTGTGGGGGAAGTACATTGCGGTCTTGAGTTCTGTAGAAATGTTTTCATGTGGATTTTATTAAATGAATGCGAACGCGAAAGTTCTTATGACGAAATGAGTTTCTGTGTTTTCAAACTTCTTCTCTTATATTTTGGTTCTTTACTTGCTTGAGGGCAAGCAAGAGCTAAGTGTGGGGGAGTTGATATACCATGGATTTCAGGGATTTTAGCCATGGTATATATCTTATTTATCGAGTCTTTTATTATATTTTGGAGTCTTTTCAGGTGTTTTACAAGTTTAAGCACATTTGGAGCTCAATTGGACGTTCTGGAGCATTTGGAACAATTTTGCACTGTTTAGAGACTTCACAGAGTTCACTGGCTGCAAAATCGCCTTGCAACTGTCGATGCAGTATGTGCAACGGTCGTTGCAAGGTGATTTCAGGGTTCTGCGCCCAAAAATCTGCATTTTGGAGAAATTACAGTTTTTGCCCATAAACTTGTCAGACTTGCAAAAAGCCCCCAGACGTGTTTTAGACTATATATTAGGGTTTTTAGCCACTTGTTTAGGCTACGCTTTACTTACGCATTATTTTACTCAGAGAGGGTTTTAGGGGTTGATCTTGTTCTCGAAAGAGACTTGATTTCGAACCCCAGTTCTTTATTCTGTTTTATGATATTTGGTTTTCTTTTCATGATGTTTTCTGTTTCGATGAACATGTCTGAGTAGTTTACCTGCTAGGTTTAGGGATTCTCATTAGGGATTTCATGGAATTATAGGTTAATCAATCTGTTTGGGATTCATACTTGCTAGTTCTTTGTCTAGGGTTATTTTTAATGCGTAATCTGAAGTAGCTATCCAGATTTATGATGTTAGGTTGATTGATACAACGACAGTTGGTTAATTAGCTAGAAAAACCTAGATGAGCAATTGAATTACTCGCAAAGGAATTTGGTTTAGTTTAATTGTGAACATATCGAACTTGAAATTAATGCTGGTTTAATCTGTTAGTAATTGCAAATGAATTTGGATTGCTGCACTTAGGCTTAGAGAATTCTCGCAACGACAGTTGGTTAATTCTATATATATGTTTTGAGTTCTAGAAAAGTTCCTAATTAGATTCCGATTGATTGATTGCCTATGTTCCTGATTTCCTGAGAACTCTCTTGACTTAACACCTTCGCTTGCTTGCCTACACAGCTCACTTTACTTTTCTGCTGTCTGATTTACTGCTTTCATCACATTGCTTTCTCCTAGTTTAATCTTTACTGTTTCATAATCTATTGTTGACCAGAGTCCCTGTGGATTCGATACCCTAAGTACTACAACTACATCACTGTGCACTTGCAGTTAGAATAGGGATAATTCTTGACCTATCAAGTTTTTGACCTATCAAGGTTCAAAACAAGTCTCTTTCGAGAACAAGATCAGCCCCTAAAACCCTCTCTGAGGAAAATAATGCGTAAGTAAAGTGTAGCCTAAACAAGTTGCTAAAAACCCTAATATATAGTCTAAAACACGTCTGGGGGCCTTTTTGCAGGTCTGGGAAGTTTCTGGGCAAAAACTGTAATTTCTCCAAAATGAAGATTTTTGGGCGCAGAACCCTAGAATCACCTCGCAACGACCGTTGCATATACTGCATCGATAGTTGCAAGGCGATTTTGCAGCCAATGAACTCTGTGAAGTCTCTAAACAGTACAGAATTGCTCCAAATGCTCCCAGAACGTCTAATTGAGCTCCAAATGTGCTTAAACCTGTAAAACACCTGAAAAGACTCCAAAACATAATAAAAGACTCAATAAATAAGATATATACCATGGCTAAAATTCCTGAAATCCATGGTATATCAGCAACCTGCATGGATATCAAACAAAATCTGGCAAGAAATGACTAAGTATTGGGAAACAGATGAAGGTAAAATGAGGAGTGAGACCACTTCTGCTCGAAATTCTGATCGTGGCGGTCTTGGTCCTCACAAAAACTACACTGGCCAAAAGTCTTTCCAGAAAATTCACCAAGTAATGGTAGTAAACATTCCTCTATCTGCTACTGATCTGAGTTTTAATTCTTTATTAACCATTTCTTTTGTTACATTTTCAGGAAGAGAAGATGGGTAGAGCTGTCAGTTTTGGTGATGTTTTCTGAAGACCCACACAAAACCTGATGGAACATACATTGACATGAAGGCGCAACAGATTGCATAGAAGTATGAGGAGAATCTCAAAGCAAAGCAGGCCGAGATTGAAGCAGAAACTTCTGATGGAACTTCGCGACCTAGACAGCTGACCACTGATGAGTTTAATGAACTCTTTCTTCATGTAACTATACTTCTGGTTATTCATATATGCATTTGCGTTTGAATGCTGATATGGAGTTTTTTGTTCCTTTGAATATATGAATATGTCAGTATCATAATGTATTTGAATTGATGCTTGAGTTAATGTTTCTATTTGGTTTGGTTAACAATCTTTAAGTTTTTGTTGTTTGTTGGTTGTGTAAATACTTAATGTATTTGGTGTTGTCTGAATTTAACCATTTCCTAAGAATTTCACTTTCTTTTTCTGTTTCCTAGTTAACAATTGTGGATGATAGAGGCTATGCATACGGTATTGGAAGTCTTGAAGAGTCTCAAGCCTCTGTAAAGCGCAAGTACGCGGGAGCTCCTCAACTTATAACTCACTCCAACATCAGCTCGAAGAAGCTAAGCGCCAGATTGAAAAACAAGCTGCTGAGCTAGCTCGACAGGCGAGTGAGCAGAAGGAGTTGGGCATGGTGCAAAAGTATCTTCGCGAAACAGACCCGACATACCTTGATTTCAGCAAAACCCAGTCTGGCGCAGCTCCCACTTCTTCTTCTCATTCTCTTTCGGACTCTACTTGTTAAGACTTGTATATAATGTTTGTATGCTTGTTTTTTGTTTTGAATTTTAAGACTATAAGACTAATGTATGACTTTAGTTTCTTAAACTTTAATATCAGGTTGTATTTTATTCAGAAGCTTTTGGATTCATAATTAGCATAACAATCAAATAGTGGAAAACCGAAACCAAATCAGAACTTAATTCCGATTCAAGTTAGTCGCTATTTAGTCGCGATATTAGTCACAAACCAGTCGCTGAGTAGTCCCTATATGGTAAATTTTAAATTCATGATGACTAAATTTAGTTGCCAAAACGTCGCTAGATTATTCGCTTTGTAGTCGCAAAAGGGTTGCTAAGTTAGTGACTACTTGTTTAGCGACTAGTATAGCGACTAAAATAGAGTTGCTAAGTTAGTCGTAAAATTATCGCTTATTAGTCGCTATATTTAGCGACTCAGTAGCGACTAATATTCACAAAATATATATAGTCGCTAAATAGTCGCAATTTAGCGACTAATATAGCGAATAATAGAATTAACGACCAAAGATTCCCGACTAATACAATTAGTCGCGATTGGGTTGCAAAATAAAGTATAGCGACTGAATTGTAACTATTTACGTAGTCGCAAAAGGCATGTTTTCTTGTAGTGGCTCAAAGTATCGGATCCTACAAAAGTGTGTTGTCTACAAAAGTCTTAATATGGCCTCAAACAAGCACCTCGATATTGGTTCTCCAAACTTTCCGAGGCTCTTAAACAAGTTGGCTTCAAACATAGCAAAGAGGACTATTTGTTATTCTCGTATAAGAAAAGTGATACGATACTCCATATTCTTGTGTATGTTGACGATTTTATCATTGCCGGAAAAATCTCAGGGACATTGATCATTTTAAACCTCATCTCCACAATGCTTCCATATGAAATACCTTGGAAAGCTCAAATACTTCTTGGGCATTGAAGTTTCGAGAGGCCCCTAATGGATTTTGTCTTTCGCAACGCAAGTATGCACTTGACATCGTCACAGAAGTTGGTTTATTGGGAGAAAAACCCTCTTTGGTCCCGATGGAGCTCAATCACAAACTTGCCACAGTTGAGAGTTCGCTTTTTGACAATCCGGAGTAATATCCCAGATTAGGCGGACGTCTCATTTATCTCACCATAACCAGACCATACTTGAGCTATGCCGTCCACATTTTGTCACAGTTTATGAAGACTCCTTTGGTGGCACATTGGGACACAGCACTGTGGCTAGTCCGATATCTCAAAGGTTTTGCAACTTATGTTAGGATTCGATCGCAATCTAACTTACAGCCTACTGCGATTCGGACTGGGCTGCATGTCCTATCACGCGACGATGTCTCTCTGCATATATTGTAAACATGGGAGACTTTCCAATCTCTTGGAAGACGAAGACACAAAAGACCGTGTCATGCTCTTCGGCTGAATCAGAGTATAGAGCAATGGCCTATACCTTACACGAGCTCAAATGGTTACGATCACTCTTGAGGATGTTTGGCTTCGATCATCCAACACCAATGACGCTTCACTGTGATCAGAGGCGGACCTACGTTAGCCAATAGGGATTCACTTGACACCCGTTTAATTATAAAAATTTTGTTTGTAAGCTAAAATTCATAAGTATCTTTAGTTTATTTGGTTAAGAGTTCCAAGGTTTGACACCCCTAACATGGGTTCAAGACCCGCCAAATACACATTTTAGTTATTTTATATTTATATTGACACCCCTAAAGAAACGCGCTGGGTCCGCCAATGACTGTGATAGTCAGGCCGCTATTAACATTGCTGCAAATCCGGTCTTCCATGGGGGCACAAAACACATCGATGCAGACTGTCATCAAGTTTGTGATGGTGTTCAAGAAGTACATATCCGCACATAACACATCTCGACAAAGGAAAAAATGGCAAACATGTTCACCAAAGCTCTCCCAAGACGAACATTTGAGAAGCTATTGTCTAAGTTGGGTGTTAGCAATTACGTACCACCAAATCGAGGGGGGGGGTATTGGGAATATTATGACTGATATGTTTGTGATTAATCCTTATTCATAAAAGGAAATATTGTACATATACATTGTGCAGAAGTAGATTTTGATGTAGGTACTGTCCAGATGGCTAATAAAGCTTATTGGGAAAATATTCACGAGAGTGAATATCAAAATTCTAGGGTAGAGGAACCTAATTTAGAAGCTATGAGATTTTTTTTATATGAATCAAAGTGGCCACTGTACGAAAGTATAGAGAGGATCATTCTTCATTGTCATCTGCTAGTATATTAATAACCACAAAACATACTATAATCTGACAGAGGAATATGTGGATGCGTTTGTTGGATTTGTGAAAGATATTTTTCCTGAAGATATATTGTGTTTAGCTCATACTAAGAGGTCGAGAAGCATGCGTTCGGTTCATACATATGTATACAAAATATCAAATTTTAGTTAATCTAACTACTAGTAATCTAGTGGAAAAATATTCACTATATATTTGCATATAATTGTTTTACTTGTATTAATCTTTAATCCACACAACACGTGAAACTATCCCTATCTATATATATATATAAATAAATTTAAAACTAATCTTATTTGAGATTTGGGAAACAAATATACAAAACACCATTATTATTATTTTTTGAGACCACGAAAACCCTAATATAAATAGTTATACAAGCCCTAGAGTCTTCTTCTCCCAGGCCCATCTTCCGAGGCAGCCATCTCAAACCAGAATGAATCCTTGCCGCCGTTGCTCCTCCATCAAGACTCCCACCTGAGCAGATCCGTTTCCACAGTTGCTCCCGTAGACCTGTTCTCGTCCGCTTCCACCGGTTCAATTTTTCCGGCGAGTATGTGCTTCGACTTCCACAGTGTCTTCATGGCGGAGCTTCTTCTCCAGAGACGTAACTCTTATGCTATGGTCGCTGCTGTGTTCGTGTTGCTTCTTCAGAGACTGTTAATCTCGTTGCCCTCTTCTCAGCTTGATCCACCGGATCCTACACCTCCTCTGGATCCGCCGGACCCTCCTTCCCAACCACCTCTGCTCTCCACATCCTCCATCTTGTCACCTTTCTTCTCCACGGATCAGATCTGTCCTGCCTCTTGTGGAGTTGTTAACTCTGACACTCTCCCCATTTCCACATCCTCTTCCGTAAATCTCCTGCCAACTGCTGGTACTACTGTTTTGAGGGTGGATTTCTTAGTTTTAATCTCAGTCGCCGGAAAGGTGTGTTCCGACGACATTCTAACCACCATCACGAGTTTTTAATCCTCTGCTGGTTTTGGATAGGGGCCAGCATATTTGTCTTGGATATGGGCCTCATTCCCTGTTACTTCCGACCTTTCGCTCAACCCTATAAAGATTCCAACTGCAGCTATTATCTTTCCAGAATCTCAATTTCTCAACACGACAAATGTTTAAGTTTGTTGATTAGTGATTTGGAATTGATTGTGAGTAGGAATGGTGGTTGACTAGTTAGGAATATGATGTTAATGGAATTGTTGTGTTTTCGCTTCTGTGACATCCATACCGCAGTATGCGGCTCTCTTACCGCAGTATGCGGGTTTTGGACTAGTCTCGATTCGTTTTTTGGTATTGCATTCTGGGCTCTTCCTTAAAGTGGCAATTGGAAGAGCATCTTATCATTTGGCCTTCTTCGATGGATTTGGTTTCCTTTGGGTATTTGGTGCCCTTTAGTCTCCCTTTTGGAGCCGTTTATTATCATCCCAAGTTTTTCTCTTATTTGGAGTGGCATGGTTGCACATCACTTCTCGGTATTGCAAGGATCTTCCTCCCGACTAGTTGTCTCCTCTGCTGTTGTTGCAGAGCCTGTAACCCTTTGGGTTATGTTGGATACAGTTTCTCAAGAAGTTTTTGCGATCGTTTCTCTTGACCGATCTTCTATGGGTTTTTTTGATGATGTATCTCTTATCTATTTTCCTTTGACCATATATTGGTTTGCTTCGGTGCACTTGTTGATTTATGTTGTAGTCATTCCTTTGTGTTTGGATGTACTTTTTCCTCCTTCTATGGAGTTTGATTTTTAAGTTAATGAAAGTTGGTTTGATAAAAAAAAAAGGTTATACAAAACACCATTATCAAAACGCTCCAAGGCCCGTAACTGAAGTTTGAACCCTAATATAAATTGTTATACAAAATTTTGGACCAGAGACGGTGAGAGGGTTCAATTCAACACTTACATCCATAATGATTGTTACGTAGAAAAATGATTATGGTTTGAGATAACTGGTACTACCAAGAACAGCCGATGTGGACATGTCCACAAACGTCCATGTCCATTAACGATTATGGACAGCCCATTTGGACATGGTCGTTAATGGACATGACGTTTGTAACACCCTGACGCGGACTACGGACAATAGCCGAACCGGAAGTGCCAAAAGATTTCAAATATCAAAAATGGTCCAGCCGTGCCCATAGTCTGGCCGGTCCCTCTCGACTAAGGCCTAAGGCTTGCAAACCCGTACCCGAGCCGAGGGTTGTGTTAGTTCGGATTAAACTAATATCAGTGGAAACGTGGAGTTTAAACATACACATTTTTATTAATAATATGTAGGATCTATCACAAAACGTTACCCAAAAACAATACCTTTTATTGAGCTCGATTCAAAAATCCTACATATTAAGACCTGCAATACCGTCTCACACTCACAACGCGGAGCTACACCAGCGGCCTAACGTCCAAACTCCCCTCTAGCCTGTCTACGGTTTCCTGCAAGACAAAATTTGTTTAATGAGCAACCATATGGGTTACCCAGTGAGTCCAGAACCCTCTAACATGCATTAGTACCCCAACCCGTCTTATAGCCGAAGCACAATGCAATAAACATCTCGCAAGCATCAATATGCAATAATAACATCAAATATATGCGCAATGCAAAAGCATATAAATAACCCTACAAACATCACTACAACAAAACTCATATTACATCAATTAAATTGCATCATAAAATCAAGCGATACTGTTTTGAATTATTTATTGATAAATGATACAAAATTTGTTGTTTAATATCACTTATGATAAGTGATGTTGTTACAGACTTATTTAGCATCAGTTCACTAAAATTGATACAAATATCTGTAAATTTACACTCGTAAAAAATAATGATGCAAGAGAAAACAAATTTACATCAATTCAACAATCGATGTATTTTTGTTTCTCTTATCATTATTTCAGTAATGATATACATTAACATCAATAATAAATGATGTAAATATTAATTTATTAATATCATTAAAACTATTTATGTGATTTAGCATCCATGATAAAAATTGATATAAGTATTTAGTTATTTTAAATAAATATATGTATTCGATTAGAAGCTAAAATAATTTATTCAGCCAACATTTTGTCACAAATTTTCATTTAAGCCCCATGAGTTAAGACAAATACTTGGGTTCACTCTTAGGGGTGAACCCATTTGTTCACTTTTTTCTTTTTTTAACCAATAAGAATATGCCACGTAATATTATATTTAAATAAAATTATAAAATTAAAATTAAGTAATTAAACACATTCAAATATTTATATATTTTTATAGTATACAAATTGGAGTTTAGGCTTTAGGGATTAGGATTTAGGGTTAAGGGTTTAAGCCTTTTAGGTCTAGGGATTATGGTTAGGGTTTAGGGATTAGGGTTTAGGGGTTTAGAGTTTAAGTCTTTTTGATTTAGGGTTTAGGGATTAGGGTTTAGTTTTATTTTAATTGTTTTAGGTTTAAAATTGGGTTTAGGGTTATGGATTTAGAGATTAAGGTTTAAATTTCTATTTTTTAATTTACATATTGAGTTTAGAGATTAGGGTTTAGTTTAATTTTTTTTTAGGTTTTCAAATTATAGTTTAGGGTTTAGGTTTAGAATTTAGGGTTTAGAAAGTAAGATTTAAGTTTTAGTTTTATAATTTCGTTTATTTTAAATTTTTGTTTAAAATAAAAGATATTTTTTCTTTATTTTCATTTTTATTTTATTTTATTTTTTATTTTAAAAAAAATATTTTTAATAATAGATTATGTGTAATTACTTTATTGGTTTAAAAAAGAAAGGGTGAAAAATGAGTTATTTGAAAAGTAAAATTTTTCTCTCTCTACTCAGTTCTCTTCCTTCTCACTACCCGAACTCGACCTCGATCTCGTTTTACCGTTTCCGGCCGTCGGTTCGCCGGCGGCCGAGTTACTTTTGTTTTGCTTGTAATAAATCTCCCGACTCTCTGTCGGATCTTTTGTTGTGTAATAATTTCGGGTTCTTTGCCCAATTTTGTTTCTTCCGGTGCTTGCCGGATCTGTGTTCCGGATCTATCCGGATTTCTTTTGTTTCACCTTCATCCAGTTGCAGATCGTTTCTATTCCGGTAAGCATGTCGGTGAATCTCTTGTGTAGTCGTACCTTGATTCCCCTTCCAAGACGGAGTAATTTCTTCATTGATTTGCCGGCGAGCTAGATCCGGCGGTCCCTATGGTGACTCAGATGGAGCTTTTGCTTGTCTAGGAGTTTTCAAGTTGAGGAATAGTCTATTCCTGGATCTCACCTTAGCGGCAACAACGATATTCACTCTGCATGCTCCGGTCGTCCTGGAAAGAAGGTTTCCGGTGGAAATCACATGAAGCCCGGCGGTGATGCGGTGGTGACTCGTGGAGCGTCCTGCGTCAACGTGGCAACAGATCCACTCTCTTACGTGTTGACCGAGACACGTGGCCATTTCGATGCGTTTGCGGTCAATAGATTGGGCCGGCTAAACGAGTTTTTAATTTTATCATTGTGCAAATGGGTTTGGATTTGGGATTTATGTATTTTCATCTTTCAGCCTGCGGGCCTTAATAAAATTAATGTTGACAAAAAAAAGAACCCAAGTATTACTCATGAGTTAATTCATTTTCTCATTTCTCCAGCACTTATTTCCTAATTTATTTTAAATAGATATAAGTATTCGATTTGAAGCTAAAACATTTTATTCAGCCAAAATTTTGTTACAAATTTTCATCTAAGAGCCATGAATTAATTCTTTTTCCCATTTTATAAGCTATAGACCCGGCCCTAGAAGCCTATCTTCCCCCTTTAATTTTGTTCAGTGATTTTATACCCTATTTTCCGTGGCTGGATTTCTCCTCTTTTGATTGTCAAGACTAATTTCCTAACTCATATAATCTCGAATTGAGATTTTTCAGATTTTGTTTCCGATCCCTGGATCAGTGACTGTGAGTCTAGACGGCAGTACACGCACGTCTCCGTCAAATTGGGGAGCAAGGCTCAGTGTCTGAGCTTGAACTCCGGGAATTCGGTTTTAAAGAGCAATGATATTGTTACAGTTACGCTTATGAATCAGTACGCATTCGATCAAGCCTGTATGAAATCCGATGTTTTAATTTTATATTTCTCTCATTAAAGATTTGTCAGTATACTATTTATAGCTGATGTTTGTTTATATTGTTTGTTAGGTTGAAATTATTTCCATTGATTTCTCAAATATTCCATTCATGTTGATGCATCCATCGGTCAAAACTGCTACTAAGGTTGCGATTCTCTCATTCTAAGATTAGACATTGTTTCTTATCAGAAGAATCTCTCAAAGGATGCTGAGAAGAGGAGACAAGTTATATCGAGTGCTAAGGAGAGATACTCCGAGGCATTAGACTACAGTTATCACATTGTATATTTTTGTAATGTGAGAGATTGTGCTGCTCTTTCTCTGGAAAAAGTTTAGTGTTACGTCTTAGTTGATGATTATGTTAGAGTTTTTCTGGTTGTTATGCTTATATATAAGGTTATTCACCTTCTAATGAGTTATGAAATGGTATTACATGTTTACAGCACATGCAAGATCATTGGTTCCTTAAAAAGATATTGCGGAATATAGATATGGAAGTGTTTCTTTGAAGGTCGAATGGAAATGCCGAAGAGGCGACATGGCGAAAAGCTTCAGGTATTTAAACATGAAAGTGGAAACGATGGCCGATGACGACGGACTGGATGATCTTGACTTGCCTATGTAAGTTAAAACTAGGGGTGCGGATTAATAACCTTAAACAGTGTGTGACTGATATATCATGGTTTTTACTAGTTTTAGGCCATGATATAAGTATGTTTTAGAGTCTATTTGTGTTTCTTTAGAGTCTTTTACAGGTCTTATTAGGTACACGCACGTTTGGAGCAGAAGTGGAGATTATGGAGCTTATTGGTACATTTTGGAGATTTGACTCGAGAGGTAGAGCTCACTGTCCAGAACAGAGGATTGTGTCGATCGTTGCACACTTACATCGATCGTTGGATAGCGCATTGGGTCAGACTCTCGCAAGTTAATGAAGTTATGAGATATTGCAGAAGTGCCCAGAAGTTTCAGATATTTACACAGAAGCCCCAAGACGTGATTAGGATATACTAATTAGGTTTTAGACTTTATTTTTCATTAAGCATTCATACTTTGAGCTGAGAGTTAGAGAGAGTTTTTGGGGCTGATCTGAACCTGTACTTCATCTGTTTTTGGAGAAGATTTCGTACCCCTTTACTTCTTTTATATCTTATATGCAATTTATTTATCATATGATCATGTTTTCATTATCTATGTCTGAGTAGATTCATAGTTAGGTTTAGGGTTTCTCACATAGGATTTCATGACTTGTTAGATTTAATTAATTCAGTTAAGGATTCATAACTATAACTGTTCTTCGATCTAAATTGTGCTTAACGCTAGTTCTAACCTGATCACTTAGAATCTAGATCTTAGGTTGCTAAATTCGGCACGGCAGTGTGATTTAGAATCTGAACTATTTAGTAGGCTTGGGCATTCGGGTATTCGGTTCGGTTCCGGGTAGGAACCAATCGGTTCCGGGTATTTCGGTTCTATAGATTTAGGATCCAATGGATACATTACAATTTTCGGTTCGGTTCCGGTTCGGTTCATGTCGGTTCCGGTTCGGTTCGGTTCCATCATTTAAGGACCCGTAAAATACCCGAAATTTTCGGTTCTTAAACGGATCCGGGTATTTTGGAACCGAAATAATATTTTTTACCCGAAATCAGCAAAAAAGATATCCGTAATCAACAAAAAAATATCTAAAATCAACAAAAAAAAACCCCAAAATTTCCGTTAATTTAACAAATCATTAGCCAAAAAAATTAAAAAGTATATGATTCATGTCAATTATATAACATAAACATAAATTCCATATATCTTAAAATATTTTCATATGATTCTTCATGTAAATGTTGAAACTATGGGTAATATTTTACTAAACCTTATATAAGTTCGGTTCTTCGGTTCCGTGTTTCGGTTTTCGGTTCGGTTCCGGTTCCTACCCGATACCCACGGTTCCTCAACTTAGGATCCAATGGGTATTATAGGTCGAACCAAATAAAAAAATTCGATTCCGGTTATCGGTTCTTCGGTTCCGGTTCTTCGGTTCTGGTTTTTATGCCCAGGCCTACTATTTAGATTGAGAAATTAAATTACTCGCAAAGGAATTTGGTTTAGTTTAATTGTGAACATATCGAACTTGGAATTAAAGCTGGTTTAATCTGTTAGTAATTGCAAAGGAATTTGGATTGCTGCACTTAGACTTAGAGAATTCTCACAACGACAGTTGGTTAATTTTATATCCGTGTTTTGAGTTCTAGAACTGAGCTTAATTAGATCCTGACTGAATGATTTATCTGCTTGTCTGATTTCCTGAGAACGCCCTAGACTTAGCGTTTTTTTTTGGTCAAAAGACTTAGCGCTTTAAGTTAACTTTTTTCACAACAAATCTTGCTACTGATTTACTTTCCTGCATTGCATTTTAATTTATCACATTTGCTTTCATTCTAGTTTAACCTCGACTGTTCGAATATCTATCATTGACCGGAGACTCTGTGAATTCGATACCTAAGTACTACATCTGCATAACTGTGCACTTGCAGTAGTATAGGATTAAAACTAGACACCTATCAAGTTTTTGGCACCGTTGCCGGGGATTCTCTTTTGAGTCTCCGATAGATTTGAACTTAGGGTTTAGACTAGGATTTTTATTTTAGTTTTAGTTACTGATTTTTCTCTGTTTTTCTCTGTCGCAAGTACGACATTCGCCTAGCATCGATCGTTGCACCCTTGTGTCGATCATTACCAGGCGACTCTGAGATTGAGTCGATCGTTGCCATCTAGCATCGATCGTTGCACTACGATTACAGACGATTTATGCAGACGCATGAATTCAGAAGTAATCAGAACCTGAACCTCGTTAATCTTGGACTTGAGGAACTTGCACAACTAGAGAGGACTAACAGAAGAGATAGAAGAGCAAGAATGGTACGTGAACACTTGATTTTGATACCCGATGCTCAAGGTGTACTGAGGGATCCACAGAACAATCCTTACAATGCTGCTGGGCAGAGGATTGATGTTGAAGGACATGTGATCCCCGATCCTGTGGAACCTGAACAGGAACAAGGCCAAGGACAGAGGCAGATGGTTCGTCGTGATAGAACTTTAGCTGACTACAATCGTCCGGATGAATATCATGCTAACCGGTCAGCCAATGTACCTCCTGGTTTTGAAAGGAACGATTTTGAGATCAAGACCATCTACTACTCTCTGCTGAAACAGAATGCATTCTATGGTTTCCCTACTGAGCAGACGATGGATCACATAGATGAGTTTGAGGACATAGTCACCAGAATGAAGTACGATGGAGTGAGCCATGACTATCTGTTCCTCAAACTTTTCCCCTACAGTCTCGCTGGAGACGTTGTTGCTTGGCTGAAGCAACTGCCACCTGGACAGTTTACTACTTGGGATACTCTAAAGAGTGAGTTTCTGAGGCATTTCTATGATGATGCTCGCAGTGATCAGTCTAGACAGGACATACTCACTTTTTCCCAAGACCCTACAGAGCCTCTGAAAGCTGCCTGGATGAGATTTAAGAAGTACCAGCGTGACTGCCCACATCATGGATTCACTGAGGTGACATTGCTTGGTATCTTCTTCAGAGGTATAGATCTCCCATATCAGACTGCGTTGGATAATTCCAGCGATGCAAATTTCAACACTAGGACTCCTGCGCAAGCTAAGAAACTGATTGATAACTTAGTAAGCAGTAATAGCTGCTAGTCTACTGATAGGAGAATGAAGGAATCTGGAGGGAAGATAGAGAACCTTGAAATTGCTGATATTAGATCTAAGCTAGACACTGTTTGCAACTTGTTGGCTGGAAAGAAAGTTGTCCATTTTGCCCAAGATGTTGAAGTGATTAATGCTGAAGGAGATGATCAGGAAGAAGAAGTGAGCTACATTGGAGGTTCTGGATTCCAAGGTAATAGGTTTGGATATCATTATGGAAACAAGTTCTTCAATGGAGGACAGAAGAGTGCTTTCAATAGCAATCAAAACTCTTCTGGATTTGGACAGACTAGTGCCTCTCAGAAACCTTTTGGACAAGGTAATCAAAGAACTTATGGTTCTTCTTCTTATCAGAAGCCTCCTGTTGCTATTGCTTATGAGATCAGAATGGAAGCTATGATGGAGCATCTGATGGAAAACCAGACTAAGAGTGTTGTAGACTTCAACAAAAAGATAGATGCTGTCTATGAATATCTCAATGGTAAGTTTGAGTCTCTAAGCACACATGTGAGGCAATTGGACACAAGTGAGCCAAGTTTCTAGTTCTGTGAAAGGAAAAGGAGTATCAGAAACCCACATTAAGGCATGGTCAGTGTACATTGATGATGGATCAACACAAAGTGAAAACTTTAAGTTGAACACAGCTGAATTGGTGGAGGAGAGTGAAATTTTGAAACTGCTGAAAAACTCTCGGGTGGAATCTGTGAAATATCAGATGCATCGATCGATGCACCTCATGCGTCGATCATTGCAGGTCGTGGACAGACAGATTCATACGCTTCTTATGGCATTGATGCAGAGACGGATCAGGAGCTTAATCGCTTATTCCCTGGAGTGTCTGAGATAACTCAACAAGAGATTTATGCACAATCTGTTCGATCATACCCTAAAGTGTCTGAAGTAATCCAACAAGAGATTGATGAGCTTAAAAGGCTGGAAAATATTGGTGAAGAGTTGGATGAAGTTCCACCATCTGATGATCCAATCACCCTTGTGTGGAAAGATACTTGGCTAAGATGTTGCCTTTGGATGAGGAGCTGAAAGATTGGGTGATCGTAGTCCCTAGGCATATCAGTGAGGTGTTGCTAACTAAGATGCCAAAGAAGTTACCTGACCCTGGAATTTTTGTGCTAAGTTGTTCTATTTTTGAGGAAGGTTTCAAACGCTCTCTATGTGATCTAGGAGTTGCAGGTAGTCTCATGCCATACTCTGTGGCAGAGAAGCTGGGAATGATGGATTTTTCTCCCACTAGGACTGCTATAGTTCTAGCTGATCAGTCGATAAGGATTCCAGAAGGAGTTCTTGAGGACGTCCCGGTGAGAGTTGGAAACTACCTAGTTCCGATAGATTTCTTAGTACTCAAGTACAGCAGTGAGCATGATGATGCACATATATTAGGAAGACCTTTTCTAGCCACAGCAGGAGCGGTAATTAATGTGAGAGATAGTTGGATCGATCTCCATCTGGGAGATGATCCTCTGCACTTTGAGATGGATAAGCTGTGCAAACCTAAGATTGATGGTCAGACTTTCACCATCATGGATGGAGATGGAGCGCAAACGTGTGAGACATTGGTTCCTGGCCCTGGAGATCATCGCATTCCACCTTTTCTTGGACAAATTCATTCTGATGCAGCGTACTCTCCTCCTTGGATGAGGAGGCTTTCACAGGGACATTCACAGTCTCTGTTGAAACCTCCTAGTGCCTAAAAATCTTGTTCGTCTGGTCAAGCTAATGACCTTAAACAAGCGCTGAGTGGGAGGCAACCCACTGTTAGGTTAGTTTTCTTCATTTTTGGTGTTTTTTTTAGGATCTAACGTTTTGGTTTTATTTTTTCTTAGTTTTTAATACAGAACACGAGTCTGGAAACTGGCGAATCGCTCAGTAACGATCGTTGCCTACATGTGCAATGGTCGTTGCAGGAAGATTGTGACGAGGAGATGCGATCGCTTTGTGACCATCGTTGCGGTCTTGTGCAACGGTCGTTGCAATTGGTTTAAATTTCAAAATTAAGGTACGTTGAGCTAAACCGGAATCGACCCGGTTCATTAGCGACGATCTTTGCTCATCAGTAACGATCGTTGCATCCCAGATCGAGGTAAGTGCCTTAAACTCTTTTCTCTTATCCTCTTCCTCACTTTTCCGTCCGTACAACTGCGAGTGCACAACTCTAAATCTCTCATTTCTTCATCATTTTCTCTGATTCAAAGCTTGATTCTACTTATTTTCACACACCTTATCTATTTCTCTAACCCATTTGCAGTGATTCCAAGGTAAGAACTCTCATTTTCACCTTTTTTGGATTCGGCTTTAGGGTTTAGAAATTAGGGATTTTAGGCTTCAAATTGATGATTTCGTACTGATTAGACTTGATTAGGGTTGGTTGGTAATGGTTTTAGGCTGTTTATGAGATTGTGGAACAGATTTAGAAACGTTTTTGAGGATTGTTTGGCGACTGTGAATTCGCTTTGCAACAATCGTCGCCACTTGAGCAACGATCGTTGCTCTGCGGATTCACAGAGAGATTTCTGAGACTTATACGCTTTATATTCTTATTCGCAGATGCCTCCTAGACAAGCTCGCAAACGTAGAGCCACCACAGCAGCTCCAGCTGCAGGCCCTCTGCCACCAGAGTGGTTCCCTCGAGACTCAGATCAACCAGAGGATTATCAGAGAGATCGTCCGGCTATAGCATTGCCTTGGCCAAAAGCAGATAAGGCAGAAATCCCTACAGCCAAGGTTTGGGGTATGGATATTGATAAGCTCCTTAAAACTGATGAGTTCACAGAGAGACCGTTGCTTGATCACTGGGATGAGTATGACATACTGCTCTACAATGGGTGGTGTCACATGACGATCAAGCCAACCAAGTTCGCAGATTATTGGACTTGTAGAGGTCTGGGGATTGATGAGCAGGTGCTGACATTGTGCAAGAGCATTGGTCTTGGGATAATGCCTATGCAGTATTATGAGTTGTACCCTGATCTTGTTAGACAGCTGATGGCTACATGCAGAGTGATCTATCCTGACCTGGAGGACACCAGAGCTTCAAGAGGTTTCTTTACCTTCATGTGTTTAGGAGTCAGGTATAAGATCCCGCTTCTTGATATCTGCATGATCTATGGATTTATCATTGAGCCCACACGCACCAGCATAGCTCTTGAGTGGGAAGTGCCAGAGACTCAGTTTTTCTGGGAACACATTGGTAACGGCAGATACGACTCACGGACTACGTCGGTGATGCAGGTTAGACATCATGTTCTGATATATGTTCTGCGCATCTTGGGACGTACTTTGTTATGCAAGGCTGAAACCAACAAGATGCGTAAGAACGAGCTGGAGATGCTTTACCGTGGACTGGGATTGCAATTCACTGACATTGAGTTGAGAGATCCCACTCGCAGACTCAAATTAGGAGTTGTATTTACCCATCAGCAGAAGAAGCCATTTGATGGGAAGGATTCTGAGTCAGTAGGGAGTCTTCTTACTCCCATTTTCAGACATTCCAGGATCCCCTTAGAGGGTACGGAGTGTGATGACAGCAGGGAGTTCCTTGACTTTGCTCACCTGCAGAGTGCTACTTGGCTGAAGGAGGGACGCATATGGGTTTACTACGACACTAGTGCTACGAAGCACGGTGTAGATCTTCCTTCTGCTGATCTGACCAGGATCGATACGTTGGCTGCTTTGAGATTCCTGCCTCCTACACACCATCAGCGCAGTGTCCCTGCGATGGCTCATCCGCTGGGAGAGCCTTCTACGAGAGCTTCTTCTTCCTCTTCAGCTCCTCCTGCGCTTGCTGCTGCTACACAAGACATTGGTCCTTATCCAGCTCTGTTAGTTCCTTTTGGAGAGATGTCCGAGATAGAATGGAGAGAGCGTCAGGATGGGATCTTGAAGACTATCTAGGAGTGGATGCGTGGCTGTAACAGCAGGAGACAGCCACAGATTCATCAGCCCGTTCCTTCTCGTAGACGTAGACAGCGCTCTCCGGTTGCTGACAATAGATTTGATCTCATGGGTGGACTTGATGATGAGAGCGAGTGAGAGTGATCTCTATTTTCCGTCTACGATTCTGTATTTTTCTTTTCTTTTTGCATTTTCTTTTGATTTTTCTTAGGATGTTTATGTTTGGATGATGTATTTGCTTTGAGACTATCAGTTGCTTTGATTTTGCCTGTTTTCAGTGTTTTCAGCTTGCAGGTCGAAAATTTGGATTTTCTCACGAACTAACCTGCTAACTTGCTGACTCATCCGAGAAATCGCATTGCAGCGATCGTTGCGGTCCTGAGCAACGATGGATCCTACACGAAAATTGCCCAGCAACGATCGTCGCACTTAGTACAACGGTCGATGCAAGGTAAGACAGAGGTAAAAATCTGACAGAACTCAATCATCCATTAACAAATTTTTATCTTTCTTTTACCAATCCTTCGCTTGACACTACTGGGGACAGTGTGTCTTAAGTGCTGGGGAGGTGCTACTGACTTTATCTTTCTATTTTCTTAGAGTCAGTCCGTTTTTCAAATTTGGTTTTATTGAATCCAAACAATTTAAGTAAGAAACAATGATTTTCTTAGAAGATTAACAGCACTTGCAAGAACTTAAGTGACCATTGGGATGAGTTTGCAGATCAATCTATGACTATTAGAAAACTCCAACACGGATCAGCCTACTGAGGACACCCATATCACTTCAGGTATCAGAGGATCCTTTTACTGACTTCACACTAATACTGACTTGACTTAATTTTCTCACCTAAGGGCTTGGTATACTTTGAGTCGGATTCCTCTGTTGGTTCTGACACAGCCTGTAAACTTGTTCAATTTGGTTCCCTTCTCCCCTTCTATAAAGTAAAAAAAAAGAATAATAAACTGAGGATGAGCTAGTAGCTCCGAAGTGGTCTCTGGGAGTGGTAGCTAAAACTATTACCTCTTGTGCATCCATGGAATGTGTCCAAAGTATACACCAAAACGGGAAGAACACTGATAAAAAATAAATAAAATGATACCCAGTGGAGTTTACTTAGGACAGTTGCTAAGTGTGGTGGAATTATATGTTGGTCTTGATGTCTGCAGGTGAAATCTTTCATGTGGATTACTAAGGGAAATTTGAGTGTTGTTTGTTGATTCACAACTCGGTCTATCCTAAGATAGCAAGAGTTTTAGGTTTTTCTCAAGGGATTCTAAAAGAAGATTTATGAACTCGGTGAGAATAAGGAAATTAGGTTTTTTAGCTTTAGGTTTCCGAGATGGACTAAAGCGGCGGAGGAAAGGGTTAAGTCGTCGGAGAGAAATTAGGTTAAATTTGTTCTAAAATCTCTCAGACTAGAGTATTATGAAAAGCGTGTTTTTATTCAATAACGAGGTCCCCTTTTTATAGGGTTACAAAGTCGGCTCTTATGATAAAGGAAAGACAAGATAAACATAAATATTCCTAATATCTCGGGTCCGATATATAGAATATTTCTTATCTTGGTGCCGCAATTCTTTGTGTCTATTCCTCTTTTCTGGCGACCTTTCTTCGAACTCTAGATACAGGTTGATTTGAACCGAGCCGGGTTTAACCTAGTTTTACCGGCTTGGGCTTTTTACTTCCTTTCTATTTTGGGCTGACCTACAATCATGAATGGGCCTTTTATGGAAGGGTGCTAACCTTGACTCCAACAATAAGCCCCCCCCCCCCAGTATGACGACTTGCCTAAGTCGGCGATGCGAGGAGTTCCAGTTGGTTTGTGAAGTGATTTAGGTGGGCCTGGACCTTATGGGATAGGCCTTATTATCCAATTGGATTATTACCGATTGGGCCTCGACCCATAAATTGAATCGATTCGACTGGTTTGTGGGAATCGTGTTGGATCTCCTAGGATCTAGGGTTTGATATATTGAATTTATCAACCTCGTTCTTACCTTGAACTGGCAGCGGAATTGGTGAACGAGATCAGTGAGCAACGCAGATGCCTTGCCTCTACCAGATACACACGCACACAAGCTGGAAACGGGATGCTAGTGCCGGATCTGTGGGATCTAAGAGTTTCTGGTGTTTCTGCTTATCTGTCAGAGAGAAGAGAAAACGGCTAGGGTTCAGGTCGACCATATAAGCCTTTATATATCGACCTGTAAATGACATCACAAACCGTCAGACAAATCCGACTCGGCTGTGTCATTAATCCGAAACATCAGTTTCGAAACCCGATATGCAACGATCGACACACTTGATGTGTCGATCGTCACACCTCCACGAAAAGCCTGCATCGATCGACGCACTCATGCATCGATCGACACACACATTGTAAAACTCTATGTAAATGTGTATCCAATACACATAAGTATGATCATTACCATAATGATCATTCCCACTTTCATGCTTCCAGTTTGCTTAGGTGTGTGACCCTATAGCATCATATAATACTGGCAGTAAGTCTACAACTTACAGACTGCAAGAGGCTTCTAGCAAAACATTGCAACCGCCCAGTATTATACGAATGTCTGATCTCGACACACAACTATCATCAGGAGTGATTACAAGTGTGATTTCAGGACACTATCCCAACAATCTACCACTTGTACTGGAATCATCAATTCCTATAATCCTTTTGTCTCTATATCTCGATTTGGCATAAGGCAAGATTGGTGTCATCCTTATTAAGCCAACATCGTGTTTATCGAACTCCTGATCTCATACTGAACATTACAAACAACTGAACTACAGTTCGTTTGAGTGCGGCCACACATTTTCTCAGCATTAAATCTTCGATAGGCCCTGAGATATTTATCTCCTGTTATTCAGGAGGGACAAATCCCATCTTGTTCCATCCCTGTTTCAACGCACACTTCATGATATACTTGAACAGTGCCGTTATAGTTGATAGGTTCTAAGTTTTACCCTATTCTAAACTGCAAGGGAACAGCAATGTCAAAGTAGTATATAGGGTTATCGAATCCACAGGGACACTAGGTCTCGATAGATCAGAACAGTAGAGACTAATACTAGAAATAAGCAGATGGTGAAGTAAATAAATTGCGAAGCAAGAAAGTAAACAGTAGCAAGTTGGTTGTGAAAGCAATAAACTAAAAGCGTCAAGCCTAGGGTATTCTCAGGAAATCAGACAAGCAGACAAGCTAATCAGTCAGGATCTAATTAAACTCAGTTCTAGAACTCAAATCACGGAAATAGAATTAACCAAATCTCTTTGCGAAAACTCTCTAAGTCTAAGTGCAGTAACCCAAATCTCTTTGCAATTACTAACAGATTAAACTAGCATTAAGTTCAAGTTCGATATGTTCACAATTAAACTAAACCAAATCTCTTTGCGAAGAATTTAATTGCTCAACCTAAATAGTTCAGATTCTAAAACACACTCTCGTGTCGAATTTAGCAACCTAAGATCTAGATTCTAATTGATCAGGTTAGAACTAGCTTTAAGCACAATCTAGTTTGAAGAACATTCTAATCATATGAATCCTTAACTGAATCAAACAAGTCTAGCAAGTCATCAAACCCTAATGAGAAACCCTAAGCCCAACTATGGATCTACTCAGACATGATTGATGAAAACATAATCATAGAAATAATAGATTGCATATAAGAAATTAAATAGATAAAGGGGTTCGAAATCTTCTCCAAAATAAGTGAATACAGGAAATAGATCAGCCCCAAAAGCTCTAAAAATCTCTTAGCTCTAAGTATGAAAGCGTAAGTAAAATAAACACCAAAATCCTCTATATATATGCCTAATCTCGGCTGGGGCTTCTGTGTAAATACTGGAACTATCTTGGGCTTCTTTGCAAATCTTCATAACTTCATTAAACCGACGCGTACGGCCCATATCGCTAGTGTGTCGACCGATGCACAAGGTGTGTCGGTCGATGCATGATCAATAAATCGGACAGTGAGTTAAGCTCTCGGCCAAAACGTCCCAAAAGTCCCAAAATGCTCCAAATATCTCCAATTAGCTCCAAACCTGATTAAACCTATAAAAGACTCTAAACAAAGACAAAAGACACTAAAAACACATCTGTATCATGGTCTAAAATGGGTAAAAACCATGATATATCAACTCCCCCACACTTAGCCTTTGCTTGCCCTCAAGCAAAACAGAGAACTAAAATGTAGTGAAGAGGTTTGAAAACTCTTCAGAAACTCAATTTGTCGTAGAAGCAGCAGCATTCAGATTCCCCTTAGTAATCCACATGAAAGAATCAACCTGCAGACATCAAGACCAACATATACTTCCCCCACACTTAGCAACTGTCCTAAGTAAACTCCACAATCACATTCACGCATTCAAATTCTTCCTACTGACTTTTGCATATATTTAAGTGCGGTCTCACCTAAGGGGTATCGATCTAAAGGCACATGGATTCTTACCTTGCCAGCTCTAGACCACCAAACTGTCTTTCTTTAGTCCCTTTCTTCTCTTTCCCTCCCTTAACAACTGATTTTTCCCCACTGGGTATTATTTTATTTTTTTTATCAGTGTTCTTCCCGTTTTGGGGTGTACTTTGGACACATTCCATGGATCACATGAGAGAAAATAGTGTTTGCTACCATTCCCATGACCACTTCGGAGTTACTAACTCATCCGCAGTTTATTACTTTTTTTTTTTTACTTTATGGAAGGGGAGAAGGGAACCAAATAGGACAGGTTTACAGGCTGTGTCAGAACCAGCAAGGGAGTCCGACATAAAGTATACCAAGCCCTTAGGTGAGAAATCTAAAGTAAGGATTAAATTGAAGTCAGTAAAAGATCCTCTGATACCTGAAGCGATGTGGGTGTTCTCAGTAGGCTGATCTGTGTCTGGGTTTTCTAATAGTCATAGATGATCTGCAGCTTCATCTCAATGGTCACTTAAGTTCCTGCAAATGCTGCTAATCTTCTCAAAAAATCATTGTTTCCTACTTAAACAAATTTTGACTTGAAAAACAAATTTTTAAAATTTAACTGACTCTAAGAAAACAAAAGAAAGTAATTAGTAGAACCTCCCCCACACTTAAGACACACTGTCCCCAGTAGTGTCAAGCAAGGGATCGGTTAAAAGAAAGAAAACAAAAATTTGTTAATGGAATGGTTAGTTCTCTCGGGTTCTTACCTCTGTCGCAGTCAGGCATCGATCGTTGCACTAGGTGCACCGACCGTTGCTGTGCGATTTTCGTTGGGGATCAATCGTTGCTCAGGACCGCAACGATCGCTGCAATGCGATTCTTTCGTATTGTGACGATCGACACAATGGTGTGTCGATCGACGCACTGCGTTTTAATCCGAGACCTGCAAACAAAACTCACCAAAACCAGAAACAAGCGTAAAATCCTATGAAGATACTAAAATCAAAATGCAAAAACGAAAACAGTGGGTTGCCTCCCACTCAGCGCTTGTTTAAGGTCATTAGCTTGACCGGACGCACAAGATCTTTCAGGCACCAAGAGATCTCGACAGAGACTTTTTCTGTCTCTGTTCAAGTCTCCTCATCCAAGGTGGCGAGTAGGCTGTTGCAGAATGCTCATGTCCAAGAAAAGATGGAGTAAAATGTGCTCCAGGATCCAGAATCACAGTGTCATCCGGCTGCTCATCATCTGCATCCATGATTGTGAATGTCTGCCCATCTATCAGTGGCTTTCGCAGCTTCTCCATCTCATAACGCAGCGGCTCATCTCCCAGGTGGAGGTCTATTAGACTCTGTCTAACATCTATCACAGCCCCCGCTGTAGCCAAGAATGGTCTTCCAAGCAGTAACGCTTCATCATGATCGCAGTCATATTTTAGCACAAGGAAGTCTGTCGGAACTAAGTAGTTTCCAACTCTCACTGGAATGTCCTTTAAGAGTCCTTCCGGAACTCGTATAGACTGATCAGCTAGGACAAGAGAGGTCCTAGTAGGAGAAAAATCCAGCATCCCTAGCTTCTCTGCCACAGAATAAGGCATCATACTTCCAGCAGCTCCTAAATCACACAGAGAGCGTCTAAAACTGTCCTCGAAGATGGAACAGTTAAGCACAAAGACTCCAGGGTCAGGCAGCTTCTTTGGGATCTTGTTCAGTAGCACCTCACTAATTTGTTGGGGAACTACAATCACCCAGTCTCTCAGCTCGTCATCTAAAGGCAACATCCTATTTAAGTACCTCTGCACACATGGATGATAAGGTGGATCATCAGAAGTTGGAATTTCTTCCAATTCTTCACCAATCTCCTCTAGCTTCTTAAGCTCTTCAATTTCCTGCCTAATCACTTCAGACACTGAGGAGTGTTGTCTAACAATCTGCGCATAAATCTCCTGTTGAGTAATCTCAGAGGCTCCAGTGAATAGGCGATCAAGCTCCAAGTCAGCATCTATGCCATTATCACCCGACAGTTCTGTCTGTTCACGTCCTGCAACGACCGACACTAAGGGTGTGTCGATCGTTGCCATCTCGACTGGTGTATCGATCGGCGCAGATGTTGCATCGATCGACGCACTGCAACAGATTTCACCCGAGAGTTTTTGACCAAAATCCGGGATTTCTCCATCTTTCACCAACTCAGCTGTACTTAGCTCAAATTTCTCACCTAGGTGAGACCCATCATTAATGTACACAGACCAGGCCTTAATGTGAGTGTCTGCAGCTCCTTTTCCCTTCATAGCACTGGAAATCTGATTCACCTGAGTGTCCAGCTGCTTCACATGAGTGCTAAGAGTCTCAAACTTCCCATTGAGGTTCTCATAAACTGCATCCAGCTTCTTGTTACTGTCCACAGAAATCTTGTTCTGGCTCTCTAGTACCTGTTCCAACATTGTTTCCATCCTAGTCTCAAAAGCAGTGGCTGCAGGAGGTGACTGATAAGTTGAAGATCCGTAGGTTCTCTGATTTCCTTGTCCATAAGGCTTCTGAAAGTTACTAGTCTGTCCAAAGCTTGAAGAGTTCTGGTTGCCTGCGAAGGCATTCTTCTGTCCTCCACCAGAAAATCTGTTCCCAGATTGATATCCAAATCTGTTTCCTTGGAAACCAGATCCTCCGATGTAATTCACATCTTCTTACTGAGTGTCCTCCTCAGTCTGAATTACTTCTACTTCTTGAGCAAAGTGGACAGCTTTCTTTTCGCCTAGAAGAGTGCAAATTTTGTACATCCTGGATCTCAATTCAGCCATCTCTGAGTTATCAATACTTCCACCAGGTTTCTTCCTCCTCTCATCCATAGTCTTGCAGCTGTTGCTGCCAATCAGATTCTCAATCAACTGTTTAGCCTGTGTAGGAGTCCTGGTGTTGAAGTTGGCATTACTGGAATTATCCAGCGCAGACTGATATGGAAGATCTATGCCTCTGAAGAAGATACCAATCAGCTGAACCTCAGTGAATCCATGGTGTGGGCAGTCACGCTGATACTGCTTAAATCTCATCCAGGCAGTCTTTAAGGGCTCCACAGCTCCTTGGGAGAAAGTGAGTATGTCCTGTCTGGACTGGTCTGAACGCGCATCATCATAGAAGTGACGCAGGAACTCACTCTTTAAGGCTGCCCAAGTAGTATACTGACCAGGTGCCAGTTGTCTCAGCCATGCACTAGCGTCTCCAGCAAGACTGTGCGGAAATAGCTTAAGGAACAGATAGTCCGGGCATACTCCTTCATACTTCATGCCAGTGACTATGTCCTCAAACTTTTCAATGTGATCCATAGGCTGCTCTGCTTGAAGACCATGAAAAGCAATCTGCCTCATCAGCTGGTAGTAGATGGTCTTGACCTCAAAATCATTCCTCTCAAAAGCAGGAAGCACTAGAGCTGCTCGGTTTGCATGAAACTCATCAGGTATGTTGTAGTCAGCTAGTGTCCTCTCATGAACCACCATCTCTCTACCTTGGGCCCGTTCCTGACCCTGGTTTTGGTTCTGCTCCTGTTGCTGTTGCTCAGGATCAATCCTCTGCCCAGCAGCATTGTAAGGATTGTTTTCCGGATCCCTCAGGACACCTTCAGCATCTCGTATCAAGATCAGACGTTCTCGTACCATTCTCTCTCTCTTTTCTCTTCTGATAGTCCTTTCTAGACGTCCAAGTTCCTCTAGTCCGAGATTAACTAAGCTCGAGTTCGGATTACTTCGAGTTTTCTGTGTTGGCATAAACTGTCTGTAATCGTCCAGCAACGATCGATGCTATCAGTGCAACGATCGATTCAATCTCAGAATCGCCTAGTGACGATCGACGCAAGGGATGCAACGATCGACGCAAGGCGAAAGTCGTACTGCGACAGAAAGAAACAGATAAAAAGTTAGCAAAATATGAAAACAAAACGAAAAAGCAAAAACAAAAAGAAAAATTTCTAGTAAAAACCCTAAGTTCGGTCCTATCGAAGACTCTAAGAGTCCCCGGCAACGGCGCCAAAAACTTGATAGGTTCTAAGTTTTACCCTATTCTAAACTGCAAGTGAACAGCAATGTCAAAGTAGTATATAGGGTTATCGAATCCACATGGACACTAGGTCTCGATAGTGTTGGAATTGTGTCCAGCAATCTCTGTACTGTCTCTATAAAGTAAGAGTATGTCAGTGATCAGACATAAGTCATACAATACTGGGGGTCATGATGGCTTGCTAGAGTCCGCTCATGATCTATAAGTCTCGGACTTATTGCTTTTATTGTATGATCCCATATGGGTCACACGCTTAAGCTAGCAGGAAATAAAGTAGGAACGGCTTAGCAGAAGTACGACGAAAGTGCTAGGCATTTGTCGTACTAAGAGAGAAAGATTAACGGGTCTGATTAAATGAGTTTTAATCAGATTGGTGTTTTGGGCCCAAAAGCCCAAAAGAGAAAGAGAAGGCTTTTATAAACTAAAAGCCAAAGTCTCTTTCTTCTAACCCTAACACCCAGCCGCGATTTTCCTCTCTCTCCTGCGCCTCCCTTAGCTCGGTCTAGCAGCCAGTTTCCTGTGATTGCGTGTGTGAGCCTTTGGAGGATTCATCCCTTGGTGTATCTCCCTGATCTCTGACCTGTTCTATTCCTTCCGCTGCAACAAACAGGTAAAAGGTGAGATCATAATGTTTCTATTACAAGAGAACCTAGATCTGTATGTTTAGTAGGTTCAACTAATCTGAGAATTGAATCAAGAGACACTA
Source organism: Orychophragmus violaceus (assembly GCA_030180135.1). Lineage (NCBI taxonomy): Eukaryota > Viridiplantae > Streptophyta > Magnoliopsida > Brassicales > Brassicaceae > Orychophragmus > Orychophragmus violaceus. Next base: position 8,130,458 of record CM058231.1, on the reverse strand, counting down.
AACAATTCCTACAGTGGTATCAGAGCCATTGGTTCTTAGGATTTCTTGTTTTAGATTCATGTTTAGGTTGTTTAATCTGTTTAGAAGTGTTTTGAATCCATTAATGATAAGAAAAACACTTAAGAAACTGATTTGAATCCTGAACACACTAAACAATCCTACAGTGGTATCAGAGCCATTGGTTCTTAGGATTTCTTGTTTTAGATTCATGTTTAGGTTGTTTAATCTGTTTAGAAGTGTTTTGAATCCATTACTGATAAGAAAAACACTTAAGAAACTGATTTGAATCCTGAACACACTAAAGAAATCACAAACCGAGCTATATGACTCGGGTTTGTTGATCGGCCGAGAGTTTTGGGTCGGATGGATGGCGGATCGATCGATCGATCGTGGTCGGATCGTCGAGCTTCATCCCGTCCGTCCCGATCAAGTCTCAGCCGGCGAACGGGCCGATCGCATGGATCGCACGAACGCGATCGCATGGATCACGTCCCGTCGCGCCTCGGCCTCGTCCCGCTCCCGTCCAATGCTGTCCTGATCGCTCGGCGATCGAGAGAAGCAGGCGACCCGAGCTCGACGATCGACCGACCATCACACGCGAGCGTCCCGTCCGTCCGTCCCGAGCATGCCAAGCGTATCGATCTCGGATCATGGCGCAAGGCTTGCGGCTGGACGATCATTGCTTGATCCGAAAGCTAGGGTTGAGTGATCACGGTTCAATCGGTTCAATTTGGTTAATGGTTCGGTTTAAAATCTTAATTAAAATTTTCGTTCTGGTTTAATAAACAGATTTTAATAATTTTATTAAATCTGGTTAAACCAGGATAAGAAATCCAATGTCGAAAGAAATATTGGATTTAGTGCCTAAACCAGGAATTTCTAATTTGATTTGGTTGGACCAAATAAATTGAGAAATTCCGGTTTAGTAAATAACCGGTTGACAATTGTGGTCATCGTAGTAATTGAAACTTGGTTAGACCAGTTTTAATGAACCAGACCGGTTATGTCAAATAATTGGACAATTGGGTCATGTCTTGGACATGGACCAATTCTTGGGCCTCGGGCCAAGAAGTTAAAACAATTGGGCCAGTTATTTGAGTCTTTCTTCAGATTAATTTAAAATCTATTTTATAAAAATTATAAAGTCGTTTTTAAATTATAGTTTCCGAAATTTTGAAATTAGAAAGTTTCTTAAAATAGAAGTTTCTGGATTTGCGGGTTTTGGATTTTAAAGAAATTTCTAAAGTTAGAAAGTTTCCGGTTTTAGAAAGTTTCCAATTTTAGAAAGTTTCCAAAATAGTAGGTTTCCAAAAATAGAAAGTTTCCCGAAATAGTAATCTTCTATTTTGGGAATGAATTTTAATAAACCTACGAACCTCAAACAATATCAAGCGTTGGATGTCTTGTCCAGGCTATGTCAGCTGTCGAAGCCCATTCAATTGTATTCATGGCCTTACAGTGTGAGGGTGTCTGCTTTTGCGTGGGTAAGACGGTTTGTGATTCATAAATGTCATTGGGAGTCCCAGACATTAATGATTACATGACTGTATAGTCCGGTTTTCTTGACTGGGCCATCGGGAGTCCCGGGCCTTGAGACATCAGAGTGGATTGGGCCTCGGGCCCAGATTCACAACCAAGAGTTATATCACGGATATAATTAGCCGATATAGGGCTTACCGATATAAGCTAAGGTTGGGTGACGGCCAGTGGCCCACTTTAATCTTAGTTATATGTGGATCTTGGAATCATTATATTCTATTGAGGGTAACTTATGTTATTGAATATAATGCGTGATTAATCATATTATATTTTAATACGAGATTAATCATTTTGAACATAATAACTAATAACCTTTTTATTTATATATTTCAGATATGACTACTACAAGCACACCAAACGCATTCTCGATCCGGTCTGTTCTCGAGAAGGAGAAGCTGACTGGAACGAACTTCCTGACATGGTCAAGGAACTTGAGGCTCGTCCTCAAGCAGGAGAAGAAGGATTATGTCCTTCGTGATCCTCTCCCCGAGAGGCCTCCTGCCAATGCCGCCAGGACTGTGCATAATGCTTGGGAAAAGCATTCGTCAGATGAAAATGATGTCTATTGCCTGATGTTGGTGACAATGACTGCTGAGCTGCAGAAGCAGTTCGAGAGTGTATTGTCACCCATCGAGATAATGGCAAGCCTGAAATCGCTTTTTCAGGAGCAGGCTAGGACTGAGAGGTTCCAGACAGTTAAGAGCCTCTTGGACTGTAAGTTGGCTGCGAATGCGGCAGTGAGTCCTCATGTCTTGAAGATGATGGGTTATCTCGATCATCTTCAGAAACTCGACTGCCCAATCAGCCAGGAACTTGCCTGCGACATCATTCTGCAGTCTTTACCTGCAAGCTATGATCAGTTCATTCTGAACTTTAACATGCATGGCTTGAGTAAGACATTACCTGAGCTTCACGGAATGCTCAAGACTGCAGAGCCCAATTTGAGGAAAACTGCCAAGGACCCTAGTGTGCTTATGGTGCAAAAGGGCAAGGGCTTTAAGAAATCCTCTGCTAAGGATAAGGGAAAGGCCAAGGCTGTCCATGTCGAGGACAAGGACACGCCAAAGCCCAAGCCCAAGTCCAAGGCTGGGCCAACTGACATATGCAGGTTCTGTAAAGAACCAGGGCATTGGAGGAGAGAATGTAAGAAATTCCAAGAAGGTCTAAAGGAATTGAAGAAGAAGACTCTCGAGACTTCTTCGACAGGTATTTTTGTTATAGAAGTTAATACAACTACTTCTGATAATACCTCATGGGTTATGGATACTGGTTGTGGGGCTCATATTTGTACTAATATGCAGGCACTCAGCAACAGTAGAAGACTGAAGCAAGGACAAGTAGAGCTACGAGTTGGGAATGGAGCGAAAGTTCCAGCACTAGCTGTAGGAACATACTTGTTGTCTTTACCTTCGGGATTGATTTTAGAACTCAATAATTGTTATTTTGTACCTGCTATAAGCAGAAATATTATTTCAATTTCTTTGTTGGATTTGGAAGGTTATGATTTTTCAGTTAAGAATAAATTATGTTCCTTCAATCGCAACAATTTGTTCTATGGTTCTGCCCCTCTTTCGAATGGGCTTTACATACTCGATCAATCCGCGCCAATTTATAACATTAATACCAAACGGTTCAAACCTAATGAGGAGAACCAAACGTTTCTATGGCATTGTCGTTTAGGGCACATCAGCGAGAAACGCATCAAGAGGCTCCATTCGAATGGACTTCTTGGCTCATTTGACTTTGAGTCATGTGAGAAATGCGAATCCTGCATGATGGGCAAAATGACACGGGCCCCCTTTAATAAACCTAACGAGAGGGCCAGTGACTTATTGGGCCTGATACACACTGACGTGTGTGGCCCAATGTCCACAAATGCAAGAGGAAACTATCAGTACTTCATTACCTTCACTGATGATTTCAGTAGGTATGGATATGTTTATTTAATGAAACATAAGTCTGAATCTTTTGAGAAGTTCAGAGAATTCCAAAATGAAGTACAGAACCAACTTGGCAAAAGCATTAAGGCTCTTCGGTCCGACCGAGGAGGAGAATACTTAAGCCAAGAATTCAGTGATCATCTAAGAGAATGTGGGATTGTATCCCAACTCACTCCTCCTGGAACACCTCAATGGAATGGTGTATCTGAGAGGAGAAATCGGACCTTATTGGATATGGTTCGATCTATGATGAGTCACACAGACCTTCCAATATCCCTTTGGGGATATGCTCTGCTAACAGCAGTGTTCACTCTAAATAGAGCGCCATCAAAAGCAGTAGCAAAGACACCATATGAATTATGGACTGGAGTGGCTCCAGTGCTGTCTTATCTCAGAATTTGGGGTTGTGAAGCCTATGTCAAGAGATTGATCTCAGACAAACTTACACCGAAATCTGACAAATGCTACTTCATTGGTTATCCACGGGAAACCAAGGCTTACTACTTCTATCTACGTTCCGAGAACAAGATCTTTGTTGCCCGGGATTGTAACTTTCTTGAGAGGGAGTTTCTCTCTAAGAAAGACAGTGGGAGTAAGGTACTGCTTGAAGAAATTCAAGATGAACAGGATACTGCTCAACCTAATGAGGAAGAGCAGGAGGAGGCCCTACAAGAAATTGTAGAGCCTGAACCTGTGGTACCTGAAGTTCGAAGATCCGGGAGGATCCGTCACGAACCCGAGAGATATCAAGGATTCCTCGTGACTGACTGTCATGATCTTCTGATCATTGATGGTGATGAACCATCGAACTTCAATCAAGCCATGATGGGCCCAGATTCCTCAAAGTGGCGCCAGGCCACTGATTCCGAAATGGACTCCATGTCGGTCAATCAAGTTTTTTCGTTGGTTGATTTGCCTGCTGGTGTAAAAGCCATCGAGTGCAAATGGATCTTCAAGAAGAAGATTGACGTGGATGGAAATGTCCAGATTTATAAAGCCAGGTTGGTGGCAAAAGGTTTCAGACAAGTTCACGGTGTGGATTACGATGAAACCTATTCACCAGTGGCTATGATGAAATCTATTCGGATTCTACTAGCAACTGCAGCTTTTCATGATTATGAAATTTGGCAGATGGACGTGAAAACCGCCTTCCTGAATGGAATTCTGGAAGAGGATGTGTATATGACACAACCTGACGGTTACATAGATCCAAAGAATGCTGGGAAAGTATGCAAGCTTCATAAATCCATTTATGGATTGAAGCAAGCATCGAGGAGCTGGAATCTTCGTTTTGATGAAGCGATCAAGCAATTTGACTTTATCAGAAACGAAGAAGAACAATGCGTGTATAAGAAAACTAGTGGGAGCAAAATCGTTTTTCTTATTCTGTATGTTGATGACATACTGCTTCTCGGAAACGACATTCCAATGCTGAAGTCGGTAAAGGACTGGCTTGGAAGTTGTTTTTCCATGAAAGACATGGGTGAAGCCGCTTACGTTCTTGGAATACGGATCTACCGGGATAGATCTAAAAGGCTGATAGGCTTGTGTCAAGACTCATACATTGACAAAGTCCTACAAAGATTCAGCATGAAAGATTCCAAGAAGGGTTTCACGCCAATGGTACATGGCACAACGCTAAGCAAGAAGCAGAGCCCTACGACGGCTGCTGAGCTCGAGCGTATGAAGAACATTCCCTATGCATCTGCAATAGGATCTGTTATGTATGCCATGATCTGTACTCGTCCTGATGTTGCTTATGCATTAAGCATGACGAGTAGATACCAGTCAAATCCAGGTGAAAACCATTGGATTGCCGTAAAGAATATCTTGAAGTATCTAAGACATACTAAGGATAAGTTCTTGGTGTACGGTGGAAGTGATGTGCTTAAAGTCAGTGGATTCACGGACGCAAGTTTCCAGACAGACACAGATGATTTCCGGTCACAGTCCGGTTATATCTTTTGTCTGAATGGCGGTGCAGTAAGTTGGAGAAGCTCCAAGCAAGACACCGTTGCCGATTCCACTACAGAAGCTGAATATATCGCCGCCTCAGAAGCAGCGAAGGAAGCTGTTTGGATACGAAAGTTCATTATGGAACTAGGTGTGATACCAGATGCGGCTGAGCCCCTGACACTGTATTGTGACAACAATGGTGCTATAGCTCAGGCAAAGGAACCAAGATCACACCAGAAATCCAAGCATGTTCAAAGAAGATTTCACTTGATACGTGACATCGTTAATAGAAAGGAAGTCAAGATCAGCCGAGTTCAGACAGATGATAATGTCGCTGATCCGTTGACAAAGCCACTCCCAAGGCCTAAGCTCGAGTTACTGACTGAAGCTGTAGGCATTAGAAACATTGAAATGTAATCTAAATTTGAGTGGGAGTTTTGTGAGCTTTATTTTAGTTATTTGATATGTTCTTGTAAAACATTATTTTATGTTTAATGAAATTGTTATTTCAAGATTATTTTAACTGTGATGAAATAATCGTTCCAAAATGATATGAAGCATTTTATAGGTCATCGAAGTAAATGACTTGATCTTGAGTCATCAAAGTCATTTAGCTTGATCATGAGACCCTATATTTGATAGATGTTTTATATCATCATGTCCCTAGTCGAAGGTTGTTGAAATTGGAACAACAACAACCGTGAGAGACTAGATTGGTACGTGACTTATGACAAAGTCTTAATGTGTCATAGATGCACGGCATCAAAGTCAGTACATAGGTGTATGTTGGGAACATACGACCGGACAAGACCCGCTTATAAGAAACTCTTCAGGATATTTATATCTGTGTCATAAGAGATTCTTACTACGACTATAGAGTATAGTCCTTAGACCTGAGTTCGCATGCATGTGACTGCATATGGACTGATGCACTTTGATCATTGTCTAACGCTATCGTTCTGCGATAGCTATAAGGACCTTGTTTGGGTACATCGTGAAATGAGTAGTTTACAGTGATGGAACAAGATGGGATTTGTCCCTCCAATATAAATGGAGTGAATATCTCTAGGCCAATCGGAGATTTGAATACTGGAAAACGCATGGCCATGCTCAAACGGACTTTCCCGAGTCGTTTGGATTGTCAGTATCAAATCAGAGTCCGATGAACAAGATTAGGCTTTATAAGGATGACACTAATCTTGCCTTATGACTAATCGAGATATTGAGACGAAAGGGATTATGAATACAGAGATTCCAGTTCAAGTGGGAGATTGTTGGAATTGTGTCCAGCAATCTCTGTACTGTCTCTATAAAGTAAGAGTATGTCAGTGATCAGACATAAGTCATACAATACTGGGGGTCATGATGGCTTGCTAGAGTCCGCTCATGATCTATAAGTCTCGGACTTATTGCTTTTATTGTATGATCCCATATGGGTCACACGCTTAAGCTAGCAGGAAATAAAGTAGGAACGGCTTAGCAGAAGTACGACGAAAGTGCTAGGCATTTGTCGTACTAAGAGAGAAAGATTAACGGGTCTGATTAAATGAGTTTTAATCAGATTGGTGTTTTGGGCCCAAAAGCCCAAAAGAGAAAGAGAAGGCTTTTATAAACTAAAAGCCAAAGTCTCTTTCTTCTAACCCTAACACCCAGCCGCGATTTTCCTCTCTCTCCTGCGCCTCCCTTAGCTCGGTCTAGCAGCCAGTTTCCTGTGATTGCGTGTGTGAGCCTTTGGAGGATTCATCCCTTGGTGTATCTCCCTGATCTCTGACCTGTTCTATTCCTTCCGCTGCAACAAACAGGTAAAAGGTGAGATCATAATGTTTCTATTACAAGAGAACCTAGATCTGTATGTTTAGTAGGTTCAACTAATCTGAGAATTGAATCAAGAGACACTAAACAATCCTACAGATAGATCAGAACAGTAGAGACTAATACTAGAAATAAGCAGATGGTGAAGTAAATAAATTGCGAAGCAAGAAAGTAAACAGTAGCAAGTTGGTTGTGAAAGCAATAAACTAAAAGCGTCAAGCCTAGGGTATTCTCAGGAAATCAGACAAGCAGACAAGCTAATCAGTCAGGATCTAATTAAACTCAGTTCTAGAACTCAAATCACGGAAATAGAATTAACCAAATCTCTTTGCGAAAACTCTCTAAGTCTAAGTGCAGTAACCCAAATCTCTTTGCAATTACTAACAGATTAAACTAGCATTAATTTCAAGTTCGATATGTTCACAATTAAACTAAACCAAATCTCTTTGCGAAGAATTTAATTGCTCAACCTAAATAGTTCAGATTCTAAAACACACTCTCGTGTCGAATTTAGCAACCTAAGATCTAGATTCTAATTGATCAGGTTAGAACTAGCTTTAAGCACAATCTAGTTTGAAGAACATTCTAATCATATGAATCCTTAACTGAATCAAACAAGTCTAGCAAGTCATCAAACCCTAATGAGAAACCCTAAGCCTAACTATGGATCTACTCAGACATGATTGATGAAAACATAATCATAGAAATAATAGATTGCATATAAGAAATTAAATAGATAAAGGGGTTCGAAATCTTCTCCAAAATAAGTGAATACAGGAAATAGATCAGCCCCAAAAGCTCTAAAAATCTCTTAGCTCTAAGTATGAAAGCGTAAGTAAAATAAACACCAAAATCCTCTATATATATGCCTAATCTCGGCTGGGGCTTCTGTGTAAATACTGGAACTATCTTGGGCTTCTTTGCAAATCTTCATAACTTCATTAAACCGACGCGTACGGCCCATCTCGCTAGTGTGTCGACCGATGGACAAGGTGTGTCGGTCGATGCATGATCAATAAATCGGACAGTGAGTTAAGCTCTCGGCCAAAACGTCCCAAAAGTCCCAAAATGCTCCAAATATCTCCAATTAGCTCCAAACCTGATTAAACCTGTAAAAGACTCTAAACAAAGACAAAAGACACTTAAAAACACATCTGTATCATGGTCTAAAATGGGTAAAAACCATGATATATCAATAGTCGCCAGTTACGGGTCGACGTTTGACAAAGTCAAAGTGTACCAATTCATATGCAAGAAAGCATGATGAACTCCGGTCTTAGGACTATACTCTATAGTCGTAATGAGAACCTCTTATGACACAGATATAACTATCTTGTAGACTTCTCATTAGCGGGTCATGTCCGATCATATGTTCACTAACATATATCTATGTGACTTGCTGCGATAATCATATCATTGGCTCCATGAAACTTAGCCAACAGTCACCTCACAATCTAGTCTCTAACGGTTGTCAGTGTCCCAATTCTACAACCTCGACTAGGGACAAAACATAATTTATTAACTTATAGGGTTTCATGATCAAGTCCTCAACTTGATGACCTATAATATGTCATAAACTTATTTTGGGACCATTATTTAGATCACAATAAATAATGCTGAAATCAAATTTCATTAAACACTTCTAAAAGAATGTTTACAAGAGCATCTTATTATAACTAAAATAAAACCAAAACTCCCACTAGAATCAAGATTACATCTTAAGATCTCTAATGCCTACAGCAGTCGTATGACTCTCATGCTTAGGCCTTGGGAGTGACTTAGTTAGAGGATCAGCGACATTCTCGTCTGTCGGAACTCGGCTGATCTTCACATCACCTTTATTGACGATATCTCGAATCAGGTGATATCTCCTCTCCACGTGTTTGGACTTCTGGTGTGACCTTGGTTCTTTTGCCTGAGCAATGGCTCCGTTGTTATCGCAAAACAAAGCCACTGGCTCCAAGATACTAGGAACCACACCAAGTTCAGTCATGAACTTCTTGATCCAAACAGCTTCCTTTCCGCTTCTGAAGCAGCAACATATTCAGCTTCTGTTGTGGAATCAGCTACGGTATTCTGCTTAGAGCTCTTCCAGCTCACTGCACCGCCATTTAGACAGAAGACATATCCAGATTGTGATCGGAAATCGTCTCTGTCTGTCTGAAAACTCGCATCGGTGAATCCATTCACCACAAGTTCTTCACTTCCTCCATACACAAGGAATCTATCCTTAGTATGTCTCAAATACTTGAGAATATTCTTGACAGCTGTCCAGTGAACTTCACCTGGATCAGATTGGTATCTACTCGTCATGCTTAACGCGTAAGCTACATCTGGACGAGTGCAGAGCATGGCATACATAATAGATCCTATTGCAGAAGCATAAGGAATCCTATTCATGCGCTCTCGCTCAGCAAGTGTCGTCGGACACTGCTTCTTGCTGAGACTCATGCCATGAGAAATCGGTATGAAGCCCTTCTTGGAATCTTGCATCCTGAATCTGTGCAACACCTTATCAATATAAGTGTCCTGGCACAATCCAATCAGCCTATTCAATCTATCTCTGTAGATTCTGATTCCAAGAATGTATGCGGCTTCTCCCATGTCTTTCATGGAAAAACAACTTCCGAACCAAGTCTTAACAGACTGAAGCAACGGAACGTCATTACCGAGGAGGAGTATGTCATCGACATACAGTACAAGAAACGCAATTTTGCTCCCACTAGTCTTCTTGTAAACACATGGTTCCTCTTCAGTCTTGATGAAACCAAATTGTTTTACTGCTTCATCAAAACGAAGATTCCAACTCCGTGATGCTTGCTTCAATCCATAAATGGATTTATGAAGTTTGCACATCTTTCCAGCGTTCTTAGGATCAACAAAACCTTCAGGCTGTGTCATATACACATCCTCTTCCAGAATACCATTCAGGAAAGCGGTTTTGACATCCATTTGCCAAATCTCATAGTCACAATGAGCTGCAATCGATAGAAGAATCTGAATAGACTTAAGCATAGCGACTGGGGAGTAGGTTTCATCATAGTCAATACCATGAATTTGCTTGAAACCTTTAGCCACCAACCTCGCTTTGTAAATCTGTACATTACCATCCACGTCGATCTTCTTCTTGAAGATCCATTTACACTCAATGGCCTTTACACCATTAGGTAAATCGACCAAGGACCATACTTGGTTCTCTGACATGGATCCCATTTCAGACTTAGAGGCTCCAAGCCACTTTTCGGAGTCCGGGCCCATCATTGCTTCCGCGAAGGTCGCTGGTTCGTCACTATCAATGATCATCAGATCATTGGAATCGGTCACGAGAAATCCATAGTATCTCTCGGGTTCGTGACGGATCCTTCCGGATCTGCGAACTTCAGGCTCCACAGGCGCCGGTTCCACAGAACTTTGTGGATCCAACTGATGCTCTTCCTCAGCAGGTTGAGCAGTCTCTTGTGCATCTCGAATTTCTTCAAGATGTACTTTACTCCCACTGTTTTTCTTAAAGAGAAACTCCCTCTCAAGAAAAGAACAGTCCCGAGCAACAAATACTTTGTTCTCAGATTGGTTGTAAAAGTAGTATGCCTTGGTTTCCCTAGGATAACCAACGAAGTAGCATTTATCTGATTTGGGTGCAAACTTGTCAGAGATTAAACGTTTGACATAAGCTTCACAACCCCAAATCCTCAGGAAAGACAGACTAGGAACATTCCCAGTCCACAGTTCATGTGGTGTCTTTTCCACTGATTTAGATGGTACCCTATTTAGTGTAAACGCAGACGTTTCTAGAGCGTATCCCCAAAAGGATAATGGAAGATTTGAATGACTCATCATAGACCGAACCATATCCAATAAGGTTCGATTCCTCCTCTCTGACACTCCATTCCATTGGGGTGTTCCAGGAGGAGTGAGTTGTGAAATAATTCCACACTCGCTCAGATAGTCACTGAATTCTTGACTCAAGTATTCTCCTCCGCGATCCGATCGTAGAACTTTGATACTTTTGCCAAGTTGATTTTGTACTTCATTCTTGAATTCCTTGAATCTATCACAGGTATGTCTCATCAAATAGACATAGCCATACCTACTGAAATCATCAGTGAAGGTAATGAAGTACTTGTAATTTTCTCTGGCAACAATACTCATCGGCCCACATACATCAGTATGAACAAGGCCCAATAAGTCACTGGTCCTTTCATTTGGTTTGTTGAAAGGGGCTCTAGCCATTTTGCCTATCAAACAAGATTCGCATTTCTCACATGATTCAAAATCAAATGAGCCCAGAAGCCCATTTCTATGGAGCCTTTGGATGCGTTTCTCATTTATGTGGCCCAAACGACAATGCCATAAGAAAGTCGGGTTTTCGTCATTGGACTTAAACCGCTTTGTATTTATGTTAAAGACAGGCATTTCTTGGTTTAAAACATATAACCCATTCTCTAATGGGGCGCTACCATAAAACGTACCATCACGATTAAAAGAACAAACTTTATTCTTAACAGCAAAATCAAAACCTTCCAAATCCAAAACGGAAACTGAAATTATGTTTCTGCTTATCGCAGGTACAAAGTAGCAATTATTTAAAATTAAAACCATGCCCGATGGTAAGGACAACTCGTAGGTGCCTACGGCCAGTGCAGAAACCTTAGCTCCATTCCCGACCCGTAGCTCCACTTGTCCTTTCTTCAGCGTCCTACTGTTTCTTAGTGCCTGCACATCAGTACAAATATGAGCACCGCAGCCGGTATCCAATACCCACGAAGTAGAACTAGAAGACATAACATTAAGTTCGATAACATAAATACCTGAATCAGACGCATCATACGTCTTCTTCAGCTTCTTGTAATCTTCCATGAACTTCTTGCAGTCTCTCTTCCAATGACCTAACTGCTTGCAGTAGTTGCATTTATCCTCAGGAGAAGGCCCGGATTTGGGCTTCGGCTTGGGCTTGTCCTGACTTTCAGTCTGGACAACTTGGGCCTTTCCCTTATCCTTCTTAGGTTTCTTAAACCTTTTACCCCCTTGTACCATCAGTACACTGGGAGTTGCCTTCTTGAGATTCGGCTCTGCTGTCTTCAGCATGCCGTGCAACTCAGTCAATGTCTTAGTCATGTTCTGCATGTTGTAGTTCATGATGAACTGATCAAAACACGACGGCAAAGACTGCAGAATCATGTCAGTGGCCAGCTCCTAGCTAATAGCACAGTCCAGTTTCCCCAGGTTATCAATGTAACCCATCATTTTAAGGACATGAGGACTTACTGGACTGTCCTTAGCCAGCTTGCAATCCATGAGAGATTTAACCGTCTGGTATCTCTCTGTGCGAGCTTGCTCCTGAAACAAAGCTTTCAGGCTGTTAATCATTTCAATGGGTGACATCACGTTCTCATATTGCTTCTGCAGCTCAGAGTTCATAGTCACCAGCATTAGACAATTAACATCTTTGACATCAGATGAATGCTTATCCCAAGCATTATTTTCTGTCTGCGGGGCATTGGAACGTGGCCTCTCGGTGAGAACTCTTTCAAGGACATATTCCTTGTTCTCCTGCCTGAGAACTATTCTCAGGTTCCGATATCATTCCAAGAAATTAGATCCATTTAACTTGTCCTTCTCAAGGACGGATCTTAGTGAGAAAGTGTTTATGTGATTTGAGACAGACATAGCTGTAATTCAAAAGAGGTAGATTTTAGTTATAATGCTCAAGAAATGAGAATTCTTATCTAATAAGAAAACTCGTATTGTATTCAAAACTATGTTTCCTCGGATGAATACAATGGGCCAAGATCCTCAGATTACTAAAATTCAAGTGGGCGACTCGCCGTTACTCAAACTTTAGCTATCTAGGTAAGCAAATCATCGCTAATTGTACTCAGTACAACTCTTGGTCGTGGATAAGACAAACTATGTCCAATCCACTCTGATGTCTCTGGGCCCAGAACTTCTGACAGCCCAGTCAAGTAAAACCAATCCATTTTCTGTCTTGTGATCACTGACAGTTGCACTGCAAGTCTGTCAATGATCACCTGCCTTACTCACGTTGCAGTGGATACCGAGGACTCCAAGATTATCCAACAAACGACACGAGTCTTGACAGTAGACAAGATCGGGCAAGACATCAAGGTCACTTGATATTTAGTTGAGGAAAGGAACTATTTTATCTTGATGTATATCCAATACACATCCAAGAAGTTATTAATTCAATTAAAACATTTAGTTTTATTAAGTTAAGGTTCATTTTGATTTGGTATTCGCAACTAGAAGTCTAACCCCTGAGTTGTGTGTCGATCGACACATCCTTTGCATCGATCGACACATCTTAACCACAATCAAATTGGTTTTCGGTTCAATACAATCCAACCGAAAACAACCAACTGAATCGATCGATGCACCCAGTGCGTCGATCGATACAGTGCGAGTTTTCGCGGTGCATCGATCGACACAAGCTTTGTGTCGATCGACGCTATGCGAACAACCCAAAAGATTTTTACGAGTTTTCGCTCTGTGTCGATCGATGCACGATTCGCACCGATCGACACGCTGCGACAGACCCTAAAATTATTTTGCGAGTTTTCGCTCTGTGTCGATCGACGCACGCTTTGCACCGATCGACACGCTGCGACAAACCCTAAAATTATTTACGTGTTTTCGCTCTGCATCGATCGACACACTGCGAGAACACAGGTATCGAATTTTCAACAGATGCTTTAATCCGAGATTAACACTTGAAAACACGATTTTCACAGGCAATAATCAATTCAACAAACTCAGTTTTGGAATTAATTGCATCAGATTCAATAGCTAAACCCTAACAACGCTCTGATACCACTGTTGGATCTCCTAGGATCTAGGGTTTGATATATTGAATTTACCAACCTCGTTCTTACCTTGAACTGGCAGCGGAATTGGTGAACGAGATCAGTGAGCAACACAGATGCCTTGCCTCTACCAGATACACACGCACACAAGCTGGAAATGGGATGCTAGTGCCGGATCTGTGGGATCTAAGAGTTTCTGGTGTTTCTGCTTATCTGTCAGAGAGAAGAGAAAACGGCTAGGGTTCAGGTCGACCATATAAGCCTTTATATATCGACCTGTAAATGACATCACAAACCGTCAGACAAATCCGACTCGGTTGTGTCATTAATCCGAAACATCAGTTTCGAAACCCGATATGCAACGATCGACACACTTGATGTGTCGATCGTCACACCTCCACGAAAAACCTGCATCGATCGACGCACTCATGCATCGATCGACACACACATTGTAAAACTCTATGTAAATGTGTATCCAATACACATAAGTATGATCATTACCATAATGATCATTCCCACTTTCATGCTTCCAGTTTGTTTAGGTGTGTGACCCTATAGGATCATAGAATACTGGCAGTAAGTCTACAATTTACAGACTGCAAGAGGCTTCTATCAAAACATTGCAACCACCCAGTATTATACGAATGTCTGATCTCGACACACAACTATCATCAGGAGTGAGTACAAGTGTGATTTCAGGACACTATCCCAACAAATTGATGTGTCATCTAGAGCAGGTACGAGTATCAAGGCGTCTTCTAGGAAATCGTGGCCGCAACGATAGCTACAGGAATCGAAGCGTTTTTAGCTTACTGGAAACGACACCCTCATTCTATAAATATCCTCTTCTTCTCTTCCTCATTTCTGCGCGAGCGAAGGAGGTGAAGTTTTGAAAAGGTAATATTTTGCTCCCTACCGGTTTTGTTTTCCGATTTAAGCTCCGCCGCTATTCCGCCGTAGATTTATAGGAATTTAGATTCGAATCTTCTTTTAGTCGTCGTGTTCTTCGTCTGTTCATTGCCAAAGATGTCATTGATCCGTTGTTCGTTGAACAAAGACAAACAGATTGTTTCCGCGTCGCCTGGCGAAGATTCTCCAGCTCGGCGTGTTATCTCGACCGGGTCGTCAAGTACATCTTCCGATATAAGACGGCATCCTTGCTATAATGCCTTAAAGGAGTTTGAATATCGTCATGAAATAGCTCAGATGGTGGATACGACAACGAGCTCGGGCCGTCGAGAACTCGTCACTCCGCGATCTAGATATTCTGATTCTAACGAGCCGGAGGATGAACCGAACGCCGAGAAGGGTGATTTTGATGATTCAATTTCTTCCGCCGGGTTCCCGGTTGCTTTAACAGGAGGTTTTCCGAATGTGTTTCAGACTCGTTCCGATGAGAAATCGGTTAGATCGACATTGTTGTGATGCGGAGCTGATCCAGCGATCAAGTTCATTATTCCTGGACCGAGGGACCGTCCATGGAATCCTCCTCCCGGTTATATCTACCTATACGAATCTTATTTCATTAACGCAGATACGTCGGGATGCCGACTTTGGCTTCCCTTGCCAGACTTGCTGGTTTCGTACTGTTCTCGTCGTGAGATGGCCATTTCGCAGTTGTCAGCGACCACAGTCCGGCAGATGGTGTGCCTCTTTGTTCTGGGGACCGAGTGCGGCATACCTATCAGTGTTAGGATGTTTGAAGAAATGACTTCTATAAGTCATATGAAGAATACCAGTCCCGGATGCTTCACCATCAGAATGAGAGCGAATCAAGGGGTCGTGTGAATGTGCCGAGTAAAACGCGTGTTTGGCAGAGGTTTTATTTTTACGCCGAGATAACACCATTGGTTATTCCTGCTGGCCACGGTCCTCCTAGATCGTCGTGGAACACTAACATTGGTAGATAACTCTTTTTCGAACTCTTTATTCCCTGGTTATTTACTTATTGCTTCTTCTTATTTGCAGTGCGCCATCCCTTTTTCAAACCGTACCCAGACGACTTCTTCGCGACAGTTGAGAAGATTCGGAGTCTTAGTCTTCGCAAGTGGAAGGAGAAAACTCGGACGCGGATCAACGGGTTACGTTCGAAGATCGCTAAAGGTACTGTCTTCTTGATTTAAAGTTGTGACTTTTAATTCTAACACTGTCTTGCTTCTTTCAGTCGATTGGGATACTTCGGAGAAGGTCGACCCAGCGGATTTGGAAAAGACTAGGATGGGGAAGCCTAAGAAGATAATTGTTGATTACTTCAAGACGCTTACCTCGGCCTCTTCCTCAGCCGCGAAGCCCAAAGAGGCCACCCCTGCTCATCCTTCTTCTCAAGGTGATGGCGAGCCGACGCCTGCTTTGATCGAGAAATCTTCTGTTAAGAAAAAGCCAGCCGCGAAGCCTGCATCAGCAGTTCCTTCCGCGATGCCTCCTCCAAAGGCCCCTTCTACCAAAGTCCCCCTGAAGATTCAATCGAAGAAGAGGTCGGCTCCCGAAACACAGGAATCGGAGGGCCCATGTAAAAAGATGAAGTACCTCGACGCATGGACCCGGCTATCTTAGGAGAAAGGCGACGTGGTTGACGCCGGCTCGAGTGTGAAGAAGCCATTTCTTTCTCGTAAGGAGGTTGTGATGACTCGGCCTTGTTCCTCTCAGAAGGATGCGGACATTGCAACCAGGCCATCCATTCATAACTCCACCTATCATTATGAGAGCGAGGTTCCCTTTGTTCAAAACACTCAAGCTTGCTTCGACTTGCTTTCCTGTCTGAGAGGAAGTGACCTTGACTGGCCTTCCCAGGAGACGCTCCCACATTCTGAAGTGATTCTTAACCTGAAAAGGGCCGAAGCCGAGGTATATTCTCCTCTTTTCTTTTTCTTAGTTTTGGTTAACGAACTTTGTTTCTGATCCGAAATGTTTTTAGTTGATCGCGGCGTCGAACCGGGTTGCCCTTGAGGGTGCTTAGGACGCCCATTCCTTGATTGAGGCTTTGAAGAAGCGAGAGAGTTAACTCGAGAAATTGAAGAACGAGAATCGCCAACTCTTGGAGAGGTTTCACGAGGTGGAGGATAAGGTGCGCCGAGCTGATGAGAAGGCAAAGGCTGATCGTGAAATGTATGAGTCGGAGGCATTACGTCACAAAAAACTTTGCGAAGATAACGTCTTAAAGGAAAGGAATCGGGTTGAGGCCGAGATGAGAACGCGAGTCCAATCTCGTTTTGATCTCTTCCATCGATTTGTTAATGATCAGGAGGCGGCGGTCAAAACGCAGGTGGAGCTCGGTCAAATTACTGGCCTCAGACAGTGTCTTCTCAAGCTGAAGGATGATGGAGTTCCGATTCCCGAATCAGTATTGGATCAGGTTACAGTGGACGAAGTCCGTGTTGACAAAGAGTTCGAAGCCATGGATGTCCTTACTCGAGAGGATCTGAAGTTTGAGCTTTCACCGATTCAGCATCCGCTGCAAGTCTCGACGCGCCGGGATTCACCGTCCTTGGTTCCACAAAGCATTATTCAGTTCGGTACTAATGTTGGGCTCGCCCTTCAAAGCCAGACAGGCGTTGCTCCGGATACTCAGAACGCGAGCGGTGGTATTGAGAAGTCTGCTGAAGAGGTTGATAAGACGACCATGCCTTGACATCTGTTTAAATTTTCGATGTCTATCTCCCTTTTAAGTTTGTAACTTATGTCGTGGCTTTTGTAAGACTTTTGGTTCTTCTCTTTTAGGAGAAGTTTTTATTTAATCTTTGTCTTTGTGAACTTGCTCTTTTCTTGACAAATTTCAAACCATTGTAAGAACATGGTATGATTCAAATCGGTCTATTCTTGTATTTAAATTTGTGTTCTCTCACAAATTTAAAACAGATAGCGATTCTAGTCCATGTTTTTGTCGTAGGGCGGTTTTGCGAGGTTTACGTATGCTCGGCTTTACTGTTCTAAGGACAGACGAATGTGTGAGGCTTGAGTGCTCGGCTTATTTCTTATCGCCTGCCTCGAAGAACGTACGGGTACGAGCCCGGTTTTTTAAGGCGCGAGACGGATCTCGGCTTTCCCCTACCGCGATGTGCACCTCGCGTGTAGAGGAGACCATGCCCCTGGCCAGGAGGTATGATGCTAATTGCTGCGAGTCTTATCGAATGCTCGGCTTACAGTCGAGGCCGTGTTGGACTTCGACTTTTGCGAGTAAGGACTTGGCTTATTGGTAGCCATGACTTTTAACCCAACGTAAGTTAAAAGGGCCAATTGAATTTCGGTGTTACCATAATTTTTAGCTCGGCGAATAAGGACTCGATTTAACGGTAGTTTAATTTAGAACTGAGAATAAAAGTTAAAGTACTTACTTTAATCGTGACGACTCGGTCTCTATCTGAAAAATAAAATTTTATTTAAATTTGTGACTGCGCCGATGAAGGCTGCCTACGTATCTTCCGAAGAAGAATCAAGTCACTCGTAGTTCATACAGTGGTTTTTTTTTTTTAGCACAGGGCCGATCAGAAGTATTCTTTCAGGCTTGCTGAATTCCACGAGCGCGGCAAGGCTTTTCCCTTCATTGATTCGAGTTCGAAGACGCCGGGTTTAACGACCTTTGTTATCTTGTATGGTCCTTCCCATTTGGCACCGAGTTTCCCAGCCCTCCATTCCTTTATGTTCTCGTAAACTTTCCGAAGCACGTAGTCGCCGACACGCAAGTGTCGTTCTCGTACTTTTTGATTATAGTACCGAGTTGCGAGTTGTTGGTAATTCTGAATGCGGAGGAGAGCTCGGTCGCGTTCTTCTTCTATTGTGTCGAGTGCGTGAAGTAGCATCGTTTCGTTGATTTCGCTATGTTGCGGCATGAGGGCTCGGCGAAAGGTATAAACATTTGCCTCTGCCAAGACCATTGCTTCCACGCCAAAGGCTAAGGAAAACGGGGTGGACCCAGTTGCTCGGCGAGGTGTGGTTCGGTGTGACCAGAGGACTCCGTCTAACTCGTCGGCCCACACTCCCTTCTTCTTTTCGAGTCGTTTCTTGATGCCTTCAATGATGGTTTTATTAGTAGCTTCCGCCTGACCATTCCCCTGAGGGTATCTCGGTGTTGATTTGCTGAGTCGTATATCCCATTTTTTGCAGAAACCTTCGAATAGGTTGGATGTGAATTGGGAACCGTTATCCGTGACAATTACGTAGGGCAGCCCAAAACGGTATATGATGTATTTCCAGACAAAGTTCTGAACCTGGACGTCGTGTATCGATACGTAGGCTTTAGCTTCGACCCATTTGGTGAAGTAATCTGTCATGATCAAGAGAAAACGCCTTTGGTTGGAAAGTGGTAGTGGTTCGACTATGTCCATAGCCCATCTCATGAAAGGATAGGCCGCCGTGGATGTTGTGAGTAACTCGGTAGGGCGATGTATAAAGGGAGCATGTCGTTGACACTTTTCGCACTTGTTAGAATAAGCTTCGCAGTCTGCAAGCATAGTTGGCCAATAGTGCCCGTTAAGTTTTTATCTTGAGGGCGAGGGATCGACCTCCTGAATGATTTCCGCAGGCCCCAGAATGGGTTTCTTCTAGAACTCGGCTGACTTCGTCTCCGTGTATACACCTAAGAAGGACCTTGTTGGCGGAGTACTTGTACAGAGTACCGTTATGTATTGTGTACCTTGCGCATTTGACTTTCAATCGTCGTGATGTCCATTTATCCTCAGGAAGTGTTCCTTCTGTCAAATATTTTCGTATTTCGTCTCTCCAATCTGTGCCGGAATCCGTCAAGAACGCAATCAACTCGTCATGCCTCACTTGGAGGATAGATGGACCGATTTTCTCGATGATCATTATATCGCTATCAATGGTTTTTTCCTGACTGCTATCGGGGGGTGGGATACTTGGTTCGTTAATCGTTTCCACTGGGATTCGCCGACATAGATCCGGATCTAGGGTTGATGCCATCGATGCGAGCGCATCCGCCGGGGCATTGTCCTTCCTTGGGATTTGAATTATGTCAAAGAATTCAAACGTACCGGTGAGTTCTAGGGCCGCTTTTCGGTAAGCTTCCATTCTTTCGTTCTTAGCTTTGTATTCTCCGTTTATTTGATTTGCTACGAGCATCAAATCGCAATGAGCCAATAGGTTTTTCACCCCGATTTCTTTTGCTAATCTAAGGCCGGCCAGTAACGCTTCGTATTCGGCTGTGTTGTTCGACGCCGTGAATACGAGGCGGAAGGATTGTTCTATTACCTCTCCTGCTGGTGATATGAGACGTACTCCTACCCCGGCTCCTCGCTTTGATGATGCGCCGTCAACGAACAATCTCCAACTCTTCTCCTCCTGAGATTTTAGGTCCTCATCGGGGGACAATTCAACTAGAAAGTCGGCGATTACTTGTGACTTGGCTGTCGTTCTGTTCCGGTACTCGATGTCGTACTCGCTGAGCTCTACTGCCCACTTCGCTAATCGTCCTGATTGTCTTGGGCTATGTAGGATTGTTCTGAGAGGTTGACTACTCAGCACGGCTATTGTGTGAGACTGAAAATACGGGCGTAGTTTCCTCGCTGAAGTCACTACTGCTAACACGATTTTTTCTATGGCGGGGTACCTCGTTTCGGCTCCATTCATAGTTTTGCTGACGTAGAAGATCGGCTTCTGCTCGCCTCTGTCTTCCCGAACTAGAACTCCGCTGACCGCAGTTGTTGAGACCGCGATGTACAAAAATAGTATCTCTCCATTTTCTGGTTTTGATAGTACTGGCGGATTCGACAGGTAGTCTTTTAGCTGAATAAAAGCTTCCTGACATTTGTCTTCCCATATGAATCTCTTGTTCCCTCGGAGGAGCTCGTAAAAGGGCAAGCATTTATCCGTCGAACGAGATATGAATCTGTTCAGGGCGGCGATGCGGCCGGTGAGTCGTTGTACTTCCCGAGTGTTTCTAGGCGAAGGTAAGTCGATGATAGCCGAGATCTGCTTTGGATTGGCTTCTATACCTCTTCGAGTTACGACGTAGCCAAGGAATTCACCTGAAGTTACTCCGAAGGTGCACTTAGATGGGTTTAACTTCATTCCGTACTGGTTGAGGATGTCAAAGCACTCCTTCAGGTGTCCGACATTCTGAGACGCGATTAGGGATTTAACTAGCATATCATCAATGTACACTTCCATGGTGGTGCCGAGTTGTCCTGCAAACATCCTATTGACGAGCCGTTGGTATGTGGCGCCTGCGTTTTTAAGGTCGAAGGGCATTACTTTGTAACAATAGGTACCGCGCTCTGTTATGAAAGCCGTCTTCTCTCGGTCATCCGGATTCATTAGGATCTGATTGTATCCTGAAAATGCATCCATAAACGACAGTAGCTCATTCCCGGCTGTAGCTTCTACAAGCCGGTCGATATGAGGGAGAGGGAAGCTATCCTTCGGGCAGGCTTTGTTGAGGTCTGTGAAATCGACACAGACCCTCCATTTTCCGTTTTTCTTTTTAACTACCACCGGGTTAGCCAGCCAGTCGGGATACTTAACCTCTTGAATGGAGCCGGCGTCAAGGAGTTTGTCGACCTCGTCATTGACCGCCTTAGCTCTTTCGGGGCCGAGTTTTCTTCTTTTTTGCTTAATCGGCTTATAGGTCGGATCTACATTAAGTTCGTGAGTTGTAATGGAGGGACTAATCCCCTTCATGTCTTTTACCGACCAAGCGAAGGTCGACACGTTTTGTTGCAGGAATTTGATCAGCTCGTCTTTCAGGTCTTGCGGCAATTCTGCTCCGATTCCTACGCACTTGCTTGCATTTGATTCGTCAATGATGACTTGTTGAACGAGGTCTATGACCGGTCCCTTTTGGCCTCGGTTTGTGTCGATCAGGCAGGATGGCACTTTGAGCCTGTGTTCCTTTGCGAAACAGGATCGACTTGTCCGTTGGCAACCTTTCACGGTCTGAATCCCTTTGGGTGTTGGGAATTTCAGACACTGATGTGGCGCCCACCGTGGGGCCAATTGTTGATTCACAACTCGGTCTATCCTAAGATAGCAAGAGTTTTAGGTTTTTCTCAAGGGATTCTAAAAGAAGATTTATGAACTCGGTGAGAATAAGGAAATTAGGGTTTTTAGCTTTAGGTTTCCGAGATGGACTAAAGCGGCGGAGGAAAGGGTTAAGTCGTCGGAGAGAAATTAGGTTAAATTTGTTCTAAGATCTCTCAGACTAGAGTATTATGAAAAGCGTGTTTTTATTCAATAACGAGGTCCCCTTTTTATAGGGTTACAAAGTCGGCTCTTATGATAAAGGAAAGACGAGATAAACATAAATATTCCTAATATCTCGGGTCCGATATATAGAATATTTCTTATCTTGGCGCCGCTATTCTTTGTTTCTATTCCGCTTTTCTGGCGACCTTTCTTCGAACCCTAGATACAGGTTGATTTGAACCGATCCGGGTTTAACCTAGTTTTACCGGCTTGGGCTTTTTACTTCCTTTCTATTCTGGGCCGACCTACAATCATGAATGGGCCTTTTATGGAAGGGTGCTAACCTTGACTCCAACATTGTTGCTTCAAAGATGAAATAAGTTTCTGAAAGTTTTCAAACCTCTTCACCATATTCTAGTTCTTTGTTTTGCTTGAGGACAAGCAAAGTCTAAGTGTGGGGGAGTTGATATATCATAGTTTTTACTAGTTTTAGACCATGATATAAGTATGTTTTAGAGTCTATTTGTGTTTCTTTAGAGTCTTTTACAGGTCTTATTAGGTACACGCACGTTTGGAGCAGAAGTGGAGATTATGGAGCTTATTGGTACATTTTGGAGATTTGACTCGAGAGGTGAAGCTCACTGTCCAGAACAGAGGATTGCGTCGATCGTTGCACACTTGCATCGATCGTTGCATAGCGCGTTGGGCCAGACTCTCGCGAGTTAATGAAGTTATGAGATAATGCAGAAGTGCCCAGAAGTTTCAGATATTTACACAGAAACCCCAAGACGTGATTCGGATATACTAATTAGGTTTTAGACTTTTTTCATTAAGCATTCATACTTTGAGCTGAGAGTTAGAGAGAGTTTTTGGGGCTGATCTGAACCTTTACTTCATCTGTTTTTGGAGAAGATTTCGAACCCCTCTACTTCTTTTATATCTTATATGCAATTTATTCATCATATGATCATGTTTTCATTATCTATGTCTGAGTAGATTCATAGTTAGGTTTAGGGTTTCTCACATAGGATTTCATGACTTGTTAGATTTAATTAATTCAGTTAAGGATTCATAACTATAACTGTTCTTCGATCTAAATTGTGCTTAACGCTAGTTCTAACCTGATCACTTAGAATCTAGATCTTAGGTTGCTAAATTCGGCACGACAGTGTGGTTTAGAATCTGAACTATTTAGATTGAGCAATTAAATTACTCGCAAAGGAATTTGGTTTAGTTTAATTGTGAACATATCGAACTTGGAATTAAAGTTGGTTTAATCTATTAGTAATTGCAAAGGAATTTGGATTGCTACACTTAGACTTAGAGAATTCTCACAACGACAATTGGTTAATTCTATATCCGTGTTTTGAGTTCTAGAACTGAGCTTAATTAGATCTTGACTAAATGATTTATCTGCTTGTCTGATTTCCTGAGAACGCCCTAGACTTAGCGCTTTAAGTTAATTGTTTTCACAACAAGTCTTGCTACTGATTTACTTTCCTGCATTGCTTTTTAATTTATCACATTTGCTTTCATTCTAGTTTAACCCCGACTGTTCGAATATCTATCGTTGACCGGAGTCTCTGTGGATTCGATACCTAAGTACTACATCTGCATAATTGTGCACTTGCAGTAGTATAGGATTAAAACTAGACACCTATCACTGACATTCTGAAATTTTTGTATCCAGTGGTTCTATTTTCTTAATGATGTTTTTAACATTTAGGTGCCAAATCAGGATAGATGAAGGAAAAGATCTATGTTGGAAGTATGATCGGAGCTGGAGAGTCTCACGAGGACCGTCATAAGGTTTTAGATGATTTTGTTCTTAGTACTTCCCAAATCAGATGAGAACTATTTTAAAAGATTGAAACTGTTTGACAATATTTTTGGCTGAAACAAATGAGTGTTTTTTAAATGGCAGAAATTTGTGGATGAATTTCAAGAAGACCCTTTCATTCAAAAAAAAAAAGAATTTCAAGAAGACCCTCAAAGGGGAAGTGATCAGAGCCATAAGAAACACAAAAATGATCAGAGTAAAGAGACTATGAACAAAGAAAGTTCACATATCGAAGAAGCACCTAACGAAAAGTACATTCATATGAAGGCAAGAAGAGGTCAAGCCACTAATAGCCAGTCTCGCAGAAAGGGTAATGACTCCTTTACCGATACATTATCATTTGATTATAGGACTTTGCTCTTTGTTTTCCTGCCAATCACTGGTTTTTAATAGTAGCTGTTTTTTGTTTGTTGTTTGAAGGTTAGAAGATAAAAGATCAGCGAGAGGATGAGATTGCTCCTGGAGGTTAGATCACCGGCAAAGCGGTTATGCTCAATCAAATCATTAAATATGTTCAGTCATTACAACAGCAGGTAAGAATTATCCCAATAATGTGAGATTCTAGAAACGCTTTGTCAAATTACTTCATTTTCTCCAATTTTTATTTATGAAACTCTTGACAGTGAATCTAGAACTCAATATTGATATAGACAAGATCACAATTATGATCGTATCACTTTTTCTTCTTTTTCTTATTGGATTCTAATAACATATTCAATGTGTAAATGATTTTTCCAGGTACTAGTATTGTATTAGGAAGCAATCAAGGATGTAGTAGGAACAAGGTTTACTATTCTTCTAGAGATTATTGTTTCCTGTCTTAAAATTTAACTTGGTTTTGATTTTGTAATATTGTTTGCTTTAGTTATAATTTTATAATGTTTGTGGAAGACATGTTTTGAGTTATTAATAAAATTTCTAAAATTTTATATCTATTTTATATATAATTTTAAATTTCCAATACAGCAAAATATATTATAAATATACAATATAATTCAAAACAATTGAATAATATCATTAATATATTTACATCAGTTATTGTAAATGATACCTATTAAAACCACTTATCAAAATTGATACTAATTTTAACATCAATTATTTATTTATGATGTAAATATTTGACATCAATATAAACAAGTGTTACAAAATTAACATCGGTTACATTATTTGACGTAAAAATTCAAATTATTTTTTTCCGAGTGACAAATCAATAACAATTACAATAATCGATGCAAATATTTGTACCGATTGTTTAAATTGATGCAATGTATTTGCATTGCATATTAAGTCGTTTTTTTGTAGTGTATATATAACTTCAATCATAAATGCAAAACCGTTTAGACCTTTCTAGACAAGCACATGTAGAGGCCCCAAATGTACCGGCACCCCCACACTAAATCTCTCTCTTGGCTACTCCCGACTAATTGCTATATCCGAATCCACGGGTAATCCGAATCCACGGAAATCATATTGTCACACGATACTCGGCTATAGAAGCGACCCAAGTACTTTCCGAGTCTTCTCCAAATCCATGGACTTATGTGGTACCTAGAACATTTCCCTTGAGTATCTATACATATTCTAGGATGCACTCTAACCGGCATGCATTACTCATTATGCGGTTTTAATTCGAACCACAACGAACCGGAAAGCCAAACCGATTGTAAAAATAAATCCAAATTTGAGTGCATTGGTTAATAAAGTTCCAAACCGGAACCAGAAAATGGCCACAAGTAATTTGTTTATCAGTCCTGAGTAATCATGTGAATTCCACAAGCTCTTATCTCGCCCGGAGAAAACCGAAACTTATCTGGAAGATGAAGATGGGATTCGAGTCGCAACTCTTCAATTCTCTCGGTGTTTATGCTACTTGGAACGTGGATGATAACCAGGTGATGTGATGGAACCACCGTCTCTTCTTCCTCAGTCTCCGATCCATGATACAGTTTTGGTTTAAGGTTAATCCGAATAACTTCATCATCTTCGCAGCTCCAATCATAACTAAACGCCGGAAACTGTAGATAGAAGGAACTCTCGTAAGAAATCATGATACAGGCAGCGAAATCCAGATGTGTGTGCGTAGTCCTAATCAGTGGTAGGCTGATCTTCGTAGATGTTCCCGATGATCGATTATCAAAATATCTGGGCACTGTAGTTCCGGGTAAGCAAACAAATCGTTGTGAAACCTACGAAGAAGTAGAATAAGTTTATGACAGAGGATTAGAAGGATCGAAAAAATAGCGAGAGGTTGATAGCAGGGAGCTTACCTCTTGGCTGCTATATCCTCCGTCTAGAAACCGAGTAATCAGTTGTTCATCTTGTTGCAGACTGAAGCAATGGCTAAGATCGAGGTGTTTGATTACATGATTTGGGGAAAGGGCGACATTCTCCAGGGAATCACATCCGTGTGCAGATAGATGCTGGAGGCTCAGCGGAAGCTCTTCCACTGATTTGAGTTTCTTGCAGTTACTGAGGCAGAGGGTTTCGAGAGATATAAGGTATGTGATGCTTTCAGGGATTGCCTCAAAGTCATTGCTGCTGAGGTCTAAATATGTTAAGCTGGTGAATTGATCCAGTTGATGTGACAATGTTTGAACATTGTGGCAATTGTCTAGCTCAAGCTCTAGCAATTTGTATCTACCCATTTCTTGAACTGCATGTGAAGGTTCCAACAGTGATTCGAAGCTGGAACATCCGGAAAGCTTGAGCGTCTGCAACTGGGTCAGCCCCGGCAATGCCTCGAGTTTGATGCAGTTAGAGAGCCTGGCGTCTTTCAATTTAGAAAGATTCTTCATTGATGTGGGTAAATTCCTGAAATCATTTCCACTGAGGTCCAGTTTCTCTAGTGACTGCAGTAGACAAATGTCTTCTGGGACTTTCTGGATGTTCAAGTTGATTAGATTCAACTCTGCCAAGCAAGGGAAACCTGATAAGCTAATGCAACTGAAGGGGGCTCCGTTCTTGATGTAGCTAAACCGCTTGATGCTAAGCGATTTAAAATCATAGAAGCTTGAGATTATCGGAGATTGTTCCTTTGGCGTCATTACCAATTCATCAGGGATTTGTTGCTCGGAAATAAAAGAGAGGTGCTCTGCGTTACCCTTGAGATGCCACAACCCGATGTGTATTTTCCCCTCTATGGATAGGTTTGCAAGAGAAGCTAGTTTCTTTACTGCTCTGGGAAGCATCAATATGATTCGCCGGCGTCGCCTGAGTCCAGGTTCAGGAAGGACTGTCTTTTCTGATATATAGATTTGAAGATTCATTAAGCCTTTACAGTGGGATAAATCAAGTTTTCGTAGGCAAGATAAGCGACCAATGGACTCCGGAATTTGCTCCAATCTCGTGCAGCCTTTCACTATCAACTCCTCGAGTAGCGTGGCCCTTGAAAGATCGGGAATTTCAGTCAGATGCTTAGAGCCAGTAACATCTAGTCTCCTCAATTGACCAAGGCCCTGAATTTATGAAACACAGAAGACGGTGAAAACCCAAATATACTTTTTTTTAGTAGATCTTGACACCTTTTAATTGCTATATCAGACTCAACACAAATGCGTATAGTAGCTTACCAGGATTCCATCCCAGAGCCGTACGAGATTGCTGTAACGCAGATTGAGTTCAACGAGACAATCAGGATAGTATTCAGAAGGCAGAGTTGTCATTGGATAAGCATCCCAGTGTAGTAACCGAAGTGTTTTGGGAAGTTTATCAGTGCCTGGAGAGAACATCAACTTGGACTCTATATCATTCAAATGTGTGAACGCTTTGAAGTATTTGAGATTGTTGATTGCGTTAAGAATGCCACCCTCAATAGACACCGTGCGAAGCATATCACACATGTGTAATGCCACACCTTCAGTTGTTGTTATACCCTGAGGAGAGAATCACCAGAGTCACACAACAAGAGGATATAAGCACATGCACATGTGGTAAAAACATTGAGGATATCTTATAGTTGTTAGAACACTTACTGTGGTGTTTTGCAGCACTGAAACAATTTCCTCAGGTTCCCACAAGATTCTTTGTCTCCAAAGCTTGGACTTGGATTCTTGAAGCACAATTTCTCTCCCCGCTTGTTCTACCAAGATGTGCATGGTAATGCGTCCATCAGGTGAAATATCGATGAGAGACTTCTCTTCTAAGCATTTGATCCGTATATCACCATCATCGAATAGGGTAGTTACACGTTGGACAGTGTCTCCATTGAAGAGACATGCAAGGTGAAGGAACACAGCCTGATCTCGCTCTTCTAAACCTTTATAGCTAGTTCTCAAAATATCCATGATACTTTGAGGAGGATATTTTTCAAGAATACCCAATGCCTTTTCCCACGCCTCTATAGAGGTCTTTTGGCGGAGGTGTGTACCAAAAGCATCTAGCGCTGAAGGAAGCCCTTGAGCAAGCTTAGAAGCACGGATTGACAGTTGTTCGTAGACATCAGAAGGAGCTCGTCCTTCGTCAAAAGCAACTTGTTTGAAGACTCGGATCGAATCATCATTTCCCAAAAAGTTTACATGGTGTACAAATCTCAGCTCAGAGAAGTTGAGCAAGCCCAAATCTCGTGTAGTTATAATGATTCGGCTCCCTGGTCCAAACCAGCTAGTCTCTTTTGCCAGAGCACGAATCTGGTCCACGTTGTCAACACCGTCAAGGACAAGGAGAACTTTGAGTTTCTTAAGCTTTGACTTGATAATAGTGCTCCCCTTCTCCTTATCCGAGATGGTCGCTTGCTTTTTGCCCAGGATCTTAGAAAGAAGCTCCTTTTGTAAACCTGGGAGTCCATTCTTTCCAGAATCTCTGATGTTTTCTATGAAACAAAAGCGACGACCAAATTGAGGTGAGTATTTGTTATAGATACACTTGGCAATTGTGGTTTTGCCTATGCCTCCCATTCCCCATATTCCAATCATCCGAACCTCATTCGTCGTCGAGTTCATATCCAATAGAGGATCGATTTGTTCCATGTGGGCGTCCATTCCAACAATATCACCCATCTGTAGTGGCTGCATTAAAGACAGCTCTCTTGCAATGTGCTTAACAATATCTTCAACCATCATGGCCTCGTCCTTACTAATATGGAAGACGAACACAAATAAAAACGGTAAAGCATTTTGCTTTGGATAGGTTAACTTCAAATATATATTATATACAGAGAATACTATTGACCAAGTCTATCTGAAGCAAAGTCTAGAGTGGAAGAGTGACGTATGAAGAAGAAGAATGAAGTCTAGACTTAATTTAATTAAACTCTTTCCTCTCTCCAACTGCTCATTTTCTTAATTTAGACATGATTATTTCACTTTGCGACTCTATAAAGAAATGTGTCTTGACAAAGATCAAATATACATTTTTGAAGATTTATTCTCTCTATTTTTTCTCTAATATGTCTCTCTAATTCTCTTAATTCTCTGCCAGATTCTTGATTCTACTACTTTTCTTGATTCTCTCTTGTTCTTCTTTCAATTTTTTTTTTTCAAAATTCTCAATTTCTCACTATTTCTTTAAAACATCAATCAAACATTCGACAAAATTCCTAACTGACATTTCAAACTAAAGGCTATGCGTTCTTGTGTGATTACCATCTAGGGTTCAAAACCTTTATTTGTTCCTACCATTCTCAAAGGAAACAACTATCTTTTGTGGTCTATAACCACTAAAACCGCTATAAGCGGAAGAAGACTTTGGAAGCATATCATCTCAAGAGAATGCCCAAAGAAATCCCTCAAGAGCAAAGACAAAGACCAAGAGGCTCTAACCGAGGAGGAGAAAGAAGAAGTCCTTAAAGAAGAAGAGGAGAAATGGGAAGAAGATCAACAAGCGGTTCTTAGCCTTCTCCAATCACCCCTAGATTCGGCCATTTTGGAAGCCTACTCATATTGTGAGACTCCAAAAGATCTATGGGAAACTCTCAAAGGTGTGTATGGGAACACATCCAATCTAAGCCGGATATTTGAAATAAAGAAGGCTATCAATGATCTTCACCAAGATGATATGGAGTTCACCAAGCATCTTGGAAAGTTTCAAACCCTATGGTCCGAACTTGAGATGCTTAGGCCCTTGAATGTAGATCCCAAGGTGTGATCCAAGTATCAATGATCTCAATGAAAGGCGTGAGCAAGATCAAGTCTTTGGTATTCTCCTCTTTTTTAATCCAAGTTATAATGACCTCATTAACCGCATCCTTAAAGATGACAAGCTACCAAACCTTGAAGAGGTGTGTGCCCGAATTCAAAAGGAGCAAGGATTCATTTATCTCTTTCGTGGAAAGTATGAGCTTGTGATCGCTAACAAAGATGTCTACAAGAAAGAAAAGAGAATCTTAAAGGTATGTGATCATTGCAAGATACAAGGACACTCTAAAGAAAAGTGTTGGCATCTCTATCCACACCTAAAGCCCTATTTCACATCAAGAAGGTAGCCGAGAGCCAATGCCTCTCAAGGTGATGAATTCAAACAAGTGAATGCATCCACATCTCAAGGAGAAGTAGCTATGGCAGCCTCTGTTGAGTATGTGAAGAAAAGTGACTTTTAGACCCTAATCAAGGCCTTTGCCTCACACAACTCTGATATCACTCTCTATTCTCATAAACCTAGTAGTAAACTTGTTGTAGATTCGGGTGCTTCTTGTCATATGATCAGTAATCCTAAGTTTCTAGACAAGATTGAACCGTATATGGGCAGAGTAGAGATTTCTAATGGTGATTGAATTCCAATAGAAGGAAAAGGAACCTAAAGGCTATTTAACAAGGAAAGTGAAGCATTTTATGTTCCTAGGTTTAATCCAATTTAATATCGCTTAAGAGAAATACTAAAGACTTAAATTGCTATGCTATTTTTGGTCCTAATGATGTTCATTTTCAGGATATTTAAAGTGAGAAGTTACTTAGGAAATGTGGATCCAAAGATGAGCTTTATATTTTCAAGATGAGCCACCACAAAATTCGGATGTTTTATCTTTTAATTCTTGTTATTTAGCTAATGTAGATGCAATGTGGCATGCTAAACTAGGCCATCCTCATGGAAGAGCACTTGAATTAATATTTTGCATAATGTATATTTTGATCACACTAGTTGTGAAGCATGTATTCTTGGCAAACATTGCAAAGTTGTCTTTCCTAAATCTTCTCATATCTATGAGCATTATTTTTATTTGGTGCATTCAGATGTGTAGACCTCTCCTTGCATGTCTAGGGATAGAAACAAGTAATTTGTGACCTTTATAGATTAGAAATAAAAATATACTTGGGTCACATTACTACCATCTAAGGATAGAGTGTTTGAGGCATTCATCAACTTTCAAACTTATGTGAATAACCAATACAATGCCAAGATAATAGTGTTTAGGTTCGACAATGGAGAAGAATACACAAGTACTAGATTCAGATAGAACATAGCTAAGCATGACATATTATACCAAACAAGTTGCCCTCACACACCACAAAAAAATGGAGTGGAGAGGAAGAATATGCACCTTATGGAAGTGGCTAGATCAATGATGTTCCACACCAGTGTGCCAAATAAGTTTTGGGGAGATGTGGTTCTAGCTTCATGTTACCTTATCAACCGAATTCCAACTAAAGTCCTAAAGGATATATCACCATTTGAGGTACTTAACAACTCTAAGCCATCTATTGAACACTTATGTGTCTTTGGTTGTGTGTGCTTTGTTTATGTACCAGGTGAACAAAGAAACAAGTTAGAGGCCAGTAACACCAAATGGATATTCCTTGGATATTCAACCACTCAAAAGGGTTACAAGTGCTTTGATCCGATCAACAATTGACTCCTTGTGTCTAGAAATGTCAATTTCATTGAGGGACAAGACTATTATGATAAGAAGGATTGAGAAGTTCTAAAGGATCTCTCAAGGTCACCATCGGATTAGCTACAAGTTTGAGGTTCTTACTTGATAATTTGAGAAATGATGAACCACCAAGACAAGGAAATTCAAATGGGAATGAATCTAACAGTAACTCAAATTAGGAAGAGATTATCCCAACCGTTCCACAAGATCATGAGCATAATCAAGAGGGGGAACCGTATCAAGACCAATATCTAGAGCAAGAATATTTGGGTATGGAATAAGATGTGCCTACACCACAAGAGGAAGTGGAAGCGGTGGTAGAAGAAGCAGTCAACCACTTAGAAGAAGCAATAGGCCCAAGTTTCCCTACAAATGGGTGAACAATCGAGAATATTACAATACGGAAGCTTTGGCTCATCCGATTCAAGCTACTTGTTCTATTGCCCTTTTAGCACCCGATCATCAAGCATTCCTTGGGAAGATTGATAAAAATCGAGTTCCCAAGACTTATAAAGATGTTAGAGATGAGAAGGTTTGGGTTGATGCAATTGGAGATGAAAGGGGAGCTATGGAAAAGAACCAGACTTGGGATGTAGAGATCTTTTAAAATAAAAGAAGGCGGTTAGTTCCAAGTGGGTATTCACCATAAAGTACAAGAGTAATGGTGATATAGAGAGGTACAAGGCACGCTTGGTGGCTAGAGGTTTCACCCAAATATATGGAGAAGACTACACGGACACATTTGCTCCAGTGGCCAAGCTACACACCGTGAGAGTAGTTATATCCTTGACTACCAACTTGTCTTGGGAACTTTGGCAAATGGATGTCAAGGATGCATTTTTTACAGGAGAATTTGAAGAAGAAGTCTACATGATACCTCCACCCGGTCTTAAAGACCTTTGTGCACCCGACCAACTCTTGAGATTAAGGAAGGCTATATATGGACTGAAGCAATCCCCAAGAGCATGGTACCACAAGCTTAGCTCTACACTCACTAATCATGGCTTTAGGAAATCTCATTCGGATCACACCTTGTTCACTCTAAAAAGTGACAAAGGCCTTATTGTGGTTCTTGTGTATGTGGATGACCTTATCATAACCGGTGATGATAAAGAGAGTATCCAATTCACCAAGGCCTTCCTCTACATCACATTTGATATCAAGGATCTTGGAGAGTTGAAGTACTTCCTTGGGCTTGAAGTGTGTAGATCACCGGATGGCTTGTTCCTTTCTCAAAGGAAATACACACTTTATCTCTTGAGTGAAACTGGGAAACTTGGCTCAAAACTAGCCAAGACACCACTTGAAGATGGCTACAATGTCAACAGAAAGGGAGAGAAATCGGATGAGAAGTTTAAGGATGTCTCTCAATATAGAAAACTTGTTGGAAAATTGATATATCTCACCCTTACAAGGCCGAATATATATTTTGCAGTTAATCAAATGAGTCAACACATGCAAGAACCCATAGTGTATCATTGGTAAATGGTGGAAAGGATACTTAGATATCTCAAAGGGAGCTCCGATCAAGGTATATGGATGGAAAAAAATGGTAACACCGAGATTATTGGGTATTATTATGATGCAGATTGGGCTGGTGATAGAATAGATCGAAAGTCTACAACCGGTTACGGCGCCTTCACTGGAGGAAATTTGTTGCTTGGAAGACAAAGAAGCAAAAGGTTGTATCTTGCTCAAGTGCGGAAGCGGAGTGTAGAGCTATGAAGAATCTAACTAGTGAATTGACTTGGCTCAAATATCTTCTTAATGACTTTGGTATTGCGCAAGAAGGACCGATCACCATGCATTGTGATAACCAAGCCACGATCCACATTGCCACTAACTCGGTGTTCCATGAAAGAACCAAGCATATTGAGATTGATTGCTACAAGGTTGAGGAGAAGATTGAAGAAGCATTTATATTTCCATGTTACACAAAGAGAAGACCAACTGGCGGATATTTTCACAAAGGCCACAAGTCTGAAAGTATATGGCAAACTAGGACTTGTGGACCTTACACACCCTTGATATCATGTTCCCTAATCCATGGACTTCACATTCTTTTTCTCTTGACATAGTTTTGTCCCAAGTGGTTTCTATGTTAATGTTTTTAATAAGGTGATGCTCTTGGGTTTCCGAACTTAACCTTTTTATTTTCTCTACGACTAAGCTTGAGGAGGAGTATTGACCAAGTCTGTCAAAATGAAGTGAAGTCTAGAGATGAAGAATGAAGTCTGGAGAGGAAGAGTGAAGTCTAGAATTAATTTAATTAAACTCTCTCCTCTGCCCAACAACTCTATTCCCCCCCCCCTCCCAACAGCTTATTTTCTTAATTTAGACCTGATTATTTCACTTTGTAACTCTATACACTTTTAAAGATCAAATATACACTTTTAGAGACTTATTCTCTTCATATTCTCTCTAATCTCTCTCAATACTTTTTCTATCAAATACATTATTTTTTTACTTCTACAAGGGAAGAAAATTGACTGATGAAGCAAGATGTTTGCTGGATTTACTATATATCTCCCCAAAGAACTTGTTGCCTTACATTTGAGTTGAGATACTTTTGTAGCTATGTTAGTAACTAAGTGTTGGATATTCCCTTCCTTAGCCTAGAAGAATGTTAAAGAGTGAAGGAAAATCTAGAAGAAAGGAGAAGAAGAGTTATCTAGATTTATCAAGGATGAGAGTTATGGAATATTCTAGAATTAAGATAGAAATTATCTAGATTAATGGATAAGTATTAGGGAATGTTCTAGAATAGTTTATGTATGTTAATTAGGATGATGTTTGTAGAATATTCTAGAATAAGCTACACTCTTAGGCAACACTAGTATAAATAGAGGTTAGTGGTGTCATTTGTAATCATCCACACACCTAAGAAGAACCCCATCCAAGAAACACATAAACTACTCTTGTAATCCCTTTCCTAATAAAAGAGTTCTTTCTTTTAAATCCTAGTTGTCTATTTCCCATCTTCATCACACGAAAGACTACTATTGGGTAAATTTTCCTAACAGCTGGTATCAGAGCTAGGTTCGCTTGCAACAACGATATCTCGTGCGTATCAAGATGGAGGCTACTGTTTCCTTTGAAGGTGATATGTTCAAGCTTACTGCGGACAACTACTCCTACTGGAAACCGATGATGGAAGATCACCTTTATTGCAAGGATTTGTATGAACCCATCATCATGAAGGACAAGCCGGAAGGAAAGGATGATAAGAAATGGGAGGTTTTAAATCGAAAAGCGGTCGCTGTAATTCGTAAGTATATCGATCGATCTCTTTTCAAACATGTCTCTACATATACAAATGCTTTTGAATTATGGACAAAACTTGAGTCCATGATTCAAAAGAAAACACCTCAGAACAAGGCTCTCCTTGTTAGACGGTTGGTAAAGTTGGAGTATAAGAATGGACAAAGTTATGGAGCACTTGAACAATTTCAAGGGGCTCGTAAATCAACTAAACAAGGTTGACATGAAGGTTGAAGACGAAATGCAAGCCCTTCTACTCCTTAGTTTTCTTCCAGAGAGTTGGGACACACTAGTTGTCACTCTCAGTAACTATGCGCTAGAAGGAAAGCTTACCATGGATACCGTCAGTGATAGCCTTATAAACAAAGAAACTAGAAGGAAAGAACGAGGTTCAAGCACTCTGTCTGAGGCACATATCGCAGAGAGACGAGGTAGAGACGAAATGCGTGGACACAACGGAAGCCGAGGTTGGGATCAATCTCGAGGACAATACAAGTCACGTCCTAAAGTTACTTGCTACTATTGTGGCAAGGAAGGTCATAGGAAGCCGAAATTTTGATTCTTCAAGAAAGATCAACAGATGGATAACATCAAGCCAAACCGATTTAATCCTGCAAAGAGGCCTGATGACAAGACTACTACCATTGCTTCAGAAGAAGATAGTGATGTATATGTTGTTGGAGAATGCAATCTCCTTAACATTGCATCTAAAGACACATCATGGATTATCGACCGTGGTGCTTCATTTCACATCACCCCTCATGGAAGCTTCTTTACAACCTACCAAAGTGGTGACTTTGGTAATGTCCAAATGGGAAATCAAGGAAGAAGCAAGATTGTCGGAAGAGGGGACGCTATCCTTACATCAAATACAGGATGTAAGATCGTTCTTAAGGACGTAAGGCATGTTCCAGATATGTGAGTCAATCTCATATCAACTGGAAAATTGGATGATGTTGGTCTGGAAAATCACTTTGGTGAAGGCAAGTGGGAGCTAACCAAAGGAAGTTTAGTCATGGCTCGAGGAAATAAAGAAGGATCATTATATGTAACTCAAGCTAAGCTTTGCAAGGAAGAAGTGAATGTCACAAGTGATGACATGGATATGTGGCATCGAAAACTCGAGCTGAAGGGTTATATCAATGCAGATTGGGCCAATGATAAAGATTCTAGAAATTCAACTCAAGGGTATGTGACTATCTTTGGAGGGGGAGCTGTTTCCTAGCAATCAAAGTTACAGAAGGGTATAACGATGGCTACCACTGAAGTGGAGTCAAGAAGTTTGAAGATTGTTGTCAAGGCGCCGACATAGTGACAACTTTAGGCTAAGTCGGGAAGGGGGAGATTGTTGGATATTCCCTCCATTAGCCTAGAAGAATGTTAAAGAGTGAAGAAAAATCTAGAAGAAAGGAGAAGAAGAGTTATCTAGATTTATCAAGGATGAGAGTTATGGAATATTCTAGAATTAAGATAGAAATTATCTAGATTAATGGATAAGTATTAGGGATTGTTCTAGAATAGTTTATGTATGTTAATTAGGATGATGTTTGTAGAATATTCTAGAATAAGCTACACTCTTAGGCACCACTAGTATAAATAGAGGTTAGTGGTGTCATTTGTAATCATCCACACACTTAAGAAGAACCCCATCCAAGAAACTCATAAGAGTGTTCACTATAAACTACTCTTGTAATCCCTTTCCTAATAAAAGAGTTTTTTCTTTTAAATCCGAGTTGTCTATTTCCCATCTTCATCACACGAAAGACTATTATTGGGTAAATTTTCCTAACACTAAGTAAGGTGATGTTCCTTTGGGTATCTCAACACAATATCTGAACGCAGCATCTAGACATAATATTTGGACACAATAT
The DNA here is from genome assembly GCA_030180135.1 of Orychophragmus violaceus. Classification (NCBI taxonomy): domain Eukaryota; kingdom Viridiplantae; phylum Streptophyta; class Magnoliopsida; order Brassicales; family Brassicaceae; genus Orychophragmus; species Orychophragmus violaceus. The sequence goes on along the minus strand of CM058231.1, from coordinate 8,093,478 downwards.
TTATTTGATGTTCGTTTGTGTTTCTGGTTTATGCGTCTATAAATTATATCTAGATGCAATTATTTTGTATACTTATCTAGAGGTAGTTAATGTAAGATGACTAAAACGGCATATATCTGTGTTAATCATATCATTTTATAAATTATATTTCAACTAAATGATAATTAAAAATACAAATTTTAAATAGTTTTATTTCACTAAATCTAAAACTTAAAAATAACACAATTATACAGTTTCAGCGAAAACTATATTTTTGCAAATTTTGAAAGAAAATGAGATTTTGATGTTTTGGTAAGAAACAAAATTATGTTGTTTTGACACAAAAACAAAATTTTACGCATTTGGAAAAAAACAAGATTTTATAGTTTTTGCGGGAAAACTTCATTTTGCGGTTTTGGAGAAAACGAGATTTTATAGTTTTGCGGAAATACATAATTTTGTGGTTTTCGAAGAAAACTTAAATTTGTGTGTTTGAAAAGAAAATTACTATTTTACGATCTTGAGAGAAACTGCTATTTTATGGTTTTAGGAGAAAATTTTAATAAGATATTTTTTGGAATTTTGAAAGAATTGTTGTTTTGACTAAAAACCACTATCTTAAAAGTTTTTATAAAAATAATATATTTATTTAAATATAAATATAAATAATTTAATTTTTTGTTATAATAATGGTATTTTAGTTTTTTTATTGTATGAGTTTGGTGCATCCAAATTCTACTTTCAAACTCATCCAAAATATCTAGTTTTTTTTTGGATGATTTTTATTTTGTATTCAGTTTTTGTATCCAGACGCATTTTTTAATTTGACATAAACGAACAACATTTGATACTGTGTCTAGATCCTACGTTTGGATGATGAAACGAACAACACGTTAAGGATGCAATATGATAGATAAGAATGCCTAAAGAAGGTGAAGCAACATGTTCAATGCAGGTAGCAGAGAAGAACCAAGACCGAGGTTGCTGGTACGTATCACCTAATGACAGGATTATCTTCACCTAATGGAAGCCTTATTTAATTTGGACATTCAGAGTAACAGCTAACAACTCATCCTACATCAATTTCTTTATTTAACCTTGAATTCGTACTTAAGAGTGTTTGATTCCAATTTTACAGGAAAATGGAAAACTCACCAAGCTCTAGAATCCTTGCCTACTATTCCTCCGACTTGGGTGAGGGCTTCTCTCCATTTCCGAACATATGCCGCCTTTTGTCTTCTCTCGCTGGAAAGTAATCGCCTGATTATCGAACATTTATACCGTTTTAAGGAAAAGGTTCCTCTCTGGTGCTTAACGTCTGAAGGATCAACGTCGTAGAAGATTGGAACAGCAACGAGTTGCTTCTTCTTGTGAAGATCCATTATCATTTGGAGCTCGTTCAGGCACCAAGTCGAGGAAACATAGTCCGCGGAGATGATCACAATTGCAAACTTGGAGTTCCGTATAGCTTCCTTGAGTTCTTCAGAAATGCTATCACCAATCACAAGTGATTGGTCATCTTTGAAGGTCTCATCAACTCTCCCGACAAGTTCGTTGTGCAAATGGCTGACAATGCCTCTACGTGTATCTTTTCCTCGGAAGCTGAGGAATACATCGTACTCTTTCTTGTCACGAGGTGAAGCAGATGATGAAGCCATTTGATATGTACAGAAGAAGAGAGTCTTGGTTTGAAGCTTTAAAACATGAGCTACAATCACGTTTGGTTTTGATCAGTAGAACAGCCTGGTGAAGATTAATTCAAGTCAACGTGTTATTTACGTAATTTCGTATTTCCAAGTTGTAAATGGGCGCGACACGCTGGGAATTTGAATTCTTCAAGCTTATGACGGATTGGCTTATATTTTATAATTTATATATACACAGACTTTATAGTTATGCTATTATATTTGTATCATGATAGTTACATTTTAATTTTTAAACCAAAGTTGCGAATTAGTCCGGGGTTTGCGTATAACGACGTGCAAGCTAATCTTGTAATTAGAATAATAAATGGTTTTTGAGTATTCGGTAGAACCATATGTTTGTTTGACCTCATGGGTATGATTGAGAATTTGGATTTCTAATTGGTATAGCATGCCAGCTTAGCCTTAATCAACCATGTTATAATCATTTTCTTGTACTCAAACAAGGTGTTCTGTCATTATCATTCATCCGTAGGTGAGATTCGCTATCTCATTATAAACCGAGTTTATTTAGTGCAACATGGGTATTACAGACGACTTTTATTTTAGGGGTCAGCTGACGTGCTTATCACGTCTTCGCAACAAGTGTTTAAAACACGACCTACAAAAAGAAAAACTCCCAGAGGAAGTTATATTCAAAAGGAAGGAAGAAAGAAAGATTTTCTTTCTCATAAACAAAATCATAATGAAGTTCAACGTGTTCATGAGTTTCAGAGGAGAGCAGACCCGCAAAACTTTTATAAGCCATCTTCTTAGGTCCTTCGATAAAAAAGACATCACAACGTTCACATCCTCAGAGTCCTCCCTCGTGTCCCTTCAAGCCATCCAAGAGTCTCTGGTTGCGATCCCTGTGATCTCAAATGACCAAGCGTCTTTGGACTTGTGGGTTGACGACTTGGCAACGATTATTGAGTGTGAGAAGAAAGGAACTTTGACCGCAGTGCCTATCTTCTTCCAGCTTGATGCTTACGATGTCTTCAAAATGTTGAGAGCTGCAGGAAAATACGCGCAAAACATGCAAGAGCCTCAGAGGAGGACCTTTGAGATTGTCAAGAAGTGGCTTGACGCTCATATAATCAACAAATCTGGATTTCATTCCACCAACTGGTACCTAGTTTCCTATATATTATCTATTACTATATTTTGGGTTTTTATGTTACGGATATTAGAAGGTAACTAATACTGTTTGTAACTGTTGACATAATAGCAAGGATGACTCAGAGCTGGTGAATAAAGTTACTAGTTTCGTTTCCGACACTCTGACATCTTCCACATCAAGATCTCAGACTAGTACTGGTCTAAGCCCTGCTAGGAGTTTGAAGCTAGAGGAGGCGATCAGGTTAAATACCATGCGTGAGCCTTTGGTATGGAGATCACTCAGAGACGACATTATGAGAAGCTCGTGTTTTGAAGTTCTGCGCGAATTAACGTTGTGCGCAAAGTCTACAATACTTGGAATTTGTGGAATTGAGGGGGTAGGGAAAACAAATCTTGTAAGACAAGTTTATGATGATGTTTCACCTCACTTTCAGCATCAGTTTTTCATTAGAAACATGATCCAAACACAAGATATCAGCTACAAACCATATTCACTATTGATTGATCTTGCTCGTGAAGCTTTTAAAGAGAATAGCTTCCATGGGAGACCCATTGATGCCATCAAAGAAATTATCCGACACCGGAAAGTTCTGCTTGTTGCTGATGGTGTGGATGACATTAAGCAGCTAAAAGGTATAATCAAAGACGCGAGTTGGTTTGGTTCAGGAAGTCGAATCATTGTAATCACTAAAGACAGGTCATTGCTTACTAAATGTGGAGTGAAACACATATACGAGCTTGAGTGTCCTAAATTTGAGGAAGCTCTTGCTTTCTTCTCAGAGTTTGCTTTCAATCAAAGAAACCCTCTTCCTGGTTTCGAGGATCTTTCGTTTCTTGCTGTCCAAGTTTCAAATCGTCTTCCTCTTACCCTCAAAATGTTGGGAACGTTTTTATGCAATAAGGAGAAAGAGGAATGGGTAAGTACATTGCGTAGGCTCGAAGCTTCACATAATAACTACGCTACAGAGGTTTGCAGGTATATCGGAGCAGATGACTACGCACCAAGACGTCCCATGAAAGTGGAACAACACATTGAAGTCGGTGAAGCAAAACGTTTCCCGTTTTACCGCTTTGCTCTTAAGTGATCACTTCATATCTCCCTTTAATACATCAACCGTTCATCATAACGTATGTTTGTATGTTTTTTTAAAGTAATTTTGTGCAAATGGTTGCAAATAAGACGAACAGGTAAAATCTCTGTTTCGTCACTAAACTCTTTTGTATATTTATGTTTGATTGTGTGTTTCTATTTTCTGTATTTCGTGGTTGCTTTTAAGCTTATTCTCGTCAACACTCGTTCTACTCAAAAAGCATTTATTAAAAGGTTGAAAACAAGCTATAAATTTGTTAGTCGCATGACATATTCAGCGGAAGTGAAAATGGGTCAACCAGAAATGAGCCAAGAATTATGAAAAGCCCTGTTATTGTATATAGAGTCTTTGTATAGTTGCTTTGTATAGTTACATTGTATAGTTGCTTTGTATAGTTGCTTTGTATAGTTACATTGTATAGGCTTGGTTTATGCCTTAAGTCAGTCTGTATATAAACCCCCAATTGTAAACATTTTACTAATTAATGTGAATGAGCTTTATTTACTCATATGGTATCAGAGCTATAACGACTCATTCTCTCTCTAACAAACTCTGTTTGATCTCCTTCTCCGACGAAATCTCTTCGATTTTGATCGGATTTTCTTCCTGATTTCTTCGATTCAGAGCTTCGATTGCGATATCTCTTCGTTTCCTGTGCGAATCCAGCTATCTCTCACAACTATCCGTTGTTCTCTCAGCTGAAATTCGACTTCAATGGGAAAGCGAAACTGCAAATCGAAGTATCGTGTTGATTCACCATCGAAATCACCTTCTCCTCCAAAGACTCATGACAAAGCTTCGGATTCTAATCCACCAAAGACTTCGCGAAGCACTTCTCATGAGCGATTGGAAACTTCAAACCGAAAGGATCGTTTCAATAACGTTCGACCTAACATCTTCGATTCCGCCGATGGTCTTGAGGTATTGAACAATCCTGATAGTGTTCATTCTCCATATTATCTTCATAGCTCCGATCATCCAGGCCTAGTCTTAGTTGCGGAACCTTTGGATGGAAATAATTTTGGTATCTGGCACATTGCGATGACTACTAGTCTCGAAGCTAAGAACAAATTAGGTTTCCTGGATGGTTCCATTGCTAAACCTGAGGAGAATGATAAGTATTTTAAGATCTGGTGTCGCGTGAATAGTATGCTGAAGTCTTGGTTACTAAACAGTGTCTCTAAGAAGATTTACATGAGTATTTTGTACTTCAAACATGCTTCTGATATCTGGAAGGATTTGTATACTCGTTATCATAAATCAAATCTGCCAAGACTCTACAAGCTACGTCATCAGATTCACTCACTGCGCCAAGGCAGTTCTGATCTTTCAACATATCACACTCAAACTCAATCACTTTGGGAGGAGCTTACAAGTGTTCAACCACCTGCTACTACAGTTGAAGAATTACTGGCTGAAAAAGAGACTAACAGAGTTATTGATTTTCTCATGGGACTTAATGAGAATTACGAAAGTATAAGAAGCATGATTCTCATGAAAAAAGTCTTACCATCTCTATCTGAGGTCTATAACCTTCTTGATCAAGAAGATAGTCAGAAAGATGCTAGAGGTTCCCTCACAGATCTTAACTCAGCAGCTTTTCAGATTACTCAGAATCAAACGATTCCTCAAGGTTCTCAGTCAGCTGTCAATAACTCTGGTGGTCAAGGGAGAAAAGATCGACCCTACTGCACTCATTGTCATCGTCCTGGTCATGTGGTAGACAAATGCTACAAGAAGTATGGATATCCCACTAGCTACAAACCGAATCAGAGGAATGATAAAGCTTCTGGTTCTGTTTCTGCTAACCTCACAGTGAATGATGAATCTCAAGCAGATACAGGGAATTCAGATGATCTATCCCCCAATCAGATTCAGCAGCTCGTTTCTTTCCTAAGCAGTAAGCTCCAGACTCCAAGTGATCATCCTGCTCCAGAAGTGCACTCTGTCTCAGTTTCTGTGCCTTCTTCTTCCATCACTTGCCCAATATCCGGTACCTTTTTTCCCTCTATCCTATGTTCTTTTACCGGTATTGATAGGCCTTATGTCTGCTCATTGAATAGCAATATTAATGCTATCAATGCTTGGGTCATAGATTCAGGAGCAACAAATCACATCTCTCATCAACGTTCTATTTTTACCACCTTTAAAACCTTACCTCACACCAATGTGACCTTACCAAATGGAGTTCTGGTTAGCATTGTCGGTATAGAAGATATAAAACTGGGTAGAGATTTGATATTGTCTGATGTTCTTTATATACCTCAGTTTAAATTCAATCTTCTTAGCGTCAGTAGCATAACTAAGAAATTGCATTGCCGCATCTGGTTTGATGAGTCTTCTTGTGGTATTCAGGATCATACACAGGGATTAATGATTGGAATGGGTAGAGAGGTTGCCAACTTATACTTTCTGGACATTGAGTCTTTCTCTTCTCCAGGTACTTTACCTTCTAAGATCATTGCTTCTGTTTCTAGTCTTGATTTGTGGCACAAAAGATTGGGACATCCTTCTGTATCAAAACTTAATATGATGCAATCTCTTTTGTCTTTTCCTAAAGATTCTAATAAAAAGGATTCTCTTTGTCATGTGTGTCATTTGTCTAAACAGAAACATCTTCCATTTCCTTCCCATAACAATCTCAGTCCTGCTCCTTTTGATCTTGTGCATATAGATACTTGGGGTCCTTTCTCAACCCCTACTCATGATGGTTTTAGATATTTCTTAACCATAGTTGATGATTGCTCACGGGCTACTTGGGTGTTTCTGATGAAGTCTAAGTCTGATGTACTTAGTGTTTTCCCTAGCTTTCTAAACATGGTAGAAACTCAGTTCAATAGGAAAGTTAAGGGGGTAAGATCTGACAATGCTCCAGAACTCAAATTTACTGATCTTTATCAATCCAAAGGCATCCTTTCTTTTCACTCATGCCCTGAAACTCCACAACAAAATTCTGTTGTGGAGAGAAAACATCAGCACATTCTCAATGTTGCTAGATCTCTTCTTTTCCAATCCCATATACCTCTTTCTTATTGGGGTGATTGTGTTCTTACAGCTGTTCATTTGATCAATCGTCTCCCTGCTCCTATACTTGCCAATAAAAGTCCTTTTGAGGTTTTAACAAAGAAAATCCCAGAATATCATCTTCTTAGAAATTTTGGCTGTCTTTGTTATGCTTCCACCTCTTCTAAAAGCAGACATAAGCTTGATCCTAGAGCTCGAGCATGTGTTTTCCTAGGTTATCCTACGGGATATAAAGGTTATAAACTGCTTGATCTTCAAGACAATTCCATCTCTGTCTCTAGACATGTGGTTTTTCATGAAGAGCTCTTTCCATTTGTTGGAATAAATTCAAATCAGGACTTTCACAGTTTCTTTCCTGATCTATCTCCAACCCCTCCTGTGTCACATAAAACTCCAGATGGTGAGCCTTCTCCTCATACATCATCTATAGAGACCTTGCCTTCTGCAAGTCCTATTACAGATGCTCTTGAACCTTCTGTTCAATCATCACACAGGAGATCTAAAAAGCCAGCTTATCTTCAAGATTACTATTGTAATTCAATAGGGTCTTCAACCATTCATGAAATCTCCTCTTTCTTGTCTTATGGCAAACTATCTTCTCTTCATTTTGCTTTCCTTTCTGCCATAGACAAATTTAAAGAACCCCGGACCTATACTGAGGCAAAGAAACTTCTGGTTTGGGATGATCCAATGGAAGAGGAGATTACTGCTCTGGAATCAACCGAGACTTGGTCTATTTGCTCTCTTCCTCCAGACAAAAAGGCCATTGGCTGTAAGTGGGTTTATAAGGTGAAGTTCCACTCTGATGGAAGTATAGAGCGATATAAAGCTCGTCTGGTTGCAAAGGGATATACCCAACAAGAGGGAGTTGACTATCTTGACACTTTTTCCCCAGTTGTCAAACTAACCACTGTCAAAGTTTTGTTAGCATTGTCTGCAATTCATGGCTTTACTCTTCATCAATTGGATATTTCTAATGCCTTTCTCAATGGTGATCTCGATGAAGAGATTTACATGAAGTTGCCTCCAGGATATTCTGATAGCAAGGGGGACTTATTGCCACCTAATGCTGTTTGCAAGCTACAGAAATCCCTATATGGCCTCAAACAGGCATCTCGACAGTGGTTTCTCAAATTTTCCTCAACTCTCATTGGCTTGGGATTTAAACAAACATCATCTGATCACACATGTTTTCTTCTCCTCACTGATGTTTTGTTCCTCTGTGTGATAGTGTACGTTGATGACATCATTATTGTCACCAACAATGATTCTGAGGCTGACCGTTTGAAACAGCAACTGCAATCTTTCTTCAAACTGCGTGATTTGGGGCCTCTGAAATATTTTCTTGGTCTTGAGATAGCTCGTTCTACAGAAGGCATTCATCTTTGTCAACGAAAGTATGCCTTAGATCTTCTGGATGATACATGTTTACTTGGTTGCAAACCTTCAAGTGTTCCTATGGATCCTGCAATCAAGCTTTCCAAGGACACTGGTGGGGAATTTGTTGATGCCAAAGCATATCGTCGTCTCATAGTTCGTCTCATGTATCTTCAAATCACGAGACCAGACATCACATTTGCTGTCAACAAACTCAGTCAGTTTTCCTCTGCTCCACGTGAAACTCATCAGCAGGCTTTGATGAAGATCCTTCATTACATCAAAGGTACAATTGGTCAGGGTTTGTATTATTCATCTAAGTCAGAAATGCAAATCCAGGCTTTTGCTGATGCTGATTGGGGTGGATGTCAAGACACACGACGGTCTACTTCTGGCTACTGCATTCTCCTTGGAACCTCTTTAATTGCTTGGAAATCAAAGAAACAACCAGTAGTTTCCAAGAGTTCTGCAGAGTCTGAGTATCGCAGCCTCTCCTTTGTTTCTGATGAGCTGGTATGGTTCACTAACTTCTTTAAAGAGTTGCATTTTCAACTCAGTAAACCTACTTTGCTTTTCTGTGATAACACTGCTGCGATACATATTGCTCATAATGCTGTGTTTCATGAGCGGACAAAGAATATCGAAATTGACTGTCATAGTGTTAGAGAAAGGTTGGTTGCTGGTCTGTTCAAGTTACTACATGTTCGTACTGACTTGCAACTAGCTGACCCGTTCACAAAGCCTCTATATCCTGCACCTTTCAAGCGTCTCTTTGGCAAGATGGGTCTTCAAAGCATCTTCGTCCCATCTTGAGGGGGACTGTTATTGTATATAGAGTCTTTGTATAGTTGCTTTGTATAGTTACATTGTATAGTTGCTTTGTATAGTTACATTGTATAGGCTTGGTTTATGCCTTAAGTCAGTCTGTATATAAACCCCCAATTATAAACATTTTACTAATTAATGTGAATGAGCTTTATTTACTCATAAGCCCATTAAGAATATTTACGTATTAGGGAAGTTATCTTCTCTTTGAACTAAGCAAGTGAGCAGAAAGTCAATGCAACATTGGATATGGTTTTCCCTGGTAATCGCCAAACTCCCCAGGCTGAGGTTGTCTTCAAACCTGATTTGATCTTATGTATCGCCGGGTAGAAACAGAGATTCCTGTGGAAATCAAAGATCGGAATTTGAATATCGATTCGTCGATCTCGTTGTTCATTATGCTACGTGGGACGTTGATGATAAAACAAGAATCGGGATTTTTGTTTGAGGCAAATCTGAGTTATTCCGCCCGACTCGCAGTTTCAATTACAAGAAACCGCTGGAATTTGTTGATGTAAAAGGCCTCTTGCAAGCAGGCGTCGGAACCGGGAAGCTGTCGCTAACCCTAATTGGAGGTACGTACTAGGTAGCCTGCTCCTCCTAGTTATCCACGAAGCTTGAATGGCGAGTAATTTCATGGCAAGGATTCATTTATTGCACAGATTGGAGAAAAAATAACTTAGGTTGATTATAACGGAGATGAGCTTACTCAAGTGATGAGATGTTCGTCTAGTTTCAATTTGAAGAATTAGCTAAGATTCAGAATGTTTTAATACATGATTCCAGTTTCATGCAGTTGTGGAGGCAGAGACCTCCTGAAACTTTTTCTGTTGCTTGCCAGAATTACATCAAAGCTTGTTTGCTGGTCAAAATTGCCAAGCTGGTCCACCAATGACTGAGCATTCTTTGTAGGACTTGTCAAGCCGAAGCTCTGTAGCCTCTAGCAAAGGGGATCTAGGTCGAAGCCTATGAGACAAGTCTACAAGACTCATCTGTAATCCGAGGTTTGGACATTTGAAACGTTTAAAATATGTACAATTGGCTGAAAATGTTCATAGCTACTTGAGCTTAAAAACTGCAAAAGATCATTTGGAAAAGGTTATAACTTTGGCAGGTCGTTGCGCTCTACAAGAATCTCGATGAAAATTGTTATATTTGGTTGGGGCTGTCTATGCGAACCCCACAGGCTTGTATCTCGACGGGTGGAAACTCAGACATCTGTGGAAGTTGAAGAGAAGAATTGAATAGCAAATTGGCAGCTTGGTCTTTGTTTATGCTACATAAGACGTTGATGATAACGAGGTAATGCACCGTAACAGCCTCTTCTTCCTCCATCCCGTATGAACGATAGATATTTGGTCTGAGGTTAATCCGAAATACCCCACCAGCTTCCCAGTTCCAACTATAAGAAGACTCCAGAAACTGGAGGGTGTAGGGTCTCCTGCAAGAAACCACGATACAGGCAGAGAAACCCATACTGTTGAAGGAAACCTGAATAGATGCCCCCGCGGATTGGTTATCGAAGTAGCCGGGAATTACATTTCCAGGTATGCAAGCAAATCGCAGCAGTGCCTGGGGTCAATGGGAAGACAAATCATAATGATAAACTCTTAAGGGATTGAAGAAACAAGATTCAGAGCAGAAAAAAAAAAACATATATACCTCTTCATGTTTCCCCCCTGTTAGAAACTGATTGATCACTTCTTCACCTTGATTCAGGTGAGAGCAATGGCTAAGATCAAGGTGTTTTATAGAATGAATCAAGGGCAATGAAACGTTTTCCAAAGAGTTGCAACCGTGTGCATTCAGATAGTTAAGATTAAGTGGAAGCTCTTTGAGAGATCTGAGTTTCTTGCAGTTGTTGAGGCAGAGAGTTCGTAGCGGTAAAAGCTTTGTGATACTTGTTGGGATTGTTTGAAACTCATGTCCACTGAGGTCCAGGAGCATTAAATTGGTGAATTGATCAAGCGGATGTGTCAGTGATTGCAGATTCTTGCATCTGTTAAGATCGAGCTCAAGCAACTGGGAACTGAACCAGTTTGCCGGCAATGATTGGAGGTTTGTACAGCCAGAAAGTTTGAGCGTCTGCAACTGACTTGACAGATTCGGCAGTTCCTCGAGTTTGCTGCAGTTGCATAGCACGAGATAGTTGAGCTTTTCAAGGCTAACCATAGTTGTGGGTAAATGCTTGAAATCATTTCCACTGAGGTCCAGTTTCTCTAGTGAGAGCAATAGATCGATGTCATCTGGGATTTTCTGGATGTTCAAGTTGATCAGATTCAACTCTGTCAAGCAGGAGAAACCTGAGAAGCTAACAAACCTGAAAGGAGCGTAGCCCTCGATGTAGTAGGACCGATTGATGTCGAGTGTTTTACCAAAAATATGTGACTCATGCCAATCTGATGGTCGACTCAGCCTCAATTCACATGTGGTCTGTTCCTCGGAAATATAGGATAGGTGCTCTGCATCTCCTACTAGTCCCGGCAACCTAATTTTTATGTCCCCATCGATGGAGATATTTGCAAAAGGCCCGAGTAACTTTATGGCAAACTTGAGTCTAGTGCCTTGGCATCTGAAATATATTGGTTCTTTTGCACGGGAAATCCACACTGGTATGAAATTCGGGAGGGTCTGAAGACCAACGCAGTATGATAGATCGAGTTTTCTCAGAGAATATCTCTTTCTCTTGTACATATGAATTCGCTCAAGCCTCCTGCAGCCTACTGCGACCAACTCTTCGAGCTGCATAGCCATTGAAAGATCTGGAAGTTCCGTTAGATCCTTAGATCCACTCACATCTAATCTCTTGAGGTACTGAAAACAATTACAAAAGGTAAAAAAAAAAATCAGTCGAGGACTTCTACCACCACAGTTGGAATAGTTATTAATTTACCAGATTATTATTGCTGAGGATCTGAAGATTGCTGCGACGCAGAGTGAGTTCAACTAGACCGCGTGGGATGAAAGGCAAGGTTGTTAACGGATAGTCATCCCAATGTAGTAACCTAAGCATGCGGGGAAGTGAGGCAGCGTCTGAAACGAACTCCAATTTGGATCTTTTATCATCCAAATGGGTGTAGAAATTGAGAAACTTCACACTAGGCATCGGCTTGAAACTAGTGCCCGCAATTTGTAACACGTCAGGCATCTCACACATGTCTAGTGCCAGGCCTTCAATTCTTTCTGTACCCTGATGATTGAAAAGTCACATGCATTTACATTTTTGAGTAAAAGGAAAGCAAAATTAAGGTGCTAATACAATTAATCTGAAATCTTAGACAACTTACTATGTTGTCGAGAAGGACATCGTAGACATTATTTCCCCACAAGATTCTTTGTCTTTGTGGGATATGGTCGGATTCTTCAAGCACGAGTTCTCTTCCCGTTTCTTCTACTAGAACATGCATGTTTATGCACCCTTGAGCTGATATGTCAACAAGAGATTTCTCCACTAAGTTTGTTATCGTACGTTCACCATCATCAAGAAGGCTACTGGTGCGAAGGAAATGTTGTCCGTTAAAAAGACATGCCACATGAAGGAAAGCAATCTTATCCCGTGTGGGTAAGTCTTCATAGCTGCTTCTCAAAACATCCAATATGTTCTTGTGAGGAGCTTTTTCAAATTCTAGCACTACTTTTTCCCACTCATCTCTTGTCTTTCTGTGCAGGTGCATACTGTAGGCTTTAAGTGCGAAAGGAAGGCCATGAGCAAGCCGAGAAGTTCTGATCAAGAGTTGCTCAAAGCCGTCAGGACAAGGTCCTCCTCCAAAAGAAATATGTTTAAACATGTGGAGCGCATCGTCTTGGTCCAAACACTTAACCGGGTACACATGATTAACTCCGTGGGTATGGAGTAGACCCTTGTCTCGTGTGAGTATGATGATGCGGCTCCCTGAACCAAACCAGGTTGGGTCCATTGCCAAGCCATGTAACTGCTCCACTTGATCAACATCATCAAGCACAGCAAAAACTTTTTGGTGCACGAGTCTGGACCTGATCTCATCAGATCCAGCTCCCACACTTCCAAGTCTTACATATTCATCACCGAGGATTTCAGAGATAAACTTTTTCCGCAGGTAAGGGAGACCCTGTTCCTTATAATCCTTCTTGACGTCAGTCATGAAACAATGAGCTGGGAACTGACGTGAAAACCGCCGGTAGAGATACTTGGCAATGGTGGTTTTACCTACTCCTCCCATTCCGAAAATCCCTACAAAACGAACCTCTTCCTCTGATTCCATTTCCAACAGAGAACATAAGCCTTCCATGTGTCTGCTCATCCCAACAACATCCTCGTATGTAGTGCGCGTAGGGAACAGCCCGTCTAATAGGTGTCGGACAACGTCTTCAACCATTGTTGCCTCGTCCACACTGGCATTGGAAAATATTTACTTGTATTTAATTCTCAAACAAGTTCACTGATATAAATAAGAGTCGTAACATGATTCAGTTCGAATGAGTTTTACCATTTGCTGGAGTCGAAGCCTAACAGATCTGCGACTTGAGTGAGAGCTTGTCTCCATCTAAGAACCTTCTCAGCCATTTCCGGGCGTACCATGCTAGCAAACGCAGTCGCAAAACTTCCTTTCTGGTATCTGACGTCACATGGCGCAACTCGATAGAAGATTGGAACCACACTGATGCCACCTTCAACCGCCTGAAGCTCCATTATTATCCGGAGCTCCTCCAAGCACCAAGTCGAAGCGGCGTAATTTTCTGAGATGACAACTATGGCGAACCGTGATGTATGGATGGCTCTTACGAGTTCGTCTGGAATTGAGTTTCCTATATCCATCGTCCGATCGTCTTTAAAAGTAAAGATTCCTTTGTTACGGAGTGCCGAGTATATATGACTGACAATGTTTTTGCGAGTGTCTGGTCCTCGAAAGCTCAAGAACACATCGTAGTTCGAAAGGCGAGTCGGAGAGGAAGAAGACGCCATTGAACAACAGCTTCAAAGAGGATTAATTTTCCTGTTAAATACGTTTTTAAAATACTTATAATTCTCCCATATTTCTCGTCTAGTCGACACGAAATTACGTATGCATGCCTGAATGAAAAAGTCATCGCACATATACGGTCTATGTTTCTCTTATAGAAGAGAGTAATTAAACTAGTTGGATTGAAAGAAACAAAGAACCAGAAGGTAAATAAATAAATAAAACAAAAAGTAATTTACCAATTTTGAGTGATAAATGATATTTTCTATACGTTTTGTAGCTATTTTTATTCAAAGATTAATATTGTTTATTTTTCAAAAAAGAGATTAATATTGTTTACTGAAATAAAAATACACAAGTATTGAATTGAAATCATTTATATGATTATTGACAAAAACAAAATTCATATAGTTGATTTTATTAGTTATTATTATTTCTAAATCATTATATGCTAAGAATATTACATTCAATGTATATTATATACAATTACCATTTGGAAATAAAAAAATTTAAGCATTCTGACAATGACATCAGGAAACCAGAGTTTTTACCCTGGAAATACTGGGCGACGTTTGGTCGTTTGAATTCTTCAAGCATATAACAGTTTATCATGATAATGCTACTAATCCTGCACAAAAAAATGTTTCATGATAGTTACACTTACATCTTGTATTATTTTAAACCGGTCTCGAATAATTCCGGGGTTTGCGTATAACAACGAACATGCTGCTCTTGTAGTTAAGAATAATATATGGTTTTTGAATGCTCGGTAGAACCATATGTTTGTTTGACCTTGTGGGTTTGACTGAGCAATTTGATTTATAAACTATTAGCGTGCGAACTTAGCCTTCGATTAACTAGTCATAATAATTTTCTGGTAACTTAGAAAAAGGTGTTCTGTCGTAATCATTCATCTCTATGATAGATTTTCGTATCTCTTGATTAACAAACATATATCATTTAATCATCCATGTTTGAGCGTTGGGTATTCATTCGAATTCAGATTAAATTATTCGAGTTTTCGGATTTTCATGTTTAGTATTAAAAATTCTGTTTGGATATTTCTATATATCACACTAGATTCAATTCAGAACTTATCAGATTCAGCTCGGGTTCATATACCCGAATTACCAAAAATCTCTAAAAACTAAAAGTTTAGTCAAAGTATTTAAATTACCAAAAATCCTTTAAAAATTACTCAAATTACTTAAAAGAATTTGAAAGTACTAAAAAATATATATACTATCCAAAATATAAAAATTAGAAAAAAAAAACTACTCAAACTATCAAAAAATGCTCGAAAGTATAAGAATTAACCGAAATAAGATAAAACTTCGGATTACTTCAGATACTCATTTAAGACCGGTTTGGATTTAGGTATTATCCGATTTCTGAAATACTTTGACTTAAGTCCCTTTCAAGTATTTTTTGTAGAATCAGTTAGAATCGAGATCAGATTTTCTGATCGAATTCAGTTTCGAGTTCGTGTTTCAGATAAAATGCCAGACTTAATTTAGTCAGTGTTGTACCAAAATATTTGGGGCATGAGTAGGCATGGACGTTCGGATATCTGTTTGGGTTTGGTTCGAGTCTTTCGGATCTGGGCATATAAGACCCATTCGAGTATTTTAGAATTTTGGTTCGTGTTCAGTTTAGTTCCATTCGCGTTCGATCGGTTCAATTTCGGACATTCGTAAAATCATTAAAAAAATATATAATTTGGTTGATTTGAATAATTTTTTTTTAAAATTAGACAAATACAACATGAAATTTGGTATATTTTATTTATTTTTGGTAATTTATTTTTACGTCTAACACTAACTAATATATTTAGATTTGTAATTATAATTTTAGATAATTATGTTAAATTTAAGTATAAATATAATTAATATTTTATATATATATTTGTAGTTCAGATATTTTGGATATCTATTCGATTTTCGGTTCGGGTCGGATTTAGTTTCAGTTCTTTGGATATATAAGTTTATGATCCATTCCGATATTTTATCAGTTTGAATTCGGTTCGGTTCTTTTTTCGGTTTGGATTAGATTCGATATTTCGGTTTCGAGTTTTTTTGTCCAGACCTAGCGCATGAGACCAACTGGCAAAAATAGATAATTTATCATTTTTGTTATTAATTATTTTTTGTTAACGTTTCATAATCAAGTTTTTCTTAATAAAATAGTACAAACACAATACATAAAAAATAAGTAGTTTCATTACGCTGACTAGGAATATAAGAAATAGTAACTTGGATTAATATTATGTCTTATGTTCTAAAAATCATGTGTATTATGATATAAAAAACCTTAAATATATTAAAGTTTTATCAAACTAAAAATCTTATATTTTTCGTTGCAATTTTGTATCTTTTGAAAAGTTTGTGCAAGTTTATTTATTTTTTGTGATTCATGCATTATAAAAACTATTTTACCCTCACATATAAAGGAAAAGACCAAGTAACTATATATATTAATATAGATCACATGTTATCCCTCATATCCATTTTTATTTATTTTATTTAATTTTTTCTCTTTCACTTTCTTTTTTACTTTTTTTTTTATTTTCATCCCTTGTTTTTGGATAGGATGACAAAGTTGAGGTTTCCGGCCATATAGACCGCCATAATAGATAAAATCGGTCGATGTACCGAATGTTGCTTTTGGATGGATAGTGGTCCACATGTACTTTGTGTCCACAGATTCACGATCATGTGAACTCTTGACCAAATTCTGTTCATCAAAAGCGTCTAACATGTGATATAATCGTGTTAGTGTCCACGAATATTCGATACATAGTATAACTCTTGACCACCTTCTGTTCATCAGAAGCGTTGATAGGTCAGGTTTTATTTCCTATACTAACTGCAAGTGCACAACAATATCAATGTAGTATATAGGGTTATCGAATCCACAGGGACACTGATCTCGATAGATCAGAAAGTAGAGATTAATACTAGAAATAAAGCAGGTAGTGAATGAATGAAAAGCAAGGCAATAAAATAAATCAGTAACAAGATTAGTTGTGAAAGCAATAAACTAAAAGCGCTAAGTCTAGGGAATTCTCAGGAAATCAGACAAGCAAACAAGTTAATCAGTCAGGATCAAATTAAACTCAGTTCTAGAACTCAAATCACGGAAATAGAATTAACCAAATCTCTTTGCGAAAATCCTCTAAGTCTAAGTGCAGTAATACAAATCTCTTTGCAATTACTAACAGATTAAACCAGCATTAATTTCAAGTTCGATATGTTCACAATTAAACTAAGCCAAATCTCTTTGCGAATAATTTAATTGCTCAACCTAAATAGTTCAGATTCTAAACCACACTCTCGTGTCGTATTTAGCAACCTAAGATCTAGATTCTAATTGATCAGGTTAGAACTAGCTTTAAGCACAATTTAGTTTGAAGAACATTCTAAGCATGTGAATCCTTAACTGAATTAAACAAGTCTAGCAGGTCATAAAATCCTTAATGAGAAACCCTAAACTTAACTATGAATCTACTCAAACATGATTAATGAAACATAAATCATAGAAATAATAGATTGCATATAAGAAATAAAATAGATAAAGGGGTTCGAAATCTTCTCCAAATAGATGAAGTACAAGATTGGATCAGCCCCAAAAGCTCTAAAAATCTCTTAGCTCTAAGTATGAAAGTGTGTCTAAATTAAAAGCCAAAACTCTAAATATATAGGCATAATCTCGGCTGGGGCTTCTGTGTAAATACTGGAACTATTCTGGGCTTCTTTGCAAATCTTTATAACTTGATTAAACCGCCGAGTCTCGGCCCATCTCGCTAGTGTGTTGATCGACACCAAAGGTGTGTCGATCGATGCATGACAATCAAATCGGGCAGTGAGTTAATCTCTCGGCCAAAATGCTTCAAAAGTCCCAAAATACTCCAAATATCTCCAATTAGCTCCAAACCTGATTAAACCTGTAAAAGACTCTAAAATAACACAAAAACACAACTATATCATGGCATAAAACAATGATATATCAACTCCCCCCACACTTAGCCTTTGCTTGCCCTCAAGCAAAACAGAGAACTAAAATGCAGTGAAGAGGTTTGAAAACTCTTCAGAAACTCTTTTCATCCTAGAAGCAGTAACACTCAGATTCCCCTTAGTAATCCACATGAAAGAATCATCCTGCAGACATCAAGACCAACATATACTTCCCCCACACTTAGCAACTGTCCTAAGTAAACTCCACAATCACATTCATGCATTCAAATTCTCCCTACTGACTTCTGCAAGTATTTAAGTGCGGTCTCACTTAAGGAATATCGATCAAAGGCACATGGATTCTTACCCTGTCAGCTCTAGACCACCAAACTATCTTTCTCTAGTCCCTTTCTTCTCTTTTCCCTTCCTTAACAACTGATTTTTCCCACATTGGGTATTATTTTATTTTATTTTATCAGTGTTCTTCCCGTTTTGGGGTGTACTTTGGACACATTCCATGGATCGCACATGAGATAATAGGGGTCTCTACCACTCCCGTGACCACTTCGGAGTTACTAACTCATCCTCAGTTTATTATCTTTTTTTTTTACTTTATGGAAGGGGAGAAGGGAACTAAATAGGACAGGTTTACAGGCTGTGTCAGAACTAACAAAGGAATCCGACACAAAGTATTCCAACCCCTTAAGTGAGAAATCTAAGTCAGTATTAAGGTTGAAGTCAGTAAAAGATCCTCTGATACCTGAAGTGATGTGGGTGTTCTCAGTAGGTTGATCTGTGTCTGGGATTTCTAATAGTCAGAGATCATCTGCAGCTTCATCTCAATGGTTACTTAAGTTCCTGCAAGTGCTACTAATCTTCTCAAAAAAATCATTGTTTCCTACTTAAACAAATTTTGATTCAAGAAAACCAAAATTTTGAAAAATTTTAAAATAACTAAGAAAACAAAAGAAAGAAGTTAGTAGAACCTCCCCCACACTTAAGACACATTGTCCCCAGTAGTGTCAAGCGAAGGATTAGCAAAAGAAAGAAAATAAAAATTTGTTAATGGATGGTTAAGTTCTCTCGGGTTTTACCTCTGTCGCAGTCAGGCATCGATCGTTGCCCTAAGTGCATCGACCGTTACTGTGCGATTTTCGTTGTGGGTCGATCGTTGCTTAGGACCGCAACGATCGTTGCAATGCGATTTCTTTCGTATTGTGACGATCGACACAATAGTGTGTCGATCGACGCACTGCGATTTAATCCGAGACCCGCAAACAAAAACTCACCAAAACCAGAAACAAGCGTAAAATCCTATAAAAACACTAAAATCAAAATGCAAAAACGAAAACAGTGGGTTGCCTCCCACTCAGCGCTTGTTTAAGGTCATTAGCTTGACGCTTCATCAGATTTATGTTGAGGGTGCATCATCCAGAGGCAAAATGTGCCCTCCTGGAATCTCGGCCTTAGCCCAATAATGTTTCACCCGCTGTCCATTCACAGTGAACTCATAACCGTCCTTACCAATTAGAACGACAGCTCCATATGGACGCACCTCTTTGATTGTGAAAGGACCAGACCACCTTGATTTTAACCTGGAAACAAGTGCAAACGAGAGTTATACAAAAGTACCTGATCATTGGGCTCAAACTGTCTGGAGACAATCTTCTTGTCATGATATGTCTTAGTCCTCTCCTTATACAGCTTTGAGTTCTCATAAGCAAAATGTCTGATCTCATCCAACTCATTAAGCTGTATAAATCTCCTCTCTGCAGCAGTCTTAAGATCATAATTCATCTGTTTCACAGCCCATGCTGCTTTGTGCTCAAGTTCCACTGGCAGATGACATGCTTTTCCATATAGCAGATGGAATGGAGTGGTCCCAAGTGGTGTCTTGAATGCTGTCCGGTAGGCCCATAATGCATCATCCAACTTTGCTGCCCAATCTTTCCTTGTCTTTCCAACTGTCTTCTCAAGGATCTCTTTAATTTGCCTGTTAGAAACCTCAACTTGTCCTCTAGTCTGAGGGTGATAAGGAGTGGCAACTCTGTGATGAACTCCATGCTTCTTTAGCAGCTTCTCGAAGACCTTATTGATGAAATGAGATCCTCCATCACTAATCACTATAC
Source organism: Orychophragmus violaceus (assembly GCA_030180135.1). Taxonomy (NCBI): domain Eukaryota; kingdom Viridiplantae; phylum Streptophyta; class Magnoliopsida; order Brassicales; family Brassicaceae; genus Orychophragmus; species Orychophragmus violaceus. The sequence goes on along the minus strand of CM058231.1, from coordinate 8,073,359 downwards.
GAGGCACTCCAAATCTGGGGAATATGATGGTCTTAAACAGCTTAATGACCACTGAAGAATCATTGGTTGGACTAGCTATTGCTTCAACCCACTTAGACACATAGTATACAACAACCAAGATGAACTTATTCCCATAGGATGAGGGAAAAGGACCCATGAAATCTATACCCCAGCAATCAAAAACCTCAACTTCTAAAATGAAATTATGTGGCATCTCATGCTTCTTGCTGATTTTCCCTCTCATTTGACAGACATCACACTGAGTGATGAAAGCATGAGCGTCTTCAAACATTGTAGGCCACCAGAAACCTGCCTGTAAGACTTTAGACACAGTCTTGAATGTAGCAAAGTGTCCAGCATAATCTGATCCATGACAGTGGAAGAGGATGTCTGGGACTTCAGATTCATCAATGCACCTCCTGTAAAGACCATCTGAACAGTGCTTATAGAGATAAGGCTCATCCCAGTAATATCTTCTAAGCTCCCTAAAGAACCTTTTCTTCTCATAACCCTTTAGATCATCTGGTTCAGTCTCAGCAGCAAGGTAATTAGCTATATCAGCATACCAGGGTCGATCAGAGGTTGTTACAGCAGCAATCTCGAAATCAAAATTTCCAATCCTGACTCTGAAAGACTCTCGGTTCGTATCAGGTGTGCATCGACCGTTACGTGTGCGTGCGTCGATCGTTGCTTCCCCGATACTTGTATCGACCGTTGCCAATGTGGCATCGATCGACACAATGCGATTGTCCTGACAGTTCTGCACCTCACTGCCCAAATCCATCTGAAAAATTGTACTGATCATGTTGACGTTTTCCTCAGGAAAATAATCATTTATAGGCACGTCTTCCTCAACTATCATCCTTGAAAGATGATCAGCAACTCCATTCTCCACTCCCTTCTTGTCCTTTACTTCAATATCAAACTCCTGAAGCAACAGAATCCATCTCAAAAGTCTAGGCTTAGCATCCTTTTTCTGCATCAGATACTTCAGGGCTGAATGGTCAGTGTGAACAATCACCTTGGAGCCAACAAGATAAGGGCGGAACTTCTCAAATGCAAAGACAACAGCCAACAGCTCCTTCTCCGTGGTTGCATAGTTCCTTTGTGCATCATCTAGTGTCCTACTAGCATAATAGATAGCATGGAGCTTTCTGTCCTTCTTCTGTCCCAAAACAACTCCTACAGCAAAATCACTTGCATCACACATAACCTCAAAAGGTAGATCCCAATCTGGAGGCTGGACTATTGGAGCGCTCACTAATGCCTGCTTGATCTGTTCAAATGCAGTTTGACAGTCTGCAGTGAACTCAAACTTGGTATCCTTACACAGCAAAGCAGTTAGTGGCCTAGCGATCTTACTGAAGTCTTTTATGAACCGTCTATAGAAGCCAGCATGTCCAAGAAAGCTTCTAATAGACTTAACAGAATCAGGCGCCTGAAGGTTGGTCATTACCTCAATCTTAGCGCGGTCCACTTCGATCCCTGCCTCAGACACTTTATGTCCAAGAACAATACCATCTCTGACCATGAAATGGCATTTTTCCCAGTTAAGGACCAAGTGCTTCTCTTCACATCTAGTCAGCACCTTGCACAGATTATCTAGACATTCATTATAGGATGATCCATAGACTAAGAAATCATCCATGAATACCTCCATAAAGTCCTCAATCATGTCTGTGAATATGGACATCATGCATCTCTGGAAAGTAGCAGGAGCATTACAGAGTCCAAAAGGCATCCTACGGTAAGCAAATGTGCCATATGGACAGGTAAAAGTGGTCTTTCCCTGATCTTCTGGGTGGATAGGAATCTGAAATAAACCTGAGTATCCATCGAGGAAGCAATAGTAAGGATGATTGGCTAACCTCTCAAGCATCTGATCAATAAAAGGCAAAGGGAAATGATCCTTCCTGGTAGCAGCATTCAGCTTCCTGTAATCTATGCACATCCTGTGTCCTGTTACAGTCCTAGTAGGGATCAGCTCGTTCTTCTCATTCTTCACAACTATAACTCCACCCTTCTTCGGTACTACATGGACTGGACTCACCCAATCACTGTCAGAGATAGGATAGATAATCCCAGCATCAAGGAGTTTCATAATCTCCTTCTTAACCACTTCCTGCAGATTAGGATTAAGTCTTCTCTGATGCTCGATAGATGTCTTAGACTCGTCCTCAAGATGTATCCGATGCATGCACAGCTCCGGTGAGATACCTGAAATATCATCAAGAGAATAGCCAAGAGCCTTGCGATGCTTGCGCATCTTGCTTAGCAATAAAGTGAGCTCTGCGTTGTTCAAACTAGCATTAACAATCACTGGATAAGTTGAATTGGGTCCAAGAAATGCGTACCTCAGCCCAGATGGAAGTTGTTTCAGCTCTATTTTCGGAGCTTTTTCCTCTGCCCAATCTCTGTCGACTTGCAACGATCGATGCTTAGGTAGTGTCGATCGTTGCAAGGTCGCGTCAGACACTTCTACCTGCATTGCAACTTCAACAGAATCCATCAGTCTTGTATAGCACATTGCTGGCTCGTCCTGCAAGTACTCCAACTCCAATATAGAGCTCAGTAAAGCCCTTTCTAGTGGGTCTTCAGCATGTGATTGGTAAAAGTACTCAGCAGCCAAATCACCCAATGTGTCCACATAGAAGGTCTTCCCGTCGATGGTTGGTCTCTTTACCAGCTTGTTCATATCAAAACTCATCTTCAGATCACCCACATTCAGAACTATTTTACCTCCTTGACAGTCAATCATTGCACCAACTGTAGCTAAGAAAGACATGCCTAGAATCAATGGATCTCTTGGCTCCTGTCCATACTGTAGAACCACAAAATCAGTTGGGATCACACATTTGCCAATCATTATAGGCACATCCTCTAATACTCCTTCGGGAATCCTGATTGTTCTATCTGCCAGAACCAGTGATATCCTAGTGGGTATGAAGTCTGTCATCCCGAGCCTTTTAGCAACTGAGAGGGGCATAAGATTCACACTGGAACCAAGATCACATAGAGACCTTTCGAATCTCTCTTTGTAGATAGCACAATCTAACACGAAGCTTCCTGGATCCTTTAACTTCTCGGGAATCCTGCCTTGAACCACTGCACTGCACACCTCATTGAGCATCATTACACTCTCCTCATCAGACCATTTTCCAGCAATCATATCCTTAAGGCATCTCCTCATCACTGGAGAGGTTTCAATGGAGTCCATCAAAGGTACTTCAACTTTCACCTTTTTAATGAACTCTTTCCACTTTGCATACTGCCTATCATTCTTAGCCTTTCTGGGATTCTTGGGATAAAGTACCTTAGGCTTGTACACTCTCTCGGTCGACTGTTTCGGTTTCTCTGGTTTTGAACCCTCTGCAGTCGCCTTGCATTGATCGTCACTAGAGTTGTGTCGATCATTGCTGGGTGACTTCGCTACGACAGCTTCTTCGTTATCGTCTTGCATCGACCGTTGCTTGGTCGCGTCGATCGATGCATTGCGAATATCACGGATCTCATCTTCCAACTCGTCAATCTCCCCGAGTTTTTCCACACTCAGCTGCCATTTCTGGCCAGGTTTCAACTCCTTACCACTTCTCAACGTCACTGCATTGCATTGGTACTTGGGATTAGCATCAGTCCGTCCTGGGAGATATCCATCTTCCCTTTGAGCATATCCAGCCGTTCTTGCAACTCTAGCATCAAGCTCCTTCATGTGTGTGCTCAGATATTCAAACTTCCCATTCAGCTCCTTGTAGATTGTTTCTATCTTCTCGTTGACATCTGCAGCATTCTTAGTCTGACTTGTTGGGATAGTGTCCTGAAATCACACTTGTACTCACTCCTGATGATAGTTGTGTGTCGAGATCAGACATTCGTATAATACTGGGTGGTTGCAATGTTTTGAAAGAAGCCTCTTGCAGTCTGTAAGTTGTAGACTTACTGCCAGTATTATATGATCCTATAGGGTCACACACCTAAGCAAACTGGAAGCATGAAAGTGGGAATGATCATTATGGTAATGATCATACTTATGTGTATTGGATACACATTTACATAGAGTTTTACAATGTGTGTGTCGATCGATGCATGAGTGCGTCGATCGATGCAGGCTTTTCGTGGAGGTGTGTCGATCGACACAGTAAGTGTGTCGATCGTTGCACATCGGGTTCCGAAACTGATGTTTCGGATTAATGACGTAACCGAGCCGGGATTGTCCGACGGTTTGGTGATGTTATTTCCAGGTCGATATATAAGGTCTTATATGGTCGACCTGAACCCTAGCCGTCTTCTGTTCTCTCTGACAGAAAAGCAGAAACTCCAAAACTCTGAGATCCCACACAATTCGGTACTAGCATCCCGTTGTTCCAGCTTGTGTGCGTGTGTATCTGGTAGAGGCAAGGCGATTGCGTTGCTCCACTGATCTCGTTCACCATCTCAATTCCGCTGCCAGAAAGGTAAGAACGAGGTTGGTTTTTATTCAATATATCAAACCCTAGATCCTAGGAGATCCATCAGTGGTATAAGAGCATGTTAGGGTTTAGGCTATTGAATCTGATGAAATTAATTCGAAAACTGGGTTTGTTGAATTGATTATAGCTTGCTAAAATCGTTTTCTCAAGTGTTAATCTCGGATTAAAAGGATTAAAAGCTTCTGCTGGAAATTCGATTCATGTGTTTGTCGCAGCGTGTCGATCGGTGCAAAGCGTGCATCGATCGATGCAGAGCGAAAACACGTAAACCTTTTAGGGTTTGTCGCAGAGTGTCGATCGGTGCAAAGCGTGCATCGATCGACGCAGAGCGAAAACTCGTAAAAAATTTTGGGTTGTTCGCATAGCGTCGATCGACACAAAGCTTGTGTCGATCGATACACAGCGAAAACTCGCACTGTACCGATCGACGCACTGGGTGCATCGATCGATTCAGTCGGTTGGTTTCGGTTCAATTGGATTGAACCGGAGACCAATTTTGATTGTGGTTAGGATGTGTCGATCGATGCAAGGATGCGTCGATCGACACACAACTCGCAGACTCAAAGGTTGGACCTATAGTTGCGATTACCAAATCGAATAAAACTAAACTTAATAAAACTGAATGTTTTGATTAAATTAATAACTTCTTGGATGTGTATTGGATATGCACCAAGATTAAATAGTTCATTTCCTCAACTAAATATCAAGTGATTTTGATGTCTTGCCCGATCTGGTCTACTGTCAAGACTCGTGTCGTTTGTTGGATAATCTTGGAGTCCTCGGTATCCACTGCAACGTGAGTAAGGCAGGTGATCATTGACAGATTTGCAGTGCAACTGTCAGTGATCACAAGGCAGATAATGGATTGGTTTCACTTGACTGGGCTGCCAGAAGTTCTGGGCCCAGAGACATCGGAGTGGATTGAACATAGTTTGTCTTATCCACGACCAAGAATTGTACCGAGTACAATTAGCAATGATTTGCTTACCTAGATAGCTAAAGTTTGAGTAACGGTGAGTCGCCCACTCGAATTTTAGTAATCTGAGGGTCTTGGCTCATTGTATTCATCCGAGGAAACATAGTTTTGAATACAATGCGATTTTTTCTTATTAGATAAGAATTCTCATTTCTTGAGCATTATAACTAAAAATCTATCTCTCTTAAATTACAGCTATGTCTGTCTCAAATCACATCAACACTTTCTCACTGAGATCCGTCCTTGAGAAGGACAAGTTAAATGGATCTAATTTCTTGGAATGGTATCGGAACCTGAGAATAGTTCTCAGGCAGGAGAACAAGGAATGTGTCCTTGAAAGAGTTCTCACCGAGAGGCCACGTTCCAATGCTCCGCAGACAGAAAAGAATGCTTGGGATAAGCATTCAGCGGATGTCAAAGATGTTAATTGTCTAATGCTGGTGACTATGAACTCTGAGCTGCAGAAGCAATATGAGAACGTGTTGTCACCCATTGAGATGATTAACAGCCTGAAAGCTTTGTTTCAGGAGCAAGCTCGCACAGAGAGATACCAGACGGTTAAATCTCTCATGGATTGCAAGCTGGCTAAGGACAGTCCAGTAAGTCCTCATGTCCTTAAAATGATGGGTTACATTGATAACCTGGGGAAACTGGACTGTGACATTAGTCAGGAGCTAGCCACTGACATGATTCTGCAGTCTTTGCCGTCGTGTTTTGATCAGTTCATCATGAACTACAACATGCAAAACATGACTAAGACATTGACTGAGTTGCACGGTATGCTGAAGACAGCAGAACCGAATCTCAAGAAGGCTACTCCCAGTGTCCTGATGGTACAAGGGGGTAAAAGGTTTAAGAAACCTAAGAAAGATAAGGGAAAGGCCCAGGTTGTCGAGACCGAAAGTCAAGACAAGCCCAAGCCCAAGCCCAAATCCGGGCCTTCTCCTGAGGATAAGTGCAACTACTGCAAGCAGTTGGGGCATTGGAAGAGAGACTGCAAGAAGTTCAAGGAAGATTACAAGAAGCTGAAAAAGACGTATGATGCGTCTGATTCAGGTATTTATGTTATCGAACTTAATGTTATGTCTTCTAGTTCTACTTCGTGGGTATTGGATACCGGCTGCGGTGCTCATATTTGTACTGATGTGCAGGCACTAAGAAACAGTAGGACGCTGAAGAAAGGACAAGTGGAGCTACGGGTCGGGAATGGAGCTAAGGTTGTTGCACTGGCCGTAGGCACCTACGAGTTGTCCTTACCATCGGGCATGGTTTTAATTTTAAATAATTGCTACTTTGTACCTGCGATAAGCAGAAACATAATTTCAGTTTCCGTTTTGGATTTGGAAGGTTTTGATTTTGCTGTTAAGAATAAAGTTTGTTCTTTTAATCGTGATGGTACGTTTTATGGTAGCGCCCCATTAGATAATGGGTTATATATTTTAAACCAAGAAATGCCTGTCTTTAACATAAATACAAAGCGGTTTAAGTCCAATGACGAAAACCCGACTTTCTTATGGCATTGTCGTTTGGGCCACATAAATGAGAAACGCATCCAAAGGCTCCATAGAAATGGGCTTCTGGGCTCATTTGATTTCGAATCATGTGAGAAATGCGAATCTTGTTTGATAGGAAAAATGGCTAGAGCCCCTTTCAGCAAACCAAATGAAAGGGCCAGTGACTTATTGGGCCTTATTCATACTGATGTATGTGGGCCGATGAGTACTGTTGCCAGAGGAAATTATAAGTACTTCATAACCTTCACTGATGACTTCAGTAGGTATGGCTATGTCTATTTGATGAGACACAAGTCAAAATCCTTTGATAGATTCAAGGAATTCAAGAATGAAGTACAGAATCAACTTGGCAAAAGTATCAAAGTTCTGCGATCGGATCGCGGAGGAGAATACTTGAGTCAAGAATTCAGCGACTATCTGAGCGAGTGTGGAATTGTTTCACAACTCACTCCTCCTGGAACACCCCAATGGAATGGAGTGTCAGAGAGGAGGAATCGAACCTTGTTGGACATGGTTCGGTCTATGATGAGTCATTCTAATCTTCCATTATCCTTTTGGGGATACGCTCTAGAAACGTCTGCGTTTACACTAAATAGGGTACAATCTAAATCAGTGGAAAAGACACCACATGAAATGTGGACTGGGAATGTTCCTAGTCTGTCTTTCCTGAGGATTTGGGGTTGTGAAGCTTATGTCAAACGTTTAATCTCTGACAAGCTTGCACCCAAATCAGATAAATGCTACTTCGTTGGTTATCCTAGGGAAACCAAGGCATACTACTTTTACAACCAATCTGAGAACAAAGTATTTGTTGCTCGGGACTGTTCTTTTCTTGAGAGGGAGTTTCTCTCTAAGAAAAACAGTGGGAGTAAAGTACATATTGAAGAAATTCGAGATGCACAGGAGACTGCTCAACCTGCTGAGGAGGAGCAGCAGTTGGATCCACAAAGTTTTGTGGAACCGGCGCCTGTGGAGCCTGAAGTTCGCAGATCCGGAAGGATCCGTCACGAACCCGAGAGATACTATGGATTTCTCGTGACCGATTCAAATGATTTGATGATCATTGATAGTGACGAACCAGCGACCTTCGCGGAAGCAATGATGGGCCCGGACTCCGAAAGGTGGCTTGGAGCCTCTAAGTCCGAAATGGGATCCATGTCAGAAAACCAAGTATGGTCCTTGGTCGATTTACCTAATGGTGCAAAAGCCATTGAATGTAAATGGATCTTCAAAAAGAAGATTGACGTGGATGGCAATGTACAGATTTACAAAGCGAGGTTGGTGGCTAAAGGTTTCAAGCAAATTCATGGTATTGACTATGATGAAACCTATTCCCCAGTCGCTATGCTTAAATCCATTCGGATTCTTCTAGCAATTGCCGCTCATTATGATTATGAGATTTGGCAAATGGATGTCAAAACCGCATTCCTGAATGGTATTCTGGAAGAGGATGTGTATATGACACAGCCTGAAGGTTTTGTCGATCCTAAGGACGCTGGAAAGGTATGCAAGCTTCATAAATCCATTTATGGATTGAAGCAAGCATCACGGAGTTGGAATCTTCGTTTTGATGAATCAGTTAAACAATTTGGTTTCATCAAGAACGAAGAAGAACCATGTGTTTACAAGAAGACTAGTGGGAGCAAAATTGTGTTTCTTGTACTGTATGTCGATGACATACTCCTCCTCGGTAATGACGTTCCGTTGCTTCAGTCTGTCAAGACTTGGCTTGGAAGTTGTTTTTCCATGAAAGACATGGGAGAAGCCGCGTACATTCTTGGAATCAGAATCTACAGAGATAGATTGAATAGGCTGATTGGATTGTGCCAGGACACTTATATTGATAAGGTGTTGCACAGATTCAGGATGCAAGATTCCAAGAAGGGCTTCATACCGATGTCTCATGGCATGAGTCTCAGCAAGAAGCAGTGTCCGACGACACTTGCTGAGCGAGAACGCATGAATAGGATTCCTTATGCTTCTGCAATAGGATCTATTATGTATGCCATGCTCTGCACTCGTCCAGATGTAGCTTACGCGTTAAGCATGACGAGTAGATACCAATCTGATCCAGGTGAAGTTCACTGGACAGCTGTCAAGAACATTCTCAAGTATTTGAGGCATACTAAGGATAAATTCCTTGTGTATGGAGGAAGTGAAGAACTTGTGGTGAATGGATTCACCGATGCGAGTTTTCAGACAGACAGAGACGATTTTCGATCACAATCTGGATATGTCTTCTGTCTAAATGGCGGTGCAGTGAGCTGATATATCATGGTTTTTACTAGTTTTAGACCATGATATAGATGTGTTTTTAGTGTCTTTTGTCTTTGTTTAGAGTCTTTTACAGGTTTAATCAGGTTTGGAGCTAATTGGAGATATTTGGAGCATTTTGGGACTTTTGGGACGTTTTGGCCGAGAGCTTAACTCACTGTCCGATTTATTGATCATGCATCGACCGACACACCTTGTGCATCGGTCGACACACTAGCGAGATGGGCCGTACGCGTCGGTTTAATGAAGATATGAAGATTTGCAAAGAAGCCCAAGATAGTTCCAGTATTTACACAGAAGCCCCAGCCGAGATTAGGCCTATATATAGAGGATTTTGGTGTTTATTTTACTTACGCTTTGATAATTAAGAGCAGAGGATTTTTAGAGCTTTTGGGGCTGATCTGAACCTATTACTTCATCTGTATTTGGAGAAGATTTCGAACCCCTTTTACTCTTATTCTTTTATGCAATTTATTCATTCTATGATTATGATTTCATTATCTATGTCTAAGTAGATTCCTAGTTAGGTTTAGGGTTTCTCACATAGGATTTCATGACTTGCTAGATTTGTTCAAATTCAGTTAAGGATTCAAACTATATCTGTTCTTCAATTTAATTGTGCTTAAAGCTAGTTCTAACCTGATCAATTAGAATCTAGATCTTAGGTTGTTAAATACGTCACGGAAGTGGGGTTTAGGAATCTGAACTAATTAAATTGGGCAATTAAACTTTGCGCAAACGGAAGTTTGGTTTAGGATAATTGTGAACATATCAAACTTGGGATTAATGCTAGTTTAATCTGTTAGTTCTCGCAAACGAAAGTTTGGTTTGCTGCACTTAGACTTAGAGAATTATCGCAAAGGAATTTGGTTAATTCTATATCTGTGTTTTGAGTTCTAGAACTGTGCTTAATTAGATCCTTGCTGAATGAACTGTCTGCTTGTCTGATTTCCTGAGAATACCCTAGGCTTGACGCTTTTAATTACTTACTTCCATAACCGTTAATCTCTGCTACTGATTTACTTTCTTGCACCGCTTTTTATTCAATCATATTGCTTTCTTTCTAGTATTAGTCTCTACTGTTCTGGTCTATTGAGACCAAGTGTCCCTGTGGATTCGATAACCCTATATACTACTTTGACATTGTTGTTCACTTGCAGTTTAGAATAGGGATTAATTCTTGACCTATCAAGTTTTTGGCGCCGTTGCCGGGGACTCTTAGAGTCTTCGATAGGACCGAACTTAGGGTTTTTACTATAAATTTTTCTTTTTGTTTTTGCTTTTTCGTTTTGTTTTTATTTTACTAACTTTTTCTCTGATTCTTTCTGTCGCAGGTACGAATTTCGCCTTGCGTCGATCGTTGCATCCCTTGCGTCGATCGTCACTAGGCGATTCTGAGATTGAATCGATCGTTGCACTGATAGCATCGATCGTTGCCGGACGATTACAGACAGTTTATGCCAACGCAGAAAACTCGTAGTAATCCGAACTCGAGCTTGCTTAATCTCGGACTAGAGGAACTTGGACGTCTAGAAAGGACTATCAGAAGAGAAAAGAGAGAGAGAATGGTTCGAGAACGTCTGATCTTGATACCAGATGCTGAAGGTACCCTGAGGGACCAAGATAACAACCCGTACAATGCTGCTGGGCATCGGGTTGATGCTGAAGGGAATGTCATCCCTGATCCTCCTGAGCAACAGCAACAGGAGCTGAACCGAAACCAGGGTCAAGGACAGGCCCAAGGTAGAGAGATGGTGGTTCATGAAAGGACACTAGCTGATTACAACAGACCTGATGAGTTTCATGCAAACCGAGCAGCTCTAGTGCTTCCTGCTTTTGAGAGGAATGATTTTGAGGTAAAGACCATCTACTACCAGCTGATGAGACAGATTGCTTTTCATGGTCTTCAAGCAGAGCAGCCTATGGATCACATTGACAAGTTTGAGGACATAGTCACTGGCATGAAGTATGAAGGAGTATGCCCGGACTATCTGTTCCTTAAGCTATTTCCGCACAGTCTTGCTGGAGACGCTAGTGCATGGCTGAGATAACTGGCACCTGGTCAGTATACTACTTGGGCAGCCTTAAAGAGTGAGTTCCTGCGTCACTTTTATGATGATGCGCGCTCAGATCAGTCCAGACAGGACATACTCACCTTTTCCCAAGGAGCTGTGGAGCCCTTGAAGACTGCCTGGATGAGATTTAAGCAGTATCAGCGTGACTGTCCACACCATGGATTCACAGAAGTACAGTTGATTGGTATTTTCTTCAGAGGCATAGATCTCCCTTATCAGATTGCGCTGGATAATTCCAGTAATGCTAATTTCAACACCAGGACTCCTACACAAGCTAAGCAGTTGATTGAGAACCTGATTGGCAGCAACAGTTGCAAGACAATGGATGAAAGGAGGAAGAAATCTGGTGGAACTGTAGAGAATTCTGATATAGCTAATATAAGATCCAGATTGGACACAGTCTACAATCTCCTGACAAGTAAGAAAGCTGTCCACTTTGCCAAAGATGTAGAGGTGATTCAGACTGAGGAGGAAACTCAGGAAGAAGATGTGAATTTCATAGGAGGTTCTGGTTTCCAAGGTAATAGATTTGGTAATCAACAGGGGAACAGATTCACCAATGGAGGACAGACTGGTGGTTTTCAGAAGACCTATGGACAAGGTACTCAGAGAACCTATGGATCTACATCCTATCAGACTCCTCCTGCACCTACAGCCCATGAGAGCAAAATGGAGGCTATGATGGAACAACTGATTGAGAGTCAGACCAAGATTTCTGTGGACTGCAACAAGAAGTTGGACGCTGTCTATGAAGACCTCAATGGGAAATTTGAGTCTATGAGCACTCACTTGAAGCAGTTGGACACTCATGTAAACCAGATGTCCAGCTCACTGAAGGGAAAAGGAGTGGCAGACACTCATGTTAAGGCCTGGCCTGTGTACATTAATGATGGATCTCACCTAGGTGAAAGATTTGAGCTAAGCACAGCTGAGTTGGTGACAGAACAGGAATTTTCGGATATTTGTGAAAAACTCTCGGGTGAAATCTGCTGCAGTGCGTCGATCGATGCAACATCTGTGTCGATCGATACACCAGTCGGGATGGCAACGATCGACACATCCTTAGTGTCGGTCGTTGCAGGGCGTGAACGGACTGAACTGTCGGATGATGATGGCATAGATGCTGACTTGGAGCTTGATCGCCTGTTCAATGGAGCCTCTGAAATTACTCAACAGGAGATCTACGAACAGATTTTTAGACAACACTCCTCAGTATCTGAAGTGATTAGGCAAGAGATTGAAGAGCTGAAGAAATTAGAAGGGATTGGTGAAGAATTGGAAGAAATTCCAACTTCTGATGATCCACCTTATCATCCATGTGTACCGAGGTACCTGAACAAGATGTTGCCCCTGGATGATGATCTGAAAGACTGGGTGATAATAGTTCCTCAGCATATTAGTGATGTTCTGCTAACTAAGGTCCCGAAGAAGCTGCCTGATCCTGGAGTCTTTGTACTGGATTGTTCTATCTTTGAGGATAGTTTTAGACGCTCTCTGTGTGATTTAGGAGCTGCTGGAAGTTTGATGCCTTACTATGTGGCAGAGAAGCTGGGTATGTTGGATTTTACTCCTACTAGGACTTCTCTTGTCCTAGCTGATCAGTCCATACGAGTTCCTGAAGGACTCCTTATGGATATTCCGGTGAGAGTTGGAAACTACTTAGTTCCAACGGACTTCCTTGTGCTGAGATATGACTGTGATCCGGATGAAGCATTATTTCTTGGGAGACCCTTTTTGGCTACAGCAGGAGCGTTGATTGATGTTAGGAACAGCATGATAGACCTCCATCTGGGAGATGAACCACTGCATTATGAGATGGATAAGCTGTGAAAGCCACTGATAGATGGGCAGACATTCACCATAAGGGACGCAGATTTTGAGCAGCCTGATCATACCATGGTTATAGATCCTGGAGCACATTTCACTCCATCTTTTCTTGGACATGAACATTCCGCAACAGCCTACTCACCACCTTGGATGAGGAGACTTGAACAGAGACAGAAAAAGTCTCTGTCAGGACCTCCTGGTACCTGAAAATTCCCATCCGTCCGGTCAAGCTATTGACCTTAAACAAGCGCTGGGTGGGAGGCAACCCACCATTAGGTACTGGTGTTTTTCTACTTAATTTTTGGTGTTTTTGTTAGGATTTTACGTTTGTTTTTGTTTCTGGTGAGTTTATGTTTGCAGGTCTCGGTCAAATCGCAGTGCAACGATCGACGCACTTCTGTGTCGATCGTCACAACACGAAAGGAATCGCATTGCAGCGATCGTTGCGGTCCTGAGCAACGATCGATCATACACGAAAATCGCCAAGTAACGGTCGATGCACTTAGTGCAACGATCGATGCTTGAGCGACAGAGGTAACCCGACAGACATAATTTCATCTTTTCAATTTTTTATATTTTCTTTTTACCGATCCTTCGCTGGACACTACTGGGGACAGTGTGTCTTAAGTGTGGGGGAGGTGCTACTGACTTTTGTTTTCTGTTTTCTTAAGAGTCAGTCCGTTTTTCAAAAAAAAAATTTGTTTTATTGAGTCAAAACTGTTTAAGTAAGAAACTATGATTTTCTGAGAAGATTTACAAGACTTGCAGGAACTTAAGTAACCATTGGGATGAAGTTGCAGGATCTATCTATGACTATTAGAAAACCCCATCACAGATCAACCTACTGGGAACACCCACATCACTTCAGGTATCAGAGGATCCTTTACTGACTTCAACCTTAATACTGACTTAGATTTCTCACCTAAGGGCTTGGTATACTTTGTGTCGGATTCCCTTGTTAGTTCTGACACAGCCTGTCAACCTATCCTATTTAGTTCCCTTCTCCCCTTCTATAAAGTAAAAAAAAATATAATAAACTGAGGATGAGTTAGTAACTCTGAAGTGGTCATGGGAATAGTAGCAAACACTATTATCTCTCATGTGATCCATGGAATGTGTCCAAAGTACACCCCATAACGGGAAGAACACTGATAAAAAAAAATAAAATGATACCCAGTGGGGAAAAATCAGTTGTTAAAGAAGGGAAAGAGAAGAAAGGGACTAGAGAAAGATAGTATGGTGGTCTAGAGCTGATAAGGTAAGAATCCATGTGCCCTTTGATCGATACTCCTTAGGTGATACCGCACTTAAATACTTGCAGAAGTCAGTTGGGAGAATTTGAATGCTTGAATGTGATTGTGGAGTTTACCTAGGACAGTTGCTAAGTGTGGGGGAAGTACATTGTGGTCTTGATATCCTGTGATTGATTCTTGCAGTGGTTTACTAAGGGGAATCTGAGTATTGTAGCTTCTAGGATGAAATGAGTTTCTGAAGAGTATTCAAACCTCTTCACCATGTTTTAGTTCTATGTTTTGCTTGAGGGCAAGCAAAGGCTAAGTGTGGGGGAGTTGATATATCATGGTTTTTACTAGTTTTAGACCATGATATAGATGTGTTTTTAGTGTCTTTTGTCTTTGTTTAGAGTCTTTTACAGGTTTAATCAGGTTTGGAGCTATTTGGAGATATTTGGAGCATTTTGGGACTTTTGGGACGTTTTGGCCGAGAGCTTAACTCACTGTCCGATTTATTGATCATGCATCGACCGACACACCTTGTGCATCGGTCGACACACTAGCGAGATGGGCCGTACGCGTCGGTTTAATGAAGATATGAAGATTTGCAAAGAAGCCCAAGATAGTTCCAGTATTTACACAGAAGCCCCAGCCGAGATTAGGCCTATATATAGAGGATTTTGGTGTTTATTTTACTTACGCTTTGATAATTAAGAGCAGAGGATTTTTAGAGCTTTTGGGGATGATCTGAACCTATTACTTCATCTGTATTTGGAGAAGATTTCGAACCCCTTTTACTCTTATTCTTTTATGCAATTTATTCATTCTATGATTATGATTTCATTATCTATGTCTGAGTAGATTCCTAGTTAGGTTTAGGGTTTCTCACATAGGATTTCATGACTTGCTAGACTTGTTCAAATTCAGTTAAGGATTCAAACTATATCTGTTCTTCAATTTAATTGTGCTTAAAGCTAGTTCTAACCTGATCAATTAGAATCTAGATCTTAGGTTGTTAAATACGTCACGGAAGTGGGGTTTAGGAATCTGAACTAATTAAATTGGGCAATTAAACTTTGCGCAAACGGAAGTTTGGTTTAGGATAATTGTGAACATATCAAACTTGGGATTAATGCTAGTTTAATCTGTTAGTTCTCGCAAACGAAAGTTTGGTTTGCTGCACTTAGACTTAGAGAATTATCGCAAAGGAATTTGGTTAATTCTATATCTGTGTTTTGAGTTCTAGAACTGTGCTTAATTAGATCCTTGCTGAATGAACTGTCTGCTTGTCTGATTTCCTGAGAATACCCTAGGCTTGACGCTTTTAATTACTTACTTCCACAACCGTTAATCTCTGCTACTGATTTACTTTCTCGCACCGCTTTTTATTCAATCATATTGCTTTCTTTCTAGTATTAGTCTCTAATGTTCTGATCTATTGAGACCAAGTGTCCCTGTGGATTCGATAACCCTATATACTACTTTGACATTGCTGTTCACTTGCAGTTTAGAATAGGGATTAATTCTTGACCTATCATGAGCTGGAAGAGCTCTAAGCAGAATACCGTAGCTGATTCCACAACGGAAGCTGAATATGTTGCTGCTTCAGAAGCGGCAAAGGAAGCTGTTTGGATCAAGAAGTTCATGACTGAACTTGGTGTGGTTCCTAGTATCTTGGAGCCAGTGGCTTTATTTTGTGATAACAACGGAGCCATTGCTCAGGCAAAAGAACCAAGGTCACACCAGAAGTCCAAACACGTGGAGAGGAGATATCACCTGATTCGTGATATCGTCAATAGAGGTGATGTGAAGATCAGCCGAGTTTCGACAGACGAGAATGTCGCTGATCCTCTGACCAAGTCACTCCCAAGGCCTAAGCATGAGAGTCATACGACTGTTGTAGGCATTATGGATCTTAAGATGTAATCTAGATTCTAGTGGGAGTTTTGGTTTTGTTTAAGTTATAATAAGATGCTCATGTAAACATTCTTTTGGAAGTGTTTTAATGAAATTTGATTTCAGCATTATTTATTGTGATTTAAATAATGGTCCCAAATAAGTTTATGACATATTATAGGTCATCAAGTTGAGGACTTGATCATGAAACCCTAGAAGTTAATAAATTATTTTGTCCCTAGTCGAGGTTGTAGAATTGGGACACTGACAACCGTTAGAGACTAGATTGTGAGGTGACTGTTGGCTAAGTTTCATGGAGCCAATGATATGATTATCGCAGTCAGTCACATAGATATATGTTAGTGAACATATGATCGGACATGACCCGCTAATGAGAAGTCTACAAGATAGTTATATCTGTGTCATAAGAGGTTCTCATTACGACTATAGAGTATAGTCCTTAGACCTGAGTTCGTCATGTTTTCTTGCATATGAATTGGTGCATTTTGACTTTGTCAAACGTCGATCCGTAACTGGCGACTATAACGGCACTGTTCAAGTATATCATGAAATGTGCGTTGAAACAGGGATGGAACAAGATGGAATTTGTCCCTCCTGAATAACGGGAGATAAATATCTCAGGGCCTATCGAAGATTTAATACTGAGAAAATGTGTGGCCGCACTCAAGCGAACTGTAGTTCAGTTGTTTGTAATGTTCAGTATGAGATCAGGAGTTCGATAAACACGATGTTGGCTCAATAAGGATGACACCAATCTTGCCTTATGCCAAATCGAGATATAGAGACAAAAGGATTATAGGAATTGATGATTCCAGTACAAGTGGGAGATTGTTGGGATAGTGTCCTGAAATCACACTTGTACTCACTCCTGATGATAGTTGTGTGTCGAGATCAGACATTCGTATAATACTGGGTGGTTCTAATGTTTTGCTAGAAGCCTCTTGCAGTCTGTAAGTTGTAGACTTACTGCCAGTATTATATGATCCTATAGGGTCACACACCTAAGCAAACTGGAAGCATGAAAGTGGGAATGATCATTATGGTAATGATCATACTTATGTGTATTGGATACACATTTACATAGAGTTTTACAATGTGTGTGTCGATCGATGCATGAGTGCGTCGATCGATGCAGGCTTTTTGTGGAGGTGTGTCGATCGACACAGTAAGTGTGTCGATCGTTGCACATCGGGTTCCAAAACTGATGTTTCGGATTAATGACGTAACCGAGCCGGGATTGTCCGACGGTTTGGTGATGTCATTTCCAGGTCGATATATAAGGTCTTATATGGTCGACCTGAACCCTAGCCGTCTTCTGTTCTCTCTGACAGAAAAGCAGAAACTCCAAAACTCTGAGATCCAACACAATTCGGTACTAGCATCCCGTTGTTCCAGCTTGTGTGCGTGTGTATCTGGTAGAGGCAAGGCGATTGCGTTGCTCCACTGATCTCGTTCACCATCTCAATTCCGCTGCCAGAAAGGTAAGAACGAGGTTGGTTTTTATTCAATATATCAAACCCTAGATCTTAGGAGATCCATCATGACTCTCCATCAGCTGCTTCATCATTGTTTCCACTCTACTCTCAGATCCATAGGTTCTCTGAGTACCTTGTCCAAAAGGCTTCTGAAAACCACTAGTCTGTCCAAAAGAGTTCTGATTGCCTGTGAAGGCACTCTTCTGTCCTTGGTTGAAGAATCTGTTTCCCTGCTGATTACCAAATCTGTTACCTTGGAAACCAGATCCTCCAATGTAATTCACATCTTCTTCCTGAGTGTCCTCCTCAGTCTAATTACCTCAACATCCTGAGCAAAATGGACAGCCTTCTTACTAGCTAGCAGATTGCAGATTGTGTCCATCTTAGATCTCAATTCAGCCATCTCTGTATTCTCTACACTTCCACCAGATTTCTTTCTCCTATCATCCATAGTTTTGAAATTTTTGCTGCTCACTAGGTTCTCAATCAACTTCTTAGCTTGTGCATGAGTCCTGGTGTTGAAGTTTGCATTACTGGAATTATCCAGCGCAGACTGATATGGCAGATCCATGCCTCTGAAGAAGATACTAAGCAACTGAACTTCAGTAAATCCATGGTGTGGGCAGTCACGTTGGTATTGCTTAAATCTCATCCAGGCAGCTTTTAAAGGCTCCACAGCTCCTTGGGAAAAGGTGAGTATGTCCTGTCTGGACTGATCTGAACGCGCATCATCATAGAAATGACGCAGGAACTCACTCTTCAGGGCTGCCCAAGTGTCAAACTGCCCAGGTGGCAGTTGCTTTAGCCATGCACTAGCGTCTCCAGCAAGAGTGTGCGGAAAGAGCTTAAGGAACAAGTAGTCCTGGCAAACTCCATCATACTTCATGCCAGTAACTATGTCCTCAAACTGATCAATGTGATCCATAGGCTGCTCTGATGGGTAACCATGGAATGCATTCTGTCTCATCAGCGAGTAGTAGATGGTCTTGATCTCAAAATCATTCCTCTCAAAGCCAGGAATCACCAAAGCTGACCGGTTTGCATGAAACTCATCCGGTCTGTTGTAGTCAGCTAAGGTCCTCTCATGAACAACCATCTCTCTATCTTGGGCATGTCTGGCCGCTCGGTTTTGCTCCTGTTGCGGTGGCTCAGGAGGATCAGGGATGACATTCCCTTCAGCATCAACCCTTTGAAAAGCAGCATTGTATGGGTTGTTATCTTGATCCCTCAGAGTACCTTGAGCATCATGTTCTAGAATCAGCCTCTGAACTATCATTCTTTCTCTTCTTTCTCTTCTGTTAGTCCTCTCTAGACGTCCAAGTTCTTCAAGATCGAGATTGATTAGGCTTAAGTTCGGATTACTTCGAGTTTCACGCTTCTGCATAAACTGTCTATAATCGTCCAGCAACGATCGATGCTATCAGTGCAACGATCGGTTCAATCTAAAATCACTTAGTGACGATCGACACAAGAGGTGCAACGATCGACGCAAGGCGAAATCGGTACATGCGACAAAGAGAAAACAGAGAAGAAAGTTAGTAAAATAAAAATAAAATAAAATAAACGAAAAACAAAAACAAAAAAGAAAAATTCCTAGTAAAAACCTAAGTTCGGTCCTATCGAAGACTCTAAGAGTCCCCGGCAACGGCGGCAAAAACTTGATAGGTCAGGTTTTATTCCTTATACTAACTGCAAGTGCACAGCAATATCAATGTAGTATATAGGGTTATCGAATCCACAGGGACACTGGTCTCGATAGATCAGAAAGTAGAGATTAATACTAGAAATAAAGCAGGTAGTGAATGAATTAAAAGCAAGGCAATAAAATAAATCAGTAGCAAGATTAGTTGTGAAAGCAATAAACTAAAAGCGTTAAGTCTAGGGAATTCTCAGGAAATCAGACAAGCAGACAATTTAATCAGTCAGGATCAAATTAAATTCAGTTCTAGAACTCAAATCACGGAAATAGAATTAACCAAATCTCTTTGCGAAAATCCTCTAAGTCTAAGTGCAGTAATCCAAATCTCTTTGCAATTACTAACAGATTAAACCAGCTTTAATTTCAAGTTCGATATGTTCACAATTAAACTAAGCCAAATCTCTTTGCGAATAATTTAATTTCTCAACCTAAATAGTTCAGATTCTAAACCACACTTTCGTGTCGTATTTAGCAACCTAAGATCTAGATTCTAATTAATCATGTTAGAACTAGTTTTAAGCACAATTTAGTTTGAAGAACATTCTAAGCATGTGAATCCTTAACTGAATTAAACAAGTCTAGCAGGTCATAAAATCCTTAATGAGAAACCCTAAACTTAACTATGAATCTACTCAGACATGATTAATGAAACAGAAATCATAGAAATAATAGATTGCATATAATAAATAAAATAGATAAAGGGGTTCGAAATCTTCTCCAAATAGATGAAGTACAGGATTGGATCAGCCCCAAAAGCTCTAAAAATCTCTTAGCTCTAAGTATGAAAGCGTATCTAAATTAAAAGCCAAAACTCTTATATAGGCATAATCTCGGCTGGGGCTTCTGTGTAAATACTGGAACTATTATGGGCTTCTCTGTAAATCTTTATAACTTGATTAAACCGCCGAGTCTCGGCCCATCTCGCTAGTGTGTCGATCGACACCAAAGGTGTGTCGATCGATGCATGACAATCAAATCGGGCAGTGAGTTAATCTCTCAGCCAAAATGCTCCAAAAGTCCCAAAATACTCCAAATATCTCCACTTAGCTCCAAACCTGATTAAACCTGTAAAAGACTCTAAAATAACACAAAGACACTAAAAACACAACTATATCATGGCATAAAATGGGTAAAAACCATGATATATCAAGCGTCTAGCATGTGATATAATCGTGGTAGTGTCCACAAATAGTTGATACATAGTAAACACAATTTTAAATATTTTCGATCGTACTTTTTGTCCACAGATTTACAATCATGTGAACTCTTGACCACCTATTGTTCATCAGAAGCATCTAGCATGTGATATAATCGTGGCAGTGTCCATGAATTGTCGATACATAGTATAACTCTTAAGCACTTTCTATTCATCAAAAGCGTCTAGCATGGGATAAAATCGTGGTAGTGTCCACGAATAATTGATACATAGTAAACATAGATTTTAATATTTTCAATTATATTTTGTGTCCACAGATTCACAATCATGTGAACTCTTGACCATCTTCTGTTCATCAGAAGCGCCTAGTATGTGATATAATTGTAGTAGTGTCCATGAATAGTCGATACATAGTATAAATCTTGACCACCTTTTGTTCATCAGAAGCGTCTAACATATGATATAATCGTGGTAGTGTCCATGAATAGTCGATACATAGTAAACACAATTTTAAATATTTTTGATTGGCCACTTCCTATCCATGGTAACCATCTTGCATGTGATATGATTGTGGTAGTATCCACGAATAGCCGATATTGTGGACACCTAGTCTAAAGTGTCCATTCGAAATGTCCATATTAAGTCCGGTTTTTTTTTAATTCTGGTACATCGATCGATTTTATCTCCATTTTAGCGGTCTATATGGCCGAAAACTTCAATTCCGTCATCCTATCCACCGTCAAAAAATGAAGGGTGAATAAAGTAACACATCACATCAAATAAAATATACTTTATTTGGTAACACATCACATCAAATAAAATATACTTTATTTGGTAAATTTTTTAGAAGAAAGTCAAGTTTTTAGATTAATTAAAACGTAAAGTCAATCACTAACCTGATCTAATTGTGAAGCAATAGTGAAAGGATCATATTTCAGAAGCTTCTTACTCGAATGGATAGACGTCACTCCAAACTCACCGATGGTGACACCTTGGCCAATAATCAAGTTATACCAAAAAAGACCACACATCTCATGCTGAACTTCCCCACATACTCCACTTCCATTATTTCTTTGAACCGCCATAGTACACTACTTCATCGGAAGCAGACGAAACACCGTGAATTGCGGCTGTCCTAGCAGAGACATATTTATGCAACTTAAACGCATATCTCCTGGTGAAATATCTTCGATAAGACTTTGTTTTTGTAATAGGGTTCGTTGACTATGTCTATCAACCAATCATCAGGAGTGCGTCCATTTCTTACTTCATTTTCATCTAAAAAATGTAACACGCAAGATTTAGTAAAATACCCAAAAGTATATGTGTTGAGTAACATTTGAATAGAGTTCTTCACAGGAAGACGTTCCCGACCCGGGTTCATGATTTCATGAGTAATGGCTATACTGGTTTCGATCGACAAATGAACAAGGTCCATTTCTCGGAAGTTTTAGAAGAATAAAAGGGAATTTTCAGAGTTTTATATTAGGGAACAAGAAGTTTTGAAGATGAAAAGAATAAGAATCCGAGTCTCTATTAATAAAACAATAACTGATGGAAAAATTGTCAAAAATCCGTCGGTTCGTGTCCAAATTTCGAAAAGACAGTTTCTGAAACGTTTTGGGGGAAAAATGAAAAGTAATTGCTGTTTTTGACCGTTTGACTCCAGTTTTCCGACTAGGTAGGGTTTAGGTTTTCTTTAGGTTACGTTTTTATGGATTCTAGGACTTCAGTACTTATGTTAGACTTAAACAACAAGGTTTATTGGCAAATATAGGTTCCTAATGTACAAATTACTGATAATTTATGTTTATTGGTATAACAAGTGATTGTCTTATATAAGTTCTTTTTAAACATCAGTGTATAGTAAGAAGTTATTTTCGTCATATATACTTAATTTTTTTTAAATCAGAGAATACGTCTATGAGAATATAAAGGATGCTATATAGTTTTAAAGATTCTTAAATTATGTCCTCATTTGTTTTTCGATAGTTTGTTTCTGATTTTGAAACCTATACCATAAACCCTCCGTTTTCCGTCGGTATTTTTTGACGGAATACTGATGGAATGTTAAAATCCATCGGATTTCCATCGGGACCTTGGCATAGAGATGTACTTGCAAGGGATGGAAACCATTGATCAAAGTGTTACGTTAATATTTAACCTACATAAATATATAGATATTGTAATCTTATTTGATTTTTTAAAAGTTAAAACTTTGGAAATATTTGAAAAAACATAATTTGGAATATAAGAAAAACTTTGAAAATATTTAAAAACTAATTTTAAAATAAAACAAAAATATATAATTTAAATGTATTTTCTAGTTTTTTGAAAATATTTTATATTCTAAATTTAATCTTCATCACTTTCTGAATCGTAGTCTAAATTGAATCAATGTCATCATTGAATTCACCTCTTTCTTCTTCTGAATTCGAGTAAAGAATGGCGTCTCCAAATCGATTAAAATTAACGACAAAATTAACTTTAAGGGATTCTTCTATTGGAGCTATATAATCACCTTCGCTTCCTTGTAACAGATCATGTTCTTCAACTCCGTAGACTCTTCCTCTCAGATTGATTTTAGTAAGTGTAATCCATGGGTCGTTTTTGTATGTTTTCCGAAGGTGAGGAATGTAACACATTTGCATCAAATAAAATATCATTTATGAGGTAAAATAGAAAAATTTCAAGTTTTGTATTAATAAAAAAGGTAAAGTTACTAACATGATGTGCTTGTAAAGCAATAATGAAAGGGTTATATTTCCGAAGCTTCTTACTCGAGTAGATAGACGTCACTCTAAATAATCGAGTTATACCAATCACAAAAAGACCACTCATCTCATCCAGAAATATGAAACATTTAATTAACGGTTGTTCTCATCCAAAAAGACCACACATATCATCCAATAATCACGTGCTTCTTGAATATTTTCTCGATATGCATCATTTGACAGTACCTACACCAAAATCTACTTCCGCATTATAAGGTTTGCTAGAATTCCCTACTACTAGTACTAGCATAAGCTTCTCTACTACTACTTCCATAATCCGATGTTTTCCCATGAAGATACCAAATATTATAACCCAACATAAACTTTGGAAAATACAAGTGATGTCATACGTCGTCAATCCTAGCATTTCTAACATTCTGGCATAGTAGACGGACATTTTAACTTACCGGTTTTCTGCGTAATTAGTTGACGACATTCTACTCTCATGAATTCCATAATACCGAGTGCATATTCAGTGTGCAATAAGTTCGTCGCCGGATAAACCATGGGACCATCCATCCACGATTTGTAATAATTAGAAGAAAAAAAATTTTCGTAATAAAAAATATTAGAGTATGTGTGAGATACAGAGAGAATTTGAGAGAGATTGGTGTGGAGGAGAAAAGAGGAAATGTTTGGTATTTGTAGGAAATTAACCGACGAAAAACCGAAAAAAATAGCTGTTATCCATCGAAAATCCATCGGTTTCTAGTCGGTCCAACAGATACTTCAACAACTACATTAATGTATATATTAACGGTTACATTGAACCGAAAACTAACCAACGGAATATCAACGGAAAACGAATTACGTCGATATTCCTTCGAAAATTCCTGACGGAGAGTTAATCCATCGAGAATTACCGACGAATATGTCACCATCGAAGATCCGTCAATTTCTCGTCGAAAATTTTCGACGGAATTTTTTTATTGGTAAATTCATTGGCAAAAGGCATGTTTTTTTTTATAGTGATGTGAGATGAAGATGGGATCGTGGATTTCTGTTTAGAGTGAGCTAATTGAATGACTATTTGAATGCTTTTTTTTTTGTAGATAAGGATCGATTGGGGTTTTATGTTTTAATTAATCCTCCAAGTTAGACCACATTTACTAATATTTGGAATATCATTAAATGTTTCTTTCACTAGAACTTGGGATGCATTGAAACAAACCTCCACCCTAAACCACTAGACCATATGTGGAGCAACTGTGGTCAAGTGGTTAAAGATCTACATCGGCAAGTACTGGGTTCAAATCTTCGAAGGTGCAAATTTTACAAGATTAATAGAGGCAAGTTTATAAGGAAGTTTTCAGGAGTAGGTGGAACCGTTGATCGTGATCGTGGATGGATTCTCGTAGAACGAAGGTAGTATTATCTGTAAAACTGTCCTTGTAATAGTTCTCATAATCTGTATCAGCATTAAAAAAAACCACTTGACCATATATGCCGGTGATTAGTGCTATCTTAATAAGGCGGCGTAATTTCATACTATTTTGCATATATACTTAAATATTATGGGCTGGTGTCTGTCAACATATTAATCCGTCAAAATTATCTTATAATCTATACTATTAAAAGAGTTTTTTTTTTAAAGTAACATTTATTCATTTATTATATTACAGTTTGTGCCACTACATTTATATAATTTTTTTTGTTTTATTAAAGATAATTTTAGATTATTAAATTTATACTATATGTGGGTCATACAAAATATTTTTAATTAATAATTATATTCCAAAATATATTCATAATATGTTTTAATATCTTTTGTTTTAAATATATATATATATATATATATATATATATATATATATATTATAAAGTATTTGTTATCTTAGATTTCTTAAGAGAAATACTTTTATTTTTCGATCTCTTAAAAAAATAATTATTAATTTCGAACTTATTATTAAATTTATTATAAAATAATTTTAATTAAACTTTAAAATAAATATTATTTAATTTATGATTTTATTCAAAATATATTTTTATAATATCTTTTAATATCTTTTAATTAAAATACAAATATATATTTATATTATAAAAATATTATAACATATTTTAACTTCTTGAGTTTTAAGAAAAATAATTACTAAATTCATATTTATTATTAAAATTTACTAAAAATAACTTTAGTTACATTTTAATATATTAAATTAACATAAAATATTTATATTTAAAATATTATAAAATATAAAACATATTGAAAATACATTAACCGATTCATTTATCTATACTATTAAAAACAAAAAATTGACTACTAGAAGATGGATTAAATAGATATATTAACTAATTTCAATTGATATATTCTTAATTTGATTAGATATTAAAATTATTTTATATTTATATTATTGAAATATATGATGAGTTTGATTACAATTGATGTTTTTATGATTACAATTTTTAAAGGATTATTTTCAAAATTTTAAAATACTTAGACTACTATAAGATGAATTGAGATATAGATTAATTTTTTGTTATAAAAATATTTAAAAGTTATGTTCATTAGAAGGGTGTATTACACCCAGTGTATCTTTTTATCTTTTCCTTGCATTTTTGGATCTTTTGAAAAGTTTTTGCAATTTTGTATCTTTTATGTTTTTTATGTGTTAAAAAGACTAATTTATTCCTCACAGACACGGAGAAAGAAGAGAAGGGGTTGATTGTTTTTTTATGGATAGGTGGCACACGCTATAAAACTATTCATTCCTTTTTTATTATTTTTATTCATTTTTTTTCTTTACACTCTCTTTCTTAATTTACCCTTTTTTACCCCTCAATTTTTTTGACGATTGATAGGATGGCGGAGCTGAGGATTTCGGTCATATAGACCGCCAGAATGGAGATAAAATCAGTTGATGTACCGGAATTCAAAAAAAAATCCGACTTAATACAGAAGTTTCGAACAGGCAGTCTAGACTAGGTGTCCACAATATCAGCTATTCGTGGACAATACAACGATCACATCACATACAAAATGCTTACCATGGATAGGAAGTAGCCAATCGAAATGTTGTTTTTGGATGGATAGTGGTCCACATGTATTATGTGTTCACAGATTCACAATCATTTGAACTCTTAACCACCTTTTGTTCTTCAGAAGCGTCTAGCATGTGATATAATTGTGATAGTGTCCACGAATGGTCGATACATAGTAGAACTTCTTACCACCTTCTGTTCATGTTTTAAGCCATGATATAAGTATGTTTTAGAGTCTTTTGTCTTGTCTTTATAGTCCTTTCAGGTGTTTATTAGGTACATGCACGTTTGGAGGATTATTGGAGATATTGGAGCATTTTGGGCAAGTTTTGGAGCAAAGGCCGAGAGGAGTTGATTTCACCAAGTCTGGACGACCAATGCATCGATCGATGCATCATTGGCATCGATCGACACACCTCTGCGCCAGCACATTAATGAAGACTTTGGTAAATTGCATTTTTACCCCAGAAAGTTCCAGTATTTACAAAAAGACCCCAAGTCGTGATTAGGTCATTATAATTAGATTTTTGGTGTTTTGTTTTAGAGAGGCTTCATACGCTTTCATACTTTGAGCATAAATATTTTTAGAGCTTTGGTGCTAATCTGAACCTGTACTGCTTCCTGCTTTTGGAGAAGATTTCGAACCCCTTTTATTCTTTACTCTCTATTTATGCAATCTATTTATTCATTGATTTGTGTTTCATTAATCATGTCTGAGTAGATTCATAGTTAGGTTTAGGGATTTTCTTAAATGTTTTCATGACTTGCTAGATCTGTTTATTAGTTAAGGATTCATATCTAATTTGTTCTTGAACATGAATTGTGCTTAATACTACTTTCTAACCTGGTCACTTAGAATCTAGACTCTAGGTTTATAAATTGACACGAAAGTGTGGTTTAGAATCTAATCTATTTAGATTAAGCAATTTAATTATCTGCAAAGAAATTTGGTTTAATTGAATTGTGAACAAATCGAACCTGATCTTAAAGCTAGTTTAATCTGTTAGGAATTGCAAAGAAATTTGGGTTTCTTCTAATTAGACTTAGAGAATTCTCGCAACGAAAGTTGGTCCATTCTATATCTGTGTTTGAGTTCTAGAACTGAGCTTAATTTGATCATGACTGATATTTGACATGCTTGTCTGATTTCCTGAGAACTCCATAGACTTGACGCTTTTAGTACTTGCCTACAAAACCACTCTTGCTATTGATTTACTTTATGCTTAGTTATTTACTTTTCTGATTTCTTTCCTAGCTTAACTTGACATTCTATAGTCTATCGTGGGATTTCTTGAGTCTCTATGGTTCGACCCCTAGGTACTACAATTGTTTTGTGCACTTGCAGTGTTAACTTAGGGAATTAAACTCTGAGCATATCAGTTCATCGGAAGTGTATAACATGTGTTTTAAATACTTCTGATCGTACTTTGTGTCCATAGATTCACAATCATGTGATATAATCGTGGTAGTGTCCACGAATAGTTGATACATAATAGAACTCTTGACCACCTTACTTATGACTCTCTCTATACACGCAAGGAGCAGTCCATATATCAGAATGAACAAGATCAAAAAAAATTCATAAAATGGTTGAAGACTTAGGAAAAACACTTGCAATGTTTACCAAGTATGCAAGCTTCACAATCATCATTTGTAAATGAAACAGTAGGTGATAACAGGCTTAAAGATCTTGAATGAGGATGTCCTAGTCTAGCATGCCACACAACATTATCATCAGTAGCAAGGAATGAGTTCAGAGTACTAGGACATAAACCAGATGATGATCTAATGTTACATAGAACATAAAAACCATCTTTACCACCTTTTGTTCATAAAAACCATTGATACATAGTAGATCTTTTGACCACATTTTGTTCATTATAAGCGTCAAACATGTGATATAATTGTGGTAGTGTCCACGAATAGTCGATACATTATAAACACTTTTAAATCGTGGTAGTGTCACGAATAATCGATACATAGTATAACTCTTGAGCACCTTCTGTTCATCAGAAGCGTATGTGATATAATCGTGGCAGTGTCCACGAATAGTCGATACATAGTAGAACTTTTGATCACCTCATGTTCATCAGAAGCGTCTAGCATGTGATATAATCGTGGTAGTGTCCACGAATAGTCGATACATAGTAGAACTCTTGATCCTCTTATGTTCATCAGACGCGTCTAACATGTAATATAATTGTGGTAATGTCCACGAATAGTCGATACATAGTTAACACTTTTAAATATTTTTGTTTGGCCACTTCCTACCCATGGTAAGCATCTTGCATGTGATATGATCGTGGTAGTATCTACGAATAGTAGATATTATGGACATCTAGTCTAAACTGTCCATTCACAATTTCTGTATTAAGTCGTCTGTTTTGTTTTTTGGAATTCCGGTACATCGACCGATTTTATCTCCATTCCGGCGCTCTATATGGCCAGAAAATTCAACTCCACCATCCTATCCACCGTCAAAAAATAGGGGCGAAAATAAAGGTAAAGTAGGAAATATAGTGAAATGAGGAAAGAAAGGAAAAACAAAGATCAAATGAATAGAAGAGATATACGTGGAATCCCTATCTATCCACAGAGATTTCATGCCTCTGAGGGCAAAATGGACTTTCCGACGCCTACAAAACATAAAAAGATAAAAAAAATGCACAAACTTTTCTAAAGATACAACTTTGCTATTAATGTTTTAAAAAGATACTTTGGATGCAATTAACTCTCATTAAAAGATAAATTAAAAAGATGAACTAACTAATTTAATTATAGAAACATTCAAATGAACTTAAACTAATTTAAAAATATTAAATGAATAAATTATTATATATTAGTTTCATTTTGATCTATAAAATAAATATAAATTTTTATATTTAGAAAATTATGAAACATGTTGAAGAATAGATTAACCAATTTCAATTATATACACTATTAAAAACGAACATTGCCTACAAGAATACGAACTAAAAATATGTATTAATCAATTTCAATTGATATATTTTAATTTTATAAAATATTAATATTATTTATAAATTTATAATCATGTGTTAGACTATACTATTTAAAATAGACATTGCATTATATATAAATACTATTGATTTTAACAACTTTTTAGTAGTAAAATGACGGGATGAATTAAGTTAAAATTAACTTAACTAAAAATGGAAATAAAAATATATTTGAGCTTTTACAACAATAAGATAAACTAAACGTCTAATAAAAATAACAATAAATCACTATATAAAATATAATAAAATAATATTAAAACAAAAACAAAACTTATTAATTTTTTTTATTCATATTTAGCACCACATCATTATACAGAATATAGATTTGATTCAATAATTAACAAACTTAATTTATATTTAAGATAAAAATATTTGTTTAAAAAAAAAAACATAAACTAGTTTGGACATAAAATAGATCATACCATACATGATGAAAAGAAATATAACGTATACAGTGTAAATAGTATATAGGAATTTGTGAATCTCGGCAGAATGAAGTCATATTTAGGTATTGTGATAAGTTTAGGAATATGATATATAGCTCTTTTTTTTGGATTAAAGATATTTCACTTTGTCAAAGAAAGAACTCAAGACCAGATTAACGTACGGACATCCAAAATTGTTGTTTTAGGAAAGTAAATAAGTTCTTATGAAGTCACTAGCTAGCAACTGTTTTGCCAACTCATGTGATGTGTAATGGTGATGTTTGCGTTTTACACACTAATTAAAACTTAATATGCATGCTACTACAATCGAATGATATGTCGATGTGATATTTTAGGATTGAATCCACATGAAAATAGTGATATATAAAACTATGAATACACAAAGTTTCTTAATCTAAGCAAATACAAGAGATTTGGTTTTATACTAACAACCTAAGTGAAATAAAAGCATAGAAACTAAAGTGCAAATGAAGTAGATAACAAAAGTACAATAAAACAAGAACAAGCCATTCACTAAGCAAAATACTAAAGCTCACAAAACAAAGTAAAAACAGAGGTGTGGTGAGTTTGAGAAAAAGTTAAAATAACTAGTTTTAGGTTGAGATTATTGACTTAGGTAATCGAATGCTAATCTAAGAATTATCAACAACACAAGAATGACTCTCAGGCTAAGAACAATCATATGAAGTTACTCCACTTTCATGATAATAACCATGTACTTATCAAGCATTAACATCAACTCTCGTTGGCAATTTCAAGGTAAGTATTCATGAAGATTATGTTCTTAATACCACTAAACACATTAAACATCAACTATCATTGGTTAAGTATGAAAAACACTTGATAGAGTTTCAAACATTAATTTACACTTCTTAGTGATAGCACCATTTAAGATCAAGAAATTAATTAACTACTTCAATCCTAACATTAAGAACATCTAGAAAGTGAGAATACAAGATATCCATGTTCTAAACATCCAAAATCATTATTCAATCACCCTCATATACTCAACCCAGAAACCTATGAAGAACTACTCATTAATATTCATAGAAACACAAAAGACATAGTTGAGATGATATAAGATGAGAGAAATAGATGAATCAAGAAGAACAACACAAGAAAATCAAACCAAACTTCAAAACAAGATGAAAAAAAATAAAGTTGTGATCTAAAACATAAATGGATCAAGAAGTAGATCTTGCCTCTCCTCATACATCAAGAGGCCTTAAATAATGGAAAATAAAGTGGCTTGGTCGACCTCAGAACATAGGAGGGTCTACAAGCCAACAAAAAAAAGAAAAAGTAACATGTGAAAAAAATAGTTATCACAGCGGCATCAAAACCTCGCTGTGGGAGGTTGTTGTGGGTGTTTTTTGACACAGTAGGATGCTGAGGCAGCTGTGATTTACGACTTTTCTCGGATGCTTCCTCTTCGCGGCAGGGTTAATATGTGTCCAGTAATCGGTCATAACTCTTTGTGTATAGCTTCAAAAGACTTCAAAACACCTCCATTAGAAATCTAACTCAATTTCCTATAACTTTAGTATGAAGATCCAAAGCTTAATGTGAACGTAAGGTCTTCATATGACTCAATCTTTCAAGGGTAAATATCACAGCGACCTTTGGAGGTCGATGTATGAGGCCGCTGCACATTTATTTTATTCTCAAAGTGTGGTCTCACAAATGAGAACTTGATGTCTACCAATTGGCTTGGTAAGAAAAGCTTCAAAGAATACATGAAGAAGGTTCAAATTCTCTTTTTGGTGGCTAACTCTCAAGAAAAGGAATGCTCATTATGCAAAATTTAGCAAGAGAAGAACAATTGATGCATACAATTTTAACTCTCATTGTCTTATCCTTCCTAAGTACATTCTATTTTCCCAATCAAGTCAAACTCATTTTCTTCTCTTATCCCAAATCAAACCTCTAATCTATTTTTCCTCTTTTACCTTTGAGAATTTTTATTTTTCTAACACATAGCTCTTTTCTTTCCTTTGTGATTTTTACATATGAACTTAGAGCTTTTCAAAAACAATTCTCTACTTCTCAAGTTTATTTTCTTTTTATGTACTCAAGCCTTTGGTTTTTCTTATTTTTCTCCCCACTTAACTCATTTATTTTCCTCTCATTCCCCATTTCCATGAGCTATCCCTCTTAAAGCTAACCCTATGATGA
Source organism: Orychophragmus violaceus (assembly GCA_030180135.1). Lineage (NCBI taxonomy): Eukaryota > Viridiplantae > Streptophyta > Magnoliopsida > Brassicales > Brassicaceae > Orychophragmus > Orychophragmus violaceus. The sequence goes on along the minus strand of CM058231.1, from coordinate 8,041,360 downwards.
ATTCATATACTAGCATAATGAGAGCTAATCATTGTCGTTCTCATACTATTAAGATTTTTCACATGTTAGCATCATCAAAAAAAAGACCTTACTCAAATAAACATGGAAGGTCTAAAGGGAAATGGAAATGTTTAAAGTATGGAAACCATTCTAATAGTGAGAATAGCCACTTGGGTTAAAAAGGGTGGTGAAAATGATGAAAGATAACCCAAGTGTGTATGTGGTGACCATGATCAAGAACCCATAAATGAGAGAAATTAAAGTTCATTAGATTCAAGTACAAGGAGTTGGTTTCAAATTCAAGACAAACATCAAACAAGACAACGGTCAATCGCTCATATTTTTTTCATTATCATTAAAATTAAAAAAAAAAATTATAAAAACATATATAATATAAAATGGATATCAACTATCCGGTTCCAAAATTTTCTATTATCCGGATCCAGATCCGGCACTCCAAATATTTGCTTTTTCAGAACGGATCCGGAGCGAATTCCGGGCGATCCGGATCCCGAATAATAATGATCCTGGATGATAATCCCAGCTGATATACCTATGTTTATTCTATATTATTGTTGAATTAGAAGCCGCATTTTTCAGAAGTCAAAATTTAAGTGGGCCTACTCTACCATTGACATTGGAAAGTTTTGATTTTGACGTCTCATGACTTGTGTACATATAACTATGACGTCAAAGAGACAACAATGAACCGTGTGCGATATTCCAAAAATCAGTAACGTCTGGAACAAAACCGTTGACTCACTCCTTTTCCTTATTGAGTTCTCGTACTACGTTTGCTCGTGGAAATCACCACAATCCTTTTTGCTATTTTCAGAGTATTGGTATTGATCATGGCTCTAGATGTGTTTATGAGTTTCAGAGGCCTAGACGTGCGTAAAGGTTTTATTAGCCATCTTTATCGTGAGTTTTCTCAAAAGGGTATAAGAAGTTTTCTAAATAAGGAGGAGGATGAGGCGGAGAAAGATAGAGAGAGACAGATTTCACCTTCTCTTCTCGGAGCCATTTCCGAGTCGAAAGTCGCAGTGGTTGTGTTATCTAAGTACTATACTTCTTCGGTCTGGTGTTTGGATGAACTGGACAAAATTATGGGTCATGCTCGGAAGAAACTGACCCCGGTGGTTCCTGTCTTCTACGAGGTGGATTCTTCTGATGTGAGACATCAGAGAGGCAGATTCGGTGAGGATTTTGAGAGACATAGTCAAGGAGAGAATCCAGAGACGTTGCAGAGGTGGAGAGACGCTTTGATCAAATTGACCAACAAACCTAGCTTCTCCTCTCATGCTTTGTACGCCTTTGCCGTTATTTTTAGCCATTTTCTCTAACTTTTTGCGTTTTTCATTTTGGGTCAACTAACTTTTTGCGTTTAACATCATTTATATATTTTCTTTATATATGTCAAAACTATTTATGAAAATTAATAAACACAATTAGAAAGAAAAAGATACAGTTTGAACTTCTGTATTTACGTCTATAGTTTAATTTTATTGATTAAAAAAATAATACAAACATACAAATGTATTCATACATATTTTGGTTGTAATTTTTTATTTATTTATTGTGGTTGTAATTTGAGAACAATTAATGCCATATTCGTTTTAATCTTGTCTACTCCGTATGATACATGGATCTCATCTTTTGTAGGGAGGATGATTCGAAGCTGGTTCGCGAGATTACACGACACGTTTCTGGTTTGTTGTCTAAATCTCGTCTCAACAAGGAGTTGCTTCCGGGAAAAGCAAGTGGAGACAAGTCAAATGCAAAGAAAACTTCTTCAAGTCGACTAGTCTCTAATTCCGACCAGCTTATGGCAACCATATTTGAGATATCCAAAAATAGCCTAGTTGCAATGGATCGTCACATGGTAGTGCTGCATGAGGTCTTGGAGTTACAATCTACTAACGAGATTAGAATGATTGGCATTTCAGGCGTCACAGGAATTGGCAAAACTACTATTGCAAGATTTCTTCACCAGAAATTGTCCCCATCTTTTCAAGGTCATTACTTTCTTGATAACTCAAGGATCACTTATGGAAAACCTACTAGTCTTTCTTTACTTCAGACCTCGATGAGCATTCATGATCAAGGCCTTGTTAGCCGTGCTTCCTCATCAGGCTCACGGGAAGAGCTTCATTTTCCAAGAGGTCTTAAAAGAAAATCATTACAGACGAGTTCTGACTTGGGCTCTGATGATAAAAGGACAAGGGTTTGGCACCAGAGAGCTCTGGTCGTAGTTGATAACGTAGAGACCATTAAAGAATTGGAGGAGATCATGAAGGATTTGAGTTGGCTTGGTTCAGGAAGTAGGGTTATAATAACCACACAAGACAAGAGTTTGCTTTTAGCTTGTGGAGTTGAACATGTCTACGAAGTGGACTATCTGAGATACGATGAAGCTCTTGAGCTCTTCAGCGTATGTGCATTCAAGAAGCAGTATCCACCTGCAAATTTTGAACAGCTCTCGGTCCGGGCAGTCCAGCTATCTGGCTGTCTCCCTTTGGGCCTTAAATTACTCGGCTCTTTTCTATGTGGCAAAACCGAAGAGGATTGGGAAAGTGAACTTCAGAGGCTCGAAGCAAAACAAGATCAAGCCATAGTCGAACTATTAAAGATTAGTACCCAGGAGGATTGGGTAAGTGAACTTCAAAGGCTCGATGCAGAAGTACAAAAATCACTAACTTCAATGGCCCAAGGATATGTTAGTACCAAAGAGGATTGGGAATGTGAAGTGCAGAAGCTCAAAACAAAACAAAAGAAGATAAAGCCATTGTTGAACTCTTGAAGCTTATCCCACAAGGCATACCACATCACCAGGAACTAGTGTCCTTCGCACTATTCCCTCTACCACAGTCTATATATCCATTACAAGCCAAGATGTCAGCTATCTCTATCTATCTATCTATAATGTCTGGTGTCGGTTCTAGTGATTGTTTGTATGATATTATGTAAAATCAAATAAGGGGACTCATTACTGTTTATGTACACTTGTGTAAAATAACTCTTATGGTTTGCAAGAATTTGGAATAAAGGATTAGACCTTGTGTTACTATTAAGTTTGAAAGTTTCAACAGAAGCTCACAAACACGTGAAGCGAACAAATCAAAACCTGATGACAGCAGAATCGATGATCATGATTCATGACCCTTCACGCAAGAAGAAGATATAGTGATATTACTTAACTAAAGATATAGAAACCACCTCTTTGGTATTACAAATTTCAAGTGTGTTCCCATGACTCATGATGTATGATTTACATTTTTAACTATAAACATCTGTTTTGGGTTCCTCTGAAATTCTATTGTCTAATTCTCAAGCCTAAGCTAGTGAAGCGGGAAGCATAGCTTAGTCGATTTGTGATACACACAAAAGCCCAACAAGTGATTCACATGTTGCTTTGACAACATGTTATGAGCCTACTCACAGAGATATGGGGAACTATAATTCAAAGATAGTTCATGGATCATATTTCAGCAGAAGCAATAGTATCAGCCAGGGTATTTGGGCCATTCTTCTCAATCAAAAGGTATACAAAACAAGTAATGTTGTATGAATGAAAAAGCAGACCGACCTTTTTTCAATTACAAAGGTAAGCGTTCCCAAACAGCTACTGACAAACAACAAAGCCAACATAAAACAACCCACGAGACTTGTACGAAGGAACAAATAAATACTATAGAAAAGGGTTAAATAAAAAGACCACAAGAACAAACAAATGCAGAATCCAGTTATCAGATTTTGGCAGAGTTTTGGCCAAATCATGTAACATAATTTACGAGTATATGACCTTTTTCATTGGTCAGCGTTAAAGGCTTTGGAGATCCATTCTGATGCTGCTGCTTGAGTTTCTGAATCCATTTTTGGGAATAAAGACAGTGGAGTCACAGAAACCTGTCATTACAAAAAGGGTAAGTAAGTAGCTTAGAATCCAGGTATTCTCTCCTTGGATATACCTAGGGATGTTAAAATGGGTAAAATAACCCAACCCAAACCCAACCCACAAAAACCCAACTAATAAAAACCCAATCATAATGAACCCAAATACTTTTTTTGTCAATGGGTAATACCCATGTATAGCTTATTGAGTTTTGGGTATACCCATGGGTACCCATCCACACGTTGATACTAATATTGTTTTGTACTAAATGTTAACATTTTGTCACATTTCTTTAGTCCGGGCTTAAATATAAACGGGCCTAAATGGGCCTAACCAAACAGGCTTAAATGGGCCTAACCAAACGGGCCTAAACGGGTCTAAATATAAATGGGTTTAACCGGACGGGCCTAAACGGGCTTAAATGGGTCTAAATATAATTGGGCCTAAACGGGCCTAAATGAGTCTAACCAGACGAGACTAACCAGACGGGCTTGAACGGGTTTAAATATAAACGAGTTTAACCGGACGGTTTTAAACGGACATAAACGGGCCTAAACGGGTCTAAATGGGCATAAATGGGCCTAATGGGCCTAAACGGGTTTAAATATAAACGGGTTTAACCGGACGGGCTTAAACGGACATAAACGGGCCTAAACGGGTCTAAATATAAATGGACCTAAACGGGCCTAAATGGGCCTAAATGGGCTTAAATATAAACAGACCTAAACGGGTCTAAACGGGCCTAAAAGGGCCTAACCAGACGGGCCTAACCAGACAGGCCTAAACAGGTCTAAATATAAACGGGTTTTTGCAGAAAATAGGATTTTACGTTTTTGGCGGGAAAACGAGATTTTACGTTTTTGGCGGGAAAACGAGATTTTACGTTTTTGGCGGGAAAACGAGATTTTACGTTTTTGGCGGGAAAACGAGATTTTACCTTTTTGGCGAGAAAACAAATTTTACGTTTTTGGCGGGAAAACGGGATTTTACGTTTTTGGCGGGAAAACGGGATTTTACGTTTTTGGCGAGAAAACAAAATTTTATGTTTTTGTCGGAAAAAGATGATTTTACGTTTTTGGCGGGAAAACAGAATTTTACGTTTTTGGCGGGAAAACGAGATTTTACTTTTTGGCGAGAAAACAAAATTTTACGTTTTTGGCGGGAAAACGTGATTTTACGTTTTTGGCGGGAAAACGGGATTTTACGTTTTTGGCGAGAAAACAAAATTTTATGTTTTTGTCGAAAAAGATGATTTTACGTTTTTGGCGGAAAACGGAATTTTACGTTTTTGGCAGGAAAACGAGATTTTACTTTTTGGCGAGAAAACAAAATTTTACGTTTTTGGCGGGAAAAAGTGATTTTACGTTTTTGGCGGAAAAATGGGATTTTACGTTTTTGGCGGGAAAACGGGATTTTACGTTTTTTGGCGAGAAAACAAAATTTTATGTTTTTGGCGGAAAAAGATGATTTTATGTTTTTGGCGGGAAAACAAGATTTTGCGTTTTTGGCGGAAAAACATAATTTTACGTTTTTGACGGGAAAACGGGATTTTATGTTTTTTGCGGGAAAATAGAATTTTACGTTTTTGACGGGAAAACAAAATTTTACGTTTTTGCGTGAAAATAAAAATTTATATTTTGGCGGGAAAATAGAATTTTAAGTTTTTTTAAGGAAAATAAGATCATTGATGTAATTTAATAAATGATTAATTATAAAAATTATGATAATTGATGTAATTTAAAAACCCATGGGTACCCAAAACCCAATTAAGTGAACCCATTGTGAACCTATAAATAATGGGTACCTGCCCATTTTAAACCTTTTTTTTTCTGTTATAATAGTAGAGTTTTGGGTTTGAATTTTTCTTTGGGTTTTGGGTACCCATATGGGCAATTACCCATTTTAACATCCCTAGATATACCTAGAGATTCAAGAATTGCACCAGACAAATTCTATCATGACGAGCATAAGGAGAAAAGAGCATGACATAGAAAAGGAGAATGGATAAATGATACTGAAAAGAGCATGATCATGCCAACTTACAAAGCCATCTTCTAGAGCCTTGATATCCAAATCTTCATCCGTATGTTCTTGTTCTTTAGCCACAAACTGCACATAAACATAGTCAGGAGTCAGGATCTCAGACACAATACTAAATATCCAAAGGATTTGTGACAAGAACGGTTCAAATTTTTTCGTTACCTCTAGGCGAAAATATTTCTTAACTCGGCTATCAGTTTTACCAGCAACACCAACCGATTCAATCTCCACAATGCTCTTCTTCTGTGTGGTAAAACGACGAGCCGCACCCTGAGATTACCAGATATCTTAATCTCAGTATCTAATTAACTAATCTTGGACCTTCTGAACCAACAACAAATTACAGAAATAACAAATTTGAGGAGTAAAACTTTTGAATAGGAGAACTCACAGCAGCCGAAGCATCTCTGCCAAGCTGGGCAAGCTGAGCTCCTAGGCTTTGTTGGTTGGACATGAAATTCCCAGCACCAGGGTGACGGTTAGCCGAAACAGCTTGCCAACTAGGACTCTGCCTCCACATGCTTTGTTTTGTTACCTTGAAACCCTATTCAGATGTACATGAAACGTGAACATCCCTAAAACATTGGCTAGCGAGGCTTTAATTCCACAGCATCAAAGAACGATGTAACCAATGCAAGCAAGATCGTGTTCTTAGCATAAAGAATTCGAATTAACCAAAAATCAGTGTCTGATATTTAAAAAAACCTTGTTTGATGAGGGTGATGTTGGAATTTCTATGTTGAGAGAGCAATCTTTAGGGAAAACTCCTTTTTCAATGTCTCTGATTGTCGCGTTTATCAAAGGTAAACAGACACCAACAGCATCCTTAAAGTCACTTTCTTGGCTTTCATCTTTCTTCCTATAATAGATAAGAACAATTATGGCGAAAACGTCGCAATGATATATAGCAGCACGAACGCATTCCTATGATATACTCACCAGTTCAATGATATTGACAAAGAGGGTACTCCAGAAATCAAGGCTTCCCTGGCTCCAGCTACTGCACCGGAATAGAACCTGGAGGATTCTCCCATCAGGAAACACATAGCAGATGGGCAGACAAGGAACAACCAGTTATATACAACGACAAAAGCACCTACATTTGATGCCCACAGCTTGACCCCTGATTGATTCCACTAATTACCTGAAAAAATTAAGCAAGGAAAAAGATGCAGAAATTACAAGATACCAAATAACATATGTGATGAAATGATTAAAATGCTAACCAGTAGTGGTTTTGTCCAAGCGAAAAGCGCTCCGGATAATCCTAATGAGATGCAGTCCACAGGAGTCCCTGCGAGAAAACAGTAATCTCAACGCCTATGAACTGAAACGGTACTTACACCATGTGTAGCAAGACACTAAACTAGCGAACAAAAAAAAAAAGGAAAAACCTTTTCAACAACACGAGAATCAATGGATCTTGTTTCAACAAAGACTCCAACTTTCACATTAGAAATGCCAATTTGTCAAGCATATAGATGTTTCAAATCAAATCCACAAACCTGAAACTTCAAAGGCTGTGGCACCTTTGATATTAGCTGAACTTGCAGCAATGGTTTCTCCAGGAGTCATAGAATGGGCAGAAGCCGATTTATCCCTGCACACCAAGCCTTGTGGGTCACCAAAAGTTCGAAAGTTTAACAAGAAGATGAACAAATCAAAACCAAATAAACAATAAAAAACAGTACGATTCGCAATCAAAAGCGAGCGAGGGGGAAGACGTACGTTTGAGGAGCACAAACATGGACATTGTAGATTCCCTCGCTAACCAAAGCCTCAACGAGAGAGACGAGCCCAGGCGAATCAATCCCATCGCAATTCGTAACTAGAACAATGGGTCTGGAGTCATCGATCTCCTCGTCCTCCTTTGCTGCAACATCGACGGAATCAGAAGTAGACGGAGCCTCCTCTGCCGATCCATCGCTCACAGCTTTTTCCTCCTTCCCTCCTTTTCTCTTCGAAAGCACATCCTGGAGATTTGAGACAAGCGCGGCCGACAAGCCGTTGTTCTTCGCAGAATTCGAGGTCATCGTCTAGAAAGAGAGAAGAACGCAGAAGATGTGGGTATGTGTTGAATGAATCAAAACCCTAATGAGAAAAGGAAGACGAAGAAGAAAATTGGACACAGAGCGGGTCTAACGGAGTTGTCTGGAGAGAGAGAGAGGAAAGAGAGATGCTTTAATTGGTAGAGAGAGAAAGCTCGAGGGAGAGATTACTTGTGAACTGTAACAAGAAGAAGAACAGTGGCGCAATTTTTCCAAACAAAATATTTTAATTTAGTATTACTAAAATCATTTAATTAGTATTTTTTTCGAAGTAAAATACTAATTGTTTTCTAAGTAAATTTAAAAAATATTTTAGCCAACATTTTCATTCAAAAAAGCCCAGAGGACAAAAGAGTACATCATAGGTTACATTTAAAGTCCAAAAGAGAAGCTAAAAGGGCCGAAACAAAGGCCCATAAACGGTCCAAGCCAATCTCGAAAAGGATAAGATCAGACGAAGCACGTGGCAGCTTCTGGATACATCCCGGCATGCAACCGCCAAGAAACCACCGGACGGCGAAGAATCGCCGGAAACCACCACCGCGAAAACGCTACTCTGCAACAAAGAAGATGAAGGAATGTTTATGTCTTAATCCTGATTCAGTTCTTCAGATTAATTCATCCTAAACATGCGGATCTAGGTTCTCTTGAATAGAAACAATATTGATCTCACCTTTTACCTGTTTTGTGCAGCGGAAAGGGAGAACAGGTCAGAGATCAGAGAGCCACCAAGGGATGGATCCTCCAAAGGTTCACACACGCACGCAAAGGAATCTGGCTGCTAGACCACGAGGAGGGAGGCGACAGAGAGAGAGAGAGAGGCGCAGACTTGGAGAGAATTAGAGAGCTAGGTCAGGTTTTATTCATTTAAAACCTGTCTTAGTTCTCATGGGCTTTCGGGCCCAATTCTCGGTCTTATTATTTCCTAGGCGTTCACGCACTGTGTCGATCGACACACCTCGTGTATCGATCGACACACGATTGCTGAACCCTTTAATCTCTAAGTACAGTAAATGCCTAGCACTTTTACCGTACTTCTGTCAATCCGTTCCTACACATTTTCCTGTAAGCTTAGGCGTGTGACCCATATGGGATCATATAATAAAGGCAATAAGTCAAAGACTTATAGATCATGAGCGGACTCTAGCAAGCCATCATGACCCCCAGTATTATATGACTTATGTCTGATCATTGACATACTCTTACTTTCTAGAGACAGTACCGAGATTACTGGACACAATTCCAACAATCTCCCACTTGTACTGGAATCTCTGTATTCATAATCCTTTTGTCTCAATATCTCGATTAGTCATAAGGCAAGATTAGTGTCATCCTTATAAAGCCTAATCTTGTTCATCGGACTCTGATTTGATACTGACAATCCAAACGACTTGGGACAGTCCGTTTGAGCATGGCCATGCATTTTCCAGTATTCAAATCTCCGATTGGCCTAGAGATATTCACTCCATTTATATTGGAGGGACAAATCCCGTCTTGTTCCATCACTGTAAACTACTCATTTCATAATGTACCCAAACAAGGTCCTTATAACTATCGCAGAACGACAGCGTTAGACAATGATCAAAGTGCATCAGTCCATGTGCAGTCACATGCATGCGAACTCAGGTCTAAGGACTATACTCTATAGTCGTAGTAAGAATCTCTTATGACACAGATATAAATATCCTGAAGAGTTCTTATAAGCGGGTCTTGTCCGGTCGTATGTTCCCCAACATACACCTATGTACTGACTTTGATGCCGCGCATCTATGACACACTGAGACTTTGTCATAAGTCACGTACCAATCCAGTCTCACACGGTTGTTGTTGTTCCAATTTCAACAACCTTCGACTAGGGACATGATGATATAAGCCATCTATCAAATATAGGGTCTCATTATCAAGCTAAATGACATTGATGACTCAGGATCAAGTCACTTACTTCGATGACCTATAAAATGGTTTATATCACTTTGGAACGATTATTTCATCACAGTTAAAATAATCTTGAAATAATAATTTCATTAAACATAAGAATGTTTTACAAGAACATATCAAATAACTAAATGAAAGCCCTCAAACTCCCACTCAAATTTAGATTACATTTCAATGTCTCTAATGCCTACAGCTTCAGTCAGAAACTCGAGCTTAGGCCTTGGGAGTGGCTTTGTCAACGGATCAGCGACGTTATCATCTGTCTGAACTCGGCTGATCTTGACCTCCTTTCTATTAATGATGTCACGTATCAAGTGAAATCTTCTTAGAACATGCTTGGATTTCTGGTGTGATCTTGGTTCCTTTGCCTGAGCAATAGCACCATTGTTATCACAAAACAGTGCCAGAGGCTCAGCCGCATCCGGTATCACACCTAGTTCAATAATGAACTTTCGTATCCAAACAGCTTCCTTCGCAGCTTCTGAGCGGCGATATATTCAGCTTCTGTAGTGGAATCAGCAACGGTGTCTTGCTTGGAGCTTCTCCAACTGATTGCACCGCCATTCAGACAAAGATATAACCGGACTGTGACCGGAAATCATCTTGGTCTGTCTGGAAACTTGCGTCCGTGAATCCACTGACTTTAAGCACATCACTTCCACCGTACACCAAGAACTTATCCTTAGTATGTCTTAGATACTTCAAGATATTCTTTACGGCAATCCAATGGTTTTCACCTGGATTTGACTGGTATCTACTCGTCATGCTCAATGCATAAGCAACATCAGGACGAGTACAGATCATGGCATACATGACAGATCCTATTGCAGATGCATAAGGAATATTCTTCATGCGCTCAAGCTCAGCAGCCGTCGTAGGGCTCTGCTTCTTGCTTAGCGTTGTGCCATGTACCATTGGCGTGAAGCCCTTCTTGGAATCCTTCATGCTGAATCTTTGTAGGACTTTGTCAATGTATGAATCTTGACACAAGCCTATCAGCCTTCTAGATCTATCCCGGTAGATCCTGATTCCAAGAACGTATGCGGCTTCACCCATGTCTTTCATGGAAAAACAACTTCCAAGCCAGTCCTTTACCGACTTTAGCATTGGAACGTCGTTTCCGAGAAGCAGTATGTCATCGACATACAGAATAAGAAATACTATCTTTCTCCCACTAGTTTTCTTATACACGCATTGTTCTTCTTCGTTTCTGATGAAGTCAAATTGCTTGATTGCTTCATCAAAACGAAGATTCCAGCTCCTCGATGCTTGCTTCAATCCATAAATGGATTTATGAAGCTTGCATACTTTCCCAGCATTCTTTGGATCTATGTAACCGTCAGGTTGCGTCATATACACATCCTCTTCCAGAATACCATTCAGGAAGGCGGTTTTCACGTCCATCTGCCAAATTTCATAATCATGAAAAGCTGCAGTTGCTAGTAGAATCCGAATAGATTTCATCATAGCCACTGGTGAATAGGTTTCATCGTAATCCACACCGTGAACTTGTCTGAAACCTTTTGCCACCAACCTGGCTTTATAAATCTGGACATTTCCATCCACGTCAATCTTCTTCTTGAAGATCCATTTGCACTCGATGGCTTTTACACCAGCGGGTAAGTCAACCAACGAAAACACTTGGTTGACCGACATGGAGTCCATTTCGGAATCAGTGGCCTTACGCCACTTAGAGGAATCTGGGCCCATCATGGCTTGATTGAAGTTCGATGGTTCATCACCATCAATGATCAGAAGATCATGACAGTCAGTCACGAGGAATCCTTGATATCTCTCGGGTTCGTGACGGATCCTCCCGGATCTTCGAACTTCAGGTACTACAGGTTCAGGCTCTACAATTTCTTGTAGGTCCTCCTGCTGCTCTTCCTCATTAGGTTGAGCAGTATCCTGTTCATCTTGAATTTCTTCAAGCAGTACCTTACTCCCACTGTCTTTCTTAGAGAGAAATTCCCTCTCAAGAAAGTTACAATCCCGGGCAACAAAGATCTTGTTCTCGGAACGTAGATAGAAGTAATAAGCCTTGGTTTCCTTCGGATAACCAATGAAGTAGCATTTATCAGACTTTGGTGTAAGCTTATCTGAGATTAATCTCTTGACATAGGCTTCACAACCCCAAATTCTAAGATAAGACAACACTGGAGCCAATCCAGTCCATAATTCATATGGTGTCTTTGCTACTGCTTTTGATGGCGCTCTATTTAGAGTGAACACTGCTGTTAGCAGAGCATATCCCCAAAGGGATATTGGAAGGTCTGTGTGACTCATCATAGATCGAACCATATCCAATAAGGTCCGATTTCTCCTCTCAGACACACCATTCCATTGAGGTGTTCCGGGAGGAGTGAGTTGGGATACGATCCCACACTCTCTTAGATGATCACTGAATTCTTGGCTTAAGTATTCTCCTCCTCGGTCGGACCGAAGAGCCTTAATGCTTTTGCCAAGTTGGTTCTGTACTTCATTTTGGAATTCTCTGAACTTCTCAAAAGATTCAGACTTATGTTTCATCAAATAAACATATCCATACCTACTGAAATCATCAGTGAAAGTAATGAAGTACTGATAGTTTCCTCTTGCATTTGTGGACATTGGGCCACACACATCAGTGTGTATCAGGCCCAATAAGTCACTGGCCCTCTCGTTAGGTTTATTAAAGGGGGCCCGTGTCATTTTGCCCATCATGCAGGATTCGCATTTCTCACATGACTCAAAGTCAAATGAGTCAAGAAGTCCATTCGAATGGAGCCTCTTGATGCGTTTCTCGCTGATGTGCCCTAAACGACAATGCCATAGAAACGTTCGGTTCTCCTCATTAGGTTTGAACCGTTTTGTATTAATGTTATAAATTGGCGCGGATTGATCGAGTATGTAAAGCCCATTCGTAAGAAGGGCAGAACCATAGAACAAATTGTTGCGATTGAAGGAACATAATTTATTCTTAACTGAAAAATCATAACCTTCCAAATCCAACAAAGAAATTGAAATAATATTTCTGCTTATAGCAGGTACAAAATAACAATTATTGAGTTCTAAAATCAATCCCGAAGGTAAAGACAACAAGTATGTGCCTACAGCTAGTGCTGGAACTTTCGCTCCATTCCCAACTCGTAGCTCCACTTGTCCTTGCTTCAGCCTTCTACTGTTTCTGAGTGCCTGCATATTAGTACAAATATGAGCCCCACAACCAGTATCCATAACCCATGAGGTATTATCAGAAGTAGTTGTATTAACTTCTATAACAAAAATACCTGTCGAAGAAGTCTCGAGAGTCTTCTTCTTCAATTCCTTTAGACCTTCTTGGAATTTCTTACATTCTCTCCTCCAATGCCCTGGTTCTTTACAGAACCTGCATATGTCAGTTGGCCCAGCCTTGGACTTGGGCTTGGGCTTTGGCGTGTCCTTGTCCGCGACTTGGACAGCCTTGGCCTTTCCCTTATCCTTAGCAGAGGATTTCTTAAACCCCTTGCCCTTTTGCACCATAAGCACATTGGGGTCCTTGGCGGTTTTCCTCAAGTTGGGCTCTGCAGTCCTGAGCATTCCGTGAAGCTCAGGCAATGTCTTACTCAAGCCATGCATGTTAAAGTTCAGAATGAACTGATCATAGCTTGCAGGTAATGACTGCAGAATGATGTCGCAAGCAAGTTCTTGGCTGATAGGACAGTCGAGTTTCTGAAGATGATCGAGATAACCCATCATCTTCAAGACATGAGGACTCACTGCCGCATTCGCAGCCAACTTACAGTCTAAGAGGTTCTTAACAGTCTGAAACCTCTCAGTCCTTGCTTGCTCCTGAAAAAGCGATTTCAGGTTTGCCATTATCTCAATTGGTGACAATACACTCTCGAACTGCTTTTGCAGCTCACCAGTCATTGTCGCCAACATAAGGCAATACACATCATTTTCATCTGACGAATGCTTTTCCCAAGCATTATGCAGAGTCCTGGCGGCATTGTTAGCAGGCCTCTCGGGGAGAGGATCACGAAGGACATAATCCTTCTTCTCCTGCTTGAGGACCAGCCTCAAGTTCCTTGACCACGTCAGGAAGTTCGTTCCAGTCAGCTTCTCCTTCTCGAGAACAGACCGGATTGAGAATGTGTTTTGAGTGCTTGTAGTAGTCATATCTGAAATATATATAAAAAAAAGGTTATTAGTTAATATGTTCAATATGATTAATCTCGTATTAAATTTTAATATGATTAATCACGCATTATATTCAATAACATAAGTTACCCTCAATAGAATATAATGATTCCAAGATCCACATATAACTAAGATTAAAGTGGGCCACTGGCCATCACCCAATCTTAGCTTATATCGGTAAGCCCTATGTTGGCTAATTATATCCGTGATATAACTCTTGGTTGTGAATCTGGGCCCGAGGCCCAATTCACTCTGATGTCTCAAGGCCCGGGACTCCCGATGGCCTAGTCAAGAAAACCAGACTATATAGTCATGTAATCATTAATGTCTGGGACTCCCAATGACATTTATGAATCACAAACCGTCTTATCCACGCAAAAGTAGACACCCTCACACTGTAAGGCCATGAATACAATTGAATGGGCTTCGACAGCTGACATAGCCTGGACAAGACATCCAACGCTTGATATTATATGAGGTTCGTAGGTTTATTAAAATTTCATTCCCAAAATAGAAGATTACTATTTCGGGAAACTTTCTATTTTGGAAACCTACTATTTTTGGAAACTTTCTAAAATTGGAAACTTTCTAAAACCGGAAACTTTCTAACTTTAGAAATTTCTTAAAATCCAAAACATGCAAATTCAGAAACTTCTATTTTAAGAAACTTTCTAATTTCAAAATTTCGGAAACTTTAATTTAAAATCGATTTATATATCTTTATAAAATAAATTTTAAATTAATCTGAAGAAAGACTCAAATAATTGGCTCAATTGTTTTAACTTTTTGGCCCGAGGCCCAAGAATTGGTCCATGTCCAAGACATAACCCAATTGTGCAATTAAATGACATAACCGGTCTGGTTCATTAAAATTGGTCTTAACCAAAATTAATTACTACGATGACCACAATTGTCAACCGGTTATTTACTAAACCAGATTTTCTCAATTTATTTGGTCCAACCAAATCAAATTAGAAAATCCTGGTTTAGGCACAAAATCCAATAATTCTTTCGACATTGGATTTCTTATCCCGGTTTAACCAGACTTAATAAAATTATTAAATCTGTTTATTAAACCGTGACGGTTTAAGTTTTAATTAAATTAAACCGAGCCAAAACCCTAACCGCATCGATCGACGCTCTCAGCATCGATCCTGCATCGATCGTGCATCGATCCTGCATCGATCGATGCTCTCACGCGTGCACGAACGGTTAACAGATTTGGCCGAGAGATTCTCGCGAGATCCATGCGATCGTGTTCAATCTCTCGCGGTTGCAACGATCGATCCATGCATTGCATCGATCGATGCAATGCGATCTCAGTCGATGCAAAAATCAGTTTAGGTCGCATACCAAATCAATATAGCTTGGTCATGCGATTTTTCAACTGTTTGTTTAGGATTCAATTCTTGTTTCTTAAGTGTTTTAATCTTATCAGTAGATTAATTCAAAAACACCTCTTTAAACAATCCTAAACATGAATCTAAACAAGAAAAACCAGAACCAAAAGCTCTGATACCACTGAAGGAATGTTTAGGTCTTAATCCTGATTCAGTTCTTCAGATTAATTCATCCTAAACATGCGGATCTAGGTTCTCTTGAATAGAAACAATATTGATCTCACCTTTTACCTGTTTTGTGCAGCGGAAAGGGAGAACAGGTTAGAGATCAGAGAGCCACCAAGGGATGGATCCTCCAAAGGTTCACACACGCACGCAAAGGAATCTGGCTGCTAGACCACGAGGAGGGAGGCGACAGAGAGAGAGAGAGAGGCGCAGACTTGGAGAGAATTAGAGAGCTAGGTCAGGTTTTATTCATTTAAAACCTGTCTTAGTTCTCATGGGCTTTCGGGCCCAATTCTCGGTCTTATTATTTCCTAGGCGTTCACGCACTGTGTCGATCGACACACCTCGTGTATCGATCGACACACGATTGCTGAACCCTTTAATCTCTAAGTACAGTAAATGCCTAGCACTTTTACCGTACTTCTGTCAATCCGTTCCTACACATTTTCCTGTAAGCTTAGGCGTGTGACCCATATGGGATCATATAATAAAGGCAATAAGTCCAAGACTTATAGATCATGAGCGGACTCTAGCAAGCCATCATGACCCCCAGTATTATATGACTTATGTCTGATCATTGACATACTCTTACTTTCTAGAGACAGTACCGAGATTACTGGACACAATTCCAACAGAAGAAACTCAGGCTGCCGATCATCCCGCTCCACCAAGACAAACCACCGAAGTAAATTTTAAATTTAATCATGTATATTCACACATAAACCTTTGAAATTTAAATAGATTAATTGTTTTCTTCTAACTACGGTCAAAAAGATGAAACATGTTTGCTGCTAAGACTCCGACGCATAGAAGACACCATGTTAAGCATTTGCTGGGTATTCATCGCAAAGGGGGTGTTGAGAAATACCTAGGGTTACCAGAACATTTGGGACGAAGGAAACGAGATATCTTCTCTTCGATAGTGGACAGAATTCGACAGAAAGGACAAAATTAGTTCACTAAGTTCCTATCAACAGCCGGGAAATTTATCATGCTTCAATCTGTCCTTACTGCGGTTCCATCTTACACTATGTCATACTTTAAACTACCTAAATCAGTGGTAACTCGGATACAATCTGCTCTCACCAGGTTCTGGTGGGATGATAATGTGGAGAAGCGGAAAATAAGCTGGGTATCCTGGGAAAAGTTAACGCTACCAAAGGAATTTGGTGGCTTGGGGTTCAGAGATATTGAAGCTTACAATGATTCCCTGCTAGCTAAATTGAGCTGGAGAATTCTATCACAGCCAAATTCGTTGTTGGCAAGAGTCTTATTGGGCAAATACTGTTTAGATACTCCTTTCATGCTCTGTGATATATCTACTAACGCTTCCCATGGCTGGCGTAGTGTTCTAGCTGGTCGAGATGTCTTAAAGAAAGGTTTGGGATGTGTTGTTGGCCCAGGTAGTGATGTTGCGATTTGGAAGGACCCCTGGTTGTCTTTGGACAAACCAGCCATGCCTGTGGGACCTTCCATGGAGTCTCACCAAGATATGAAGGTCTCAGAACTGATAGATCAGGAGACAAGTGAATGGAGCTTACTGCGAATCCGACAACTTCTCCCTGAGTATGAAGATCAGATCCGCCAGCTGCCGAGATCTAAGACAAGACTGAAGGATTCTTTGATATGGTTGCCGGGAAAAACGGGAACAT
This sequence comes from Orychophragmus violaceus, assembly GCA_030180135.1. NCBI lineage: Eukaryota > Viridiplantae > Streptophyta > Magnoliopsida > Brassicales > Brassicaceae > Orychophragmus > Orychophragmus violaceus. The sequence continues at coordinate 8,024,067 of CM058231.1, read as the reverse complement.
ACACTGTAAAAACTGGGTATAAATTACTGCTGCAGGAAAATCTTAATTATGCTAGCTCGGATTTCAACTGGCGCTATAATCTCTGGAATTTACGAGCAACACCAAAGATTAAGATGTTCTTATGGAGAGCATCAGTCGGTGGATTGGCCGTTGGTACTGAGTTGAGACGACGAGGGATGGAGGCTCACGCTTTATGTAAACGTTGTGGGTTGCTAGAGACGACTCATCATATACTACTTAAATGCCGTTATGCCCAAACGATTTGGGACTTGGCTCCGATTAGTATGGCTCGTTTCGTTCAAGCTCCAACCATTAAGCAGTTCCTATCTACTAGGAATTCCATGCTTCCTCTACCACCTCTGGGTCTTGTTGATGTTGATATTTTCTCATGGATTTGTTGGAATTTATGGAAATCTAGGAATCTTCTGGTTTTTGAAAACCGAAACTTATCACCAGAAGATTTATTGAACAAAGCAGTCAGGGAGGCAAGGGAATGGCAAGCAGCTCAATGTCACCTCGCCACATTTAAATATGGGCCCAAGGAAGCTAACGCTACCCCACTGTTCTCAGGTTATAAGTGTTTTGTTGATGCTTCTTGGCACAAAGACTCCAAGCGTTGCGGTCTGGGCGTGATATTCCGAGACGATTCAGATGAAGTTTATGTGACTGCCGACGATACGCGAGAGTTTGTCAATTCAGTCTTGGCAGCTGATGATGGAACTTGGAGCCAATTCTACCGTGTTCAGAATTCCCGCGAGTTTCAGATAGCCTAGGATCTAGGGTCTAGTTAATTGAATCTTGATCGGATCTCATGTTTACCTGGAGATTGGCAGCGGAATAGGGTCAGATAAACAAGATCTCCAGCGCCTCAGATGCTGCGCCTCTACTGATAGTCCACACGCACACAAGCTGGAATCCGCCGGGATGCTAGTATCGGGGCTCGGATCTCCTGGGAACTTAGTTTCTCTGAGGTTTCTGTGTTTTTTCTCTCTGAGAAAAAGTGTCTCGGGCGGCTCTCACTACCCTTAGGTCAAAATACATATGAAGTATATATATGCTGACCTCGAGGTGAACCGAAAACTCTGTTTCGGTTTCGCCCTTGTGTCGACCGACACACTTAGTGGTGTCGATCGACACACGTCCTGTATCGACCAACGCACCCAATGGTGTCGATCGATACACCTCATTCAAAACCATATTCTATGTGTATCCAATACACATCGATCAGATCATATGCCAATGATCAATCCCATACAAAGTATATCCAACTTGCTTAGGTGTGTGACCCTGTAGATTCACACGATACCAGAAATGAGTTACAACTCATTTGTCATAAGCGGTTTCTAGCAAAACATTATGACTACCTAGTATCACATGAATTGTCCGATCTCGACAATACAACTATCTCTAGAGAGCGTACAATGTGATTTCAGGACATAATCCCAACAATCTCCCACTTGTACTGGAATCACCTATTCCTACAATCACTTCGTTTCTATATCTCGATATGGCATAAGGCAAGAGACTGTGTCATCCTTATTATAGCCAACATCATGTTCATCGAATTCATGATCTATACTGATAAAAAAACGACTGACAATCACCTCATTTGAGCACGGCCATGCATTTTCTCAGTATCAAATCTTCGATGGGCCCTGAGATATTTATCTCCCGTTATACAGGAGGGACAAATCCCATCTTGTTCCATCCCTGTTTCTATACATACTTCATGATACGCCTAAGCAATGCCGTTATAGTCGCCAGTTATGGAACGACGTTTCACAGGGTCAAAACGCACCAATTCATATGCTAGAAATCATGATGAACTCAGGTCTAAGGACTATACTCTATAGTCGTAATGAGAACCTCCCATGACACTGATATAAATATCCTGTGGAGTTCTCATTAAGCGGGTCATGTCCAATCATATGTTCACCAACATATATCTATGTGACTGACTGTGATAATCATATCATTGACTCCATGAAACTTAGTCCAACAGTCACCTCACATACTAGTCTCGCGCGGTTATTGGTGCCCCACTTCAATAACCTCGACTAGGGACAATCATAATTTATGTCATCTTTTACTTATAGGGTTTCATGATCAAGTCCTCAACTTGATGACCTATATGATGACCATAAAGTATTTTGGGACCATTACTTAATTATCCAATAATTATGTAATACTGATGTCAGTTTAACTTACATAAACACTACCATAGCATGTCTATGTAAAGTTTATAACATAACTAAAATAACTCCCACTAGAATCAAGATCATCTCTTCAGATATCTTATACCTACAGCAACATAATAAATCTGGTGCTTAGGTTGTGGGAGAGACTGCAGTGTTATTGCTTGAAACTATTTCAACAAACCACACCGTCATTCAGATAAGAGCACTATTCTACGGTCCACTGCTTGGAACCTTTCCATCAGCTAGCACCGCTATACAGACAAAAGGACACAACCAGGTGGGAACCGGTATTCGTCTTTGTCTGTTTGACTACTTTCAACTGGTTCGTCACTTTATCAGTTCACCACGAACCTATCCTCAGTGTTCCTCAAACACTTGGGATATTTCTGGTAACTGTTCAGTGACCATTACCGGAATATATTGGTATTTTCTCGTCATGCTTTATGCTTAAGATGCATCTAGACGAGCGCAAAATATGGCATTCATGATGGATTCTATTACAGCAGCATTAGTAATCACACTCATTAATATTAGTTCAGCCAGTGTTCAAAAACACTTCATCTTGCTAATATTGTTGCAAGCTCAGCCAGTGTCCAAGACGCTGCATCTCGCTTAGATTATTGCCATAGGACCTTTGGTATGAAGCCATTCTTGGAATTAAGCACATATGAACTGTCCAATACCTTATCAACATAAGGATTTTGACATGATCCAATTGGCCCCTTTTTGATCCATTCCAATGGATCCTTATTCCAAGAACTTTTACGGCCTTCTCCCATGTCCATCGTTAAACTTGACTTCCGACCCAAATCTTGACAAGACTTTAGCGTCGGAACGTCGTTTATGAGATTTAGTATGTTATCTACATACAGTGTGAGAATTTGAAATTACGCTCCCACTAGTCTTCTTGTAAACGCATGGTTTCATTTCTTCTCTGATCAAGTCAAAACTTTGACCTTTTTATCAGAACGTTGATTCCAACTCCAAGATGTTTGCTTCAATCCAGAAATAGATCGGTGAAACTAACATGCATACCCAGCCAATTTTTTTTCGGAGTTGGGGCTCACCATCGCTTCTTTGAATTTCGCATGCTCGTCACTTTTCAATGATCAATAGATCACGACAATCGGCTACGAGAAATCACTCTCGAGTTAGTGACGGATCCTTTCGGATCTGCGAATTTCAGGCCCCACAGGTGTAGATCCTACAGCACTTTGTAGATCTCACTGCTGCTCTCCCTCAACAGGTTGAGCAGTCTCCTGTGTTTATCGAATTTCTTCGATGTGTACTTTTACTCCCACTGTTCCTTTGAAAAGTATGATCTTTCTTAAAAGACACAGTTCCGGACAACAAAAGTACTAAGCCTTGGTTTCCTTAGGACAACCAGCGAGGTAGAACTTATCAGATTTGGGTTCAAGCTTATTAGCTTTCATCCCCAAATCATCAGAAACAACTTTCTTGAAAAACTTCCAGTCCACATCCAATGTGGTGTCTTTCAATTGATTCTGATTGAAACCCTTTTTCTGCGCAAAGACAGACATTTTAAAACGTATTCTTAAATGATTATGGAAGATTCCTGTGACCCATCATTAATCGGAGCATATCTAATAAGATCCGATTCATTCTGTCAGATGATCACCCAATTCTTGACTCAAGTATTTTTCCTCCGCGATTCAATCGAGGATCTCAATACTTCTGTCAAATTGGTTCTACACTTCATCTTGAAACTCCTCAAGGGATTCCTTCTTGTGTTTCATCAAATGAACACATCCATACTTATTGATGCCATCAATAAGGTAATGAAGTACAGGAGATTTCCTTTTGCACTAATGCTCATCGGGACGCATACATCAGTATGTGTAAGGCCCAATAAGCCTCTGGCCCGTTTCCTTTAGCTCTGCTAAAAGGGCCTTATTCATTTGGTCCAGTGAACAGAATTCATATCTCAAATGATTAACAATCGAATGAGTCCAAAACTATGGAACTTCTGAATTCGCTTCACTCTTTATGGTCAAACGAGTCTGCCAAGGAAAATCAAGTTTGAGTCATCAGACTTAAACCTTTAGTATTTGTGTTATATTCTAACTTTCGCTGGTTTAAGAAATAAAACCCATTCCAAACGGGGTGCTACCATATGATATTTCATTAAGATCTAAAGATCAAAGCTTGTCTTTTATCAAAATGAAAAACATTCAAATTCTTTACAAGAAGATGAAAGACATTTCTGCCCAAGGCAGATACATAGTAGCTATTACTTAATTTCTAAAACCAAGTATGAAAGGCTCTTACAAGTGGAAAATCTCTACGGCTCATGCAGCAACCATTGCTTCATACCAGACACGCAGTTCCACTTGTCCTTTCTTCAACGTTCTACTGTCGCTTAGGTCCTGCATATTTCAAAAATATCAGTACCACAACTAGTATCCAATACTTATGTAGAACTTGAATTAATAACACAATACCTGAAGAAGAAGTACCATACATCTCCTTCATCTCTTGTGAATCTTCCAAGAACTTAATGCAATCTCTCTTCCAATGCCCTGACTCATCGCAGTGGAAGCACTTTTTAACCCCAGACGGGCCTGACTTGGGCTTATAAGATGACACATGCTTATCCTGATTCCAAATCTGGACGGCCCTGCCTCTATCCTTGCCAACACAAGATTTCTCAAATCTTTTACCCTTTATGATGTCTTGCTCCACCGTTTTGAGCATGCCATGCAGCTCAGTCAACATCTTCGTCAAGTTATTCTTGATATAGTTTTTGACAAACTTATCATAACTAGATGGCAGTGACTGCAGAATGATGTCAGTGGCCAACTCTAAGCTGACAGGACGTTCCAGTTTCCCCAGGTTATCAATGTAACCCATCAGTTTAATGACATGAGGACTTACTGGAGCATCCTCTGGTAGCTTGCATCCAGTGAGAGACTTCACCATCTGGAATCTCTCAACTCGTGCCAAATCCTAAAACTTCAGTTTCAGGCTGGTGATCATCTCTATTGGCGACTCCATGTTCTCATACTGACTCTTCAAGTCTGAGTTTATGGTAGTCAACATCAGACCACACACATCTACCACATCAGTATAATGCTTATTCCAAGCATTATACACTGCATGCGAGCGATTGGTCCCAAGCCTTTCTGGAAGAGCATTTTCAAGGACATATTCCTTGCTCTCCTGCTTGAGAATGAATCTCAGATTCCGATACCAATCCAGAAAGTTGGATCCATTTAACTTGTCCTTCTCAAGGACGGATCGCAACGAGAAAGTAGTCATAGACATAAGCTGAAATCCAAGAAAAATAAAGATTTATTTATGTATATGATGAGAAATCTTATCTAATAAGAAAACTCACATTATATTCAAACAATGTTTCCTCTATGAATATAATGATCCAAGATCCTCAGATTACTAAAATTCGAGTGGGCGACTCGCCGTTACTTAAACTTTAGTTATCTAGGTAAGCAAATCATTGCTAATTATACTCAGTACAACTCTTGGTCGTGGATAAGACAAACTATGCCTAATCCACTCTGATGTCTCTGGGCCCAGAACTTCTGATAGCCCAGTCAAGTAAAACCAATCTCTTCTGTCTTGTGATCATTGACAGTTGCACTGCAAGTCTGTCAATGACCACCTGCCTTACTCATGTTGCAGTGGATACCAAGGACTCCAAGACTATCCAACAAACGACACGAGTCTTGACAGTAGACAAGATTTGGGCAAGACATCAAGGTTACTTGATATTTAGTTGAGGAAACTAAACCCAAAAGTTTAGAAAATCAATTTCTTAGGTCATGTAATTGTTGATGTTAATGCACTGCAAGTCCATCAACATTATTACCTGCCTTACTCACGTAATTGTGGACACCAAGCTCTTGGCTAGACCATCACACAACGAAATGAGTCTTGACAGTTGACCATATTGAAGCTAAACTTTGATCAAGGTTTAGGTCGAGTTTGGTTTCTGCAAATTCAAGGTTCAATAACCAGAATTTTGAGCACTGTATCGATCGACGCAGACTATGTCTGTCGATCGACACCACCAAACAAAAACCGGAATTCAATAACCGGTTAATCCAATTAACCCGGTTCATCGAACCGGTCATATCGATAGACACAACCCGTGTGTGACGGTCGACATAGACCTTAACCAAAGACAGTTTTGATAACCGGTCCAATCCAATTGAACCGACTTATCAGATCACACTGATCTTTATCATTCAAATCGGTTTATACTAATTGCAATAACTGGTACAATCTAATTGAATCAATTCATCCAATTTAAACCGTTTAAACCAGTTTCAACTGATTGCGATAACCGGTCCAATTCAATTGAACCGTATTATCCAATCAAACTTATTTAACCCATCGGTTCATGCTAATTGAAATAATCAGTTCAATCCAATTGAACTAATTCATCCAATTTAAACCTATCTATTCGGACTTAACCAAGCATGATAACCGGTCCAATCCAATTGAACCGATTAACCATTCGCTAGGTATGTGTCGACCGACACTCAACATGTGTCGATCGACGCAATAGGCTTTTAGGTTTTCTACGAGAAAACCCTAGCCACCGAATTCTGTTCTGTGTCGACCGACACTCAAACTGTGTCGATCGACACTCAACCGAGTCTTCTCTGTGTCGACCGACACTCAACCTGTGTCGATCGACACAAAAGGCTTTCGGTTTTTCTTCGCGAAAAACCCTAGCCGTCGACTCTGTCGAATTCACGATTCTGTGTCGACCGACACACCCAGTGTGTCGATCGACACTGTGCGAAAGCACAGAATCGTTGTTTCGATTCACAGACAAAACCAGACGAGTTTTTCTTGAACAAAACATAGAACATCAAGCATAAATCTATTCAAATACATCAGTTTTTGAATTATATGCTTCAGATTCAATGATTAAACCCTAAGGCTCTGATACCACTGATGGAACTTGGAGCCAATTCTACCGTGTTCAGAATTCCCGCGAGTTCCAGATAGCCTAGGATCTAGGGTCTAGTTAATTGAATCTTGATCGGATCTCGTGTTTACCTGGAGATTGGCAGCGGAATAGGGTCAGATAAACAAGATCTCCAGCGCCTCAGATGCTGCGCCTCTACTGATAGTCCACACGCACACAAGCTGGAATCCGCCGGGATGCTAGTACCGGGGCTCGGATCTCCTGGGAACTTAGTTTCTCTGAGGTTTCTGTGTTTTTTCTCTCTGAGAAAAAGTGTCTCGGGCGGCTCTCACTACCCTTAGGTCGAAATACATATGAAGTATATATATGCTGACCTCGAGGTGAACCGAAAACTCTGTTTTGGTTTCGCCCTTGTGTCGACCGACACACTTAGTGGTGTCGATCGACACACGTCCTGTATCGACCGACGCACCCAATGGTGTCGATCGATACACCTCATTCAAAACCATATTCGATGTGTATCCAATACACATCGATCAGATCATATGCCAATGATCAATCCCATACAAAGTATATCCAACTTGCTTAGGTGTGTGACCCTGTAGGTTCACACGATACCAGAAATGAGTTACAACTCATTTGTCATAAGCGGTTTCTAGCAAAACATTATGACTACCTAGTATCACATGAATTGTCCGATCTCGACAATACAACTATCTCTAGAGAGCGTACAATGTGATTTCAGGACATAATCCCAACAGCTGAAGCTTATGCCATTCTACTGGCGCTGCAGAAAGCAAGGAAGAGGGATATAAAAGCATTGATTGTGCTCTCTGATGCCCAGATTTTGGTAAATTTAATCAACTTGAAGGAAGATAGAGTGGATATTTCAAACATCCTCGTTGATATCTATGCACTTGCTGCTGAGTTTGATAGGCTCCAATTCCAGTTTGTATCACGAACAACTAATCTGTTAGCTGATTCTGTTGCTAAGTGATATATCATGGTTTTTACCCATTTTAGACCATGATATAGATGTGTTTTTAGTGTCTTTTGTATTCGTTTAGAGTCTTTTTCAGGTTTAATCAGGTTTGAAGCTAATTGGAGATATTTGGAGCATTTTGAGACTTTTGGGACGTTTTGGCCGAGAGCTTAACTCACTGTCCGATTTATTGATCATGCATCGACCGACACACCTTGTGCATCGGTCGACACACTAGCGAGATGGGCCGTACGCGTCGGTTTAATGAAGTTATGAAGAATTGCAAAGAAGCCCAAGATAGTTCAAGTATTTACAAAGAAGCCCCAGCCGAGATTAAGCTTATATATATAGGATTTTGGTGTTTATTTGACTTACGCTTTCATACTTAGAGCTAAGAGATATTTAGAGTTTTTGGGGCTGATCTAATCCTGTACTTCAGTTATTTTGGAGAAGATTTCGAACCCCTTTATCTATTTAATTTCTTATATGCAATCTATTATTTCTATGATTATGTTATCATCAATCATGTCTGAGTAGATCCATAGTTAGGCTTAGGGTTTCTCATTAGGGATTGATGACTTGCTAGACTTGTTTAATTCAGTTAAGGATTCACATGATTAGAATGTTCTTCAAACTAAATTGTGCTTAATGCTAGTTCTAACCTGATCAATTAGAATCTAGATCTTAGGTTGCTAAATTCGACACGAGAGTGTGTTTTAGAATCTGAACTATTTAGGTTGAGCAATTAAATTATTCGCAAAGAGATTTGGTTTCGTTTAATTGTGAACATATCGAACTTGAACTTAATGCTAGTTTAATGTATTAGTAATTGCAAAGAGATTTGGGTTATTGCACTTAGACTTAGAGGATTTTCGCAAAGAGATTTGGCTAATCCTATTTCCGTGATTTGAGTTCTAGAACTGAGTTTAATTTGATCCTGACTGATTAACTCGTCTGCTTGTCTGATTTCCTGAGAATTCCCTAGGCTTGACGCTTTTAGTTTATTGCTTTCAAAACCAACTTGCTACTGTTACTTTCTTGCTTCGCAATTTATTTACTTCACCATCTGCTTATTTCTAGTATTATTCTCTACTGTTCTGATCTATCGAGACCTAGTGTCCCTGTGGATTCGATAACCCTATATACTACTTTGACATTGCTGTTCACTTGCAGTTTAGAATAGGGTAAAACTTAGAACCTATCAAGTTTTTGGAGCCGTTGCCGGGGACTCTTTGAGTCTTCGATAGGACCGAACTTAGGGTTTCTACTAGAAATTTTTCGTTTTTGCTTTTGTTTTCGTTTTTGTTTTATTTTTGGTTACTAACTTTCTCTCTGTTTTCTCTGTCGCAGGTACGACTTTCGCCTTGCGTCGACCGTTGCATCCATAGCGTCGATCGTCGCTAGGCGATTCTGAGATTGTATCGATCGTTGCACTGTTAGCATCGATCGTTGCTGGACGATTACAGACAGTTTATGCAGACGCAGAAAACTAGAAGTAATCTGAACTTGAGCTTAGTTAATCTCGATCTTGAAGAACTTGGACGTTTAGAAAGAGCTAACAGAAGAGAAATAAGAGAAAGGATGGTACGTGAGCGTTTGATTCTGATACCAGATGCTGAGGGTACCCTGGGGGATCCGGAAAACAATCCTTACGATGCTGTTGGGCAAAGGATTGATGCTGATGGACGAGTGATCCCTGATGTTGATGAAGCTGAGCCACCGCGCCAGATGATTGTCCATGAGAGGACGTTAGCTGACTACAACAGACCGGATGAGTTTCATGCAAACCGGTCAGCTTTAGTACTTCCTACCTTTGAGAGGAATGATTTTGAGGTCAAGACCATCTACTACCAGCTGATGAGACAGATTGCTTTTCATGGTCACCAAGCGGAGCAGCCTATGGATCACATTGATCGGTTTGAGGACATAGTCACTGGCATGAAGTATGATGGAGTATGCCCGGACTATCTGTTCCTTAAGCTATTTCCACACAGTCTTGCTGGAGACGCTAGTGTATGGCTGAGGCAGCTGGTACTTGGCCAGTATACCACTTAGGCAGCTTTAAAGAGTGAGTTTTTGCGTCACTTCTATGATGATGCGCGTTCAGACCAGTCTAGACAGGACATACTCACTTTCTCCCAAGGAGCTGTGGAGCCCTTAAAGACTGCATGGATGAGATTTAAGCAGTATCAGCGTGACTGCCCACACCATGGATTCACTGAAGTTCAGCTGATTGGTATTTTCTTCAGAGGCATAGATCTTCCATATCAGTCTGCGCTGGACAATTCCAGTAATGCCAACTTCAACACCAGGACTCCTACACAGGCTAATCAGTTGATTGAGAATCTGATTAGCAGCAACAGTTGCAAGACCATGGATGAGAGGAGAAAGAAATCTGGTGGAAGTATTGATAACTCAGAGATGGCTGAATTGAGATCCAGGATGGACAAAATCTGCACTCTTCTAGGTGAAAAGAAAGCTGTCCACTTTGCTCAAGAAGTAGAAGTAATTCAGACTGAGGAGGACATTCAGGAAGAAGATGTGAATTTCATTGGAGGATCTGGTTTCCAAGGAAACAGATTTGGTAATCAGCAGGGAAACCGGTTCTTCAACCAAGGACAGAAGAGTGCCTTCACATGCAATCAAAACTCTTTTGGACAGACTAGTGGTTTTCAGAAGCCTTATGGACAAAGTGCTCAGAGAACCTACGGATCTTCATCTTATCAGACACCTCCTACACCTACTGCTTTTGAGGCAAAGATGGAGACAATGATGGAACAGCTGCTGGAAAGTCAGACCAAGATTTCTGTGGACTGCAACAAGAAGATTGATGTTTTGTATGAAGATCTCAATGGAAAATTTGAGTCTATGAACACTCACATGAAGCAGCTGGATACTCAGGTGAATCAGATTTCTGGGTCTATGAAGGGAAAAGGAGTTGCAGACACTCACATTAAGGCGTGGTCTGTGTACATTAATGATGGGACTCATCTTGGTGAAAAATTTGAGCTAAGTACAGCTGAGTTGGTGAAAGATGGAGAAATCCCGGATTTTGGTCAAAAACTCTCGGGTGAAATCTGCTGCAGTGCGTCGATCGATGCAACATCTGCTCCGATCGATACACCAGTCGGGATGGCAACGATCGACACTCCCATAGCAACGATCGATGCAGGGCGTGAACAGACAGATTCACTGAGCGATGCTGGTATTGATGCAGACCTGGATTCTGATGACTTATTATCCAGAGTCTCTGAGATCTCTCCACAGGAGATTTATGCGCAGATTGTTAAACAACATACCTCAGTGTCTCAAGTAATTAATCAAGAGATTGAAGAGCTGAAGAAGTTAGAGGAGATTGGTGAAGACTTGGAAGAAATTCCACCATCTGATGATCCGCCTTATCATCCCTGTGTGCAGAGGTACTTAAACAGGATGTTGCCTTTGGATGACGATCTGAGAGATTGGGTGATTATAGTTCCCCAACACATTAGTGAGGTGCTACTGAACAAGATTCCGAAGAAGCTGCCTGACCCTGGAGTCTTTATACTTGATTGCTCTATCTTCGAGGACAGTTTTAGACGCTCTCTTTGCGATCTAGGAGCTGCTGGAAGTATGATGCCTTATTCTGTGGCAGAGAAGCAGGGGATGCTGGATTTTACTCCCACTAGGACCTCTCTTGTCCTAGCTGATCAGTCTATACGAGTTCCGGAAGGACTCTTAAAGGACATTCCAGTGAGAGTTGGCAACTACTTAGTTCCGACAGATTTCCTTGTACTGAAGTATGACTGCGATCCTGATGAAGCATTGTTGCTTGGAAGACCATTCTTGGCCACAGCAGGAGCTGTAATAGATGTCAGACAGAGTCTAATAGACCTCCATCTGGGAGATGAGCCGCTGCGGTACGAGATGGAGAAGCTGCGAAAGCCACTGATAGATGGGTAGACTTTCACAATCAAGGAAGCAGATGATGAGCAGCCGGATGATACTGTGATACTAGACCCTGGAGCGCATTTTACTCCATCTTTTCTTGGACTAAAGCATTCTGCAACAGCCTATTCTCCACCATGGATGAGGAGACTTGAACAGAGACAGAAAAAGTCTCTGTCAGGATCTCTTGGTGCCTGAAAGATCTTGTGCGTCCGGTCCAGCTAATGACCTTAAACAAGCGCTGAGTAGGAGGCAACCCACTGTTTTTCGTTTTTGCATTTTAATTTTAGTGTTTTTTATAGGATTTTACGTTTTGTTTCTGGTTTTGGTGAGTTTATGTTGCAGGTCTCGGACTATTCACAGTGCAACGATCGACACACATCTGTGTCGATCGACACAACACGATCGGAATCGCATTGCAGCGATCTTTGCAGTCACAAGCAACGATCGACCATACACGAAAATCGCACAGCAACGGTCGGTGCACTTAGTGCAACGATCGATGCCTGACTGCGACAGAGGTAAAAACCCGAGAGAACTAACCATTCCATTAACATATATTTATTTTCTTTCTTTTAACCAATCCCTTGCTTGACACTACTGGGGACAGTGTGTCTTAAGTGTGGGGGAGGTTCTACTAATTACCTTTCTTTTGCTTTCTTAAGAGTCAGTTCCTTTCTTTTGTTTTCTTAAGAGTCAGTTAAATTTTAAAAAATTTGTTTTTCGAGTCAAAATTTGTTTAAGTAGGAAATAATGACTTTTTAAGGAGATTAGCAGCATTTGCAGGAACTTAAGTAACCATTGGGATGAAGCTGCAGACTATCTCTGACTATTAGAAAACCCAGACACAGACACAGCCTACTGAGGACACCCATATCGCTTCAGGTATCAGAGGATCCTTTTACTGACTTCAAATTAAAACTGACTTTAGATTTCTCACCTAAGGGCTTGGTATACTTTATGTCGGATTCCTTTGTTAGTTCTGACACAGCCTGTAAACTTGTCCTATTTAGTTCCCTTCTCCCCTTCTATAAAGAAAAAAAAGATAATAAACTGAGGATGAGTTAGTAACTCCGAAGTGGTCACGGGAGTGGTAGAGACCCCTATTATCTCATGTGCGATCCATGGAATGTGTCCAAAGTACACCCCATAACGGGAAGAACACTGATAAAAAAAAAATGATACCCAATGTGGGAAAAATCAGTTGTTAAGAAGGGAAAAGAGAAGAAAGGAACTAGAGAAAGATAGTTTGGTGGTCTAGAGCTGATAAGGTAAGAATCCATGTGTCTTTAGATCGATACTCCTTAGGTGAGACCGCACTTAAATACTTGCAGAAGTCAGTAGGGAGAATTTGAATGCTTGAATGTGATTGTGGAGTTTACTTAGGACAGTTGCTAAGTGTGGGGGAAGTATATGTTGGTCTTGATGTCCGTAGATTGATTCTTTCATGTGGATTACTAAGGGGAATCTGAATGCTGCTGCTTCTAGGATAAAAAGAGTTTCTGAAGAGTTTTCAAACCTCTTCACTGCACTTTAGTTCTCTGTTTTGCTTGAGGGCAAGCAAAGGCTAAGTGTGGGGGAGCAAGCTCTTAGAGAGCTTAAGAGCTTGATGTAAGGTCTCTTTATCTTTGAATAAAATGAGACGTAAGTTGACCCAAAAAAAAAAAAAGATGAAACATGTTATAAAATGGTTCACAACCACATCTAATAATTATTCAGTTATAAGATGTCATAAGAAGAATTATGACATATATTTAAAGTTTAAAAGTTTTCAATTGAAATTAAAAAATGTTAATTGTTGCTAGTGAAATATTTTTGTATTAATAACAAAAATGGTCTTTATGTGTCGCTAATAAATGTTTCATTACTGAATGGGTAAATCGCAAAAATGGCACAAAAAACATGTCTTGTCATAAATATAGCAACAACAAAAAAATCATAAAAATAGCACAAAAACATGTTTTGTCACTAAATTAGCCTTAACCTTTAACTCTAAATATTAAACCCTAAACCCTAAGTACTAAACCCTAAACTTTAAATAATAAACCCTAAACCCTAAATATTAAACCCTAAATAATAAATCCTAAACCCTAAATAATTAACCATAAATCCTAAATTATATAATGCTATAAAGGTCTTTGTAATTAAAATAATACTAAAAATGTAAATTATTTCTCTTGGTGTTATATTTATGACAAAATATGTTTTTTGTGCTATTTTATACCTTTTCTCTTACTGAATTGGGTACGATTTACATTAAATTAAAATTTATATAGCGGAAGAAGAAAATCAGCATCTCTAAATTTGTCTATTTGGTAGCGAAAAAAATGCCAAATAATACACGAACTCTTTAAATTTGGCTAAAAAATATATGGATTCAATGACTGGCCAAACAATACCTAATTTTTTGTTGGACTTCTAAATAATACACTAACTAATGGTTGACTTGGCCAAAATGACACACCGTTATCTGATTTAACAGACTAACTAGATAGCGTTTACGTGACCGTTACTGTATTGTTAATTATAAACGATGTCATTTTGTCATTAATTAGTTTAATAAAAATAAAATAAAAATCCGTCTCAGGCAGGGTTCAAACTCTGGTTTAGTAAAACGTGAGATAATGCTTTGTTGCCACAAAATAATACACGAACTCTTTAAATTTGGCCAAAAAATACCCGAACTCAATGCCTCACCAAACAACACCTAATCTTTTGTTGGACTTCTAAATAATACACGAACTAATGGTTGACTTAGCCAAAATGACACATCGTTATCTGATTTAACATACTAACTAGATAGCGTTTACGTGACCGTTATTGTATTGTTAATTATAAACGATGTCGTTTTGTCATTAATTAGTTTAATAAAAATAAAATAAAAATCCGCCTCAGACAGGGTTCGAACTCTGGTTTAGTAAAACGTGAGACAATGCTTTGTTGTCACAAAATAATACACGAACTCTTTAAATTTGGCAAAAAAATACATGAAATCAATGCCTCACCAAACAATACATAATCTTTTGTTGGACTTCTAAATAATACACGAACTAATGGTTGATTTAGCCAAAATGACACACCGTTATCTGATTTAACAGACTAACTAAATAGCGTTTACGTGACCGTTACTGTATTGTTAATTATAAACGACGTCGTTTTGTCATTAATTAGTTTAATAAAAATAAAATAAAAAACCGCCTCATACAAGGTTCGAACTCTGGTTTAGTAAAACGTGAGACAATGCTTTGTTGCCACAAAATAATACACGAACTCTTTAAATTTGGCAAAAAAATACCCGAACTCAATGCATCACCAAACAATACCTAATCTTTTGTTGGACTTCTAAATAATACACGAACTAATGGTTGACTTGGCCAAAATGACACACCGTTATCTGATTTAACAGACTAACTAGATAGCGTTTACGTGACCGTTAGTCTGTTACTGTATTGTTAATTATAAACGACGTCGTTTTGTCATTAATTAGTTTAATAAAAATAAAATAAAAATCCGCCTCAGACAGGGTTCAAACTTTGGTTTAATAAAACGTGAGACAATGCTTTGTTGCCACTGTGCCAAAGTTGTTTCATCGATATATAGAGGATAATAATTTTATTTAAACGTATTGGTGATACGTTTGACTAAAAAACCCTAAATCTATCAAAACGTCGATTTGCTGGTCGGGTTCGAGAATTTGGGGAATAAATGTTGGAACATATTTTATGAAATAAAGCATTTGGGCTTCATAAAATAAGCGATTCATTCACCATACGCAGAGTTCCCGTATTTGGGTCATTACAATAACACCGTGGCTATGCCGTCCAATAATTATTTCGAAGCCTCTTGTGTGATGATTCATTTGCTGGTCGATTTGAGAAGATTCGATGATGCTTTGTCAATAATTGTAAATCTAATGTCTGTAGAAGGCGAAAAGTTGAGTCCTTTACATGTCTTGTCGGGTTTGATTCGAAGTTGCCAAACCCGTGGTTCGAGTCCTGATGTGTTTGATTCATTGGTTAGAGCTTGTACACAGAATGGTGATGCTGAAGGAGCTTGTAAAGTGATTGAGCAGACTAGAGAAGAGGGGTTTAAGGTATATGTTCATAACAGTCAAGTAGAAGAGGAAGATCACATAAGCTCGTTTTGTTCGATTTAGGGTTTTTTAATCAAACGTATCACCAATACGTTTAAGTATAATTATTATCCTTGTCTCCCGATGAAACAACTTTGGCACATTGGCACATAGCTTTCTCTCACGGTTTACCAGACCCAAGTTCAAACCTTGTCTCTAAGACGTTATATTTTTATTTTTTATAATTAGCGACACAGTAACGGTCCCGTAAACGCCATCTAGTTAGTCTGTTAAATAAGATAACGGTGTGTCATTTTGGCCAAGTCAACTATTTGTTCATGTATTATTTAGAATTCCAACAAAAGATTAAGTATTGTTTGGTGAGGCATTGAGTTCAGGTATTTTTTTGCCAAATTCAAAGAGTTTGTATATTATTTGGCATTTTCCCATTTAGTAGTTTATATCCAGCGTGTAAGGGCCCAATCCCCGGCCCTTTACTTGAGCCCAAAGGAAAAGGGGAAATGGGCCAAAAGCCCAAGGCCCAACCCGTTAACTCTGGAAACCCTAGGGATTTCTCCTATAAAAAGAGGTGTAGCCTCCCTCATTTGTCACAGAAAGCCAAAACAGCGAAGCCCTGCTCGTGACCGGAGCTAGCCAAGCGACCAACCCCAGCCACCGACCACCGCCGACCGGAGACCACCGACCACCGCCGGACCACCGCGCCATCGCCGGACCTCCGGCCAGCCACCGCCCGGAGCCGCCTTCCTTCGCCGGAATCTTCGCCGGAATTTCCCGATTCTCTTCTGTTCTTAAGGTGAAAATCTCCAGATCTCAGATCTACTCCGTTTTCCTCTTCTAAACCCCAGATCTGCTTCAGATCTATGCTTCTAGATCAGATCTGATCCGTAGAAGTTGTAGATCTGAACCGTATCACTCTTCCCGTCTCTCTCTCGCTCAGATCTGCTTCAGATCTATGCTTCTGATGGATAGAAGTTGTAGATCTGAACCGTATCTCTCTCTCTTCCTCAGATCTGCTCCAGATCTATGCTTCTGATGGATAGAATTTGTAGATCTGGACCGTATCTTCGTCGTTTGTCCAGATCTGTTGGCTAAAACCCTAGATCCGTTCTTCTTTTCTCTAGATCTATCTTCTAAACCTAGATCTGTGTGCAGGAATCCCAGATCTACTTCCCGTTCGTCAGATCTAGACTAAGGTGAGGACCGAACGTGATCTCTTCCTTATTCTACTGCAATGTTGGGACTCGAATCCTCGTTTAATAGCGTCTTTCCTAGGTAGTGTAGATCTAGCGGATGATTTGCGTTGATGTGATTGAAAAGCACCTAGAATATAGGTTGTCACTTAAACCGAAGACAGCACCTAGATAATAGGTTATCATTTGAACCGAAAATGTTGTTTGTGTGTGAAGGCTTGTGTGGTAGAACGGTTTAGGAGTTGTGTGTAGGGCGTTGGACGTCCTTGATCGTCGGAGGAGGGTCCTGACGAGCCCTCCCGTGGTGGTGCGTTGGACGTACCGTGCGTTGGACGCAATGTGTGGGGCTTGGAGCCGTAGGTGTTCATGAGTGTGAGCTTGGAGCTCGTATGCATGAGTGGGCGTAGTATTGTTTGTGCCTTTGGGTGTGGGTGCAAGGTGTTATTAACCTTGGACTCGTTTCTTGATGTTGTGCTAGTGTAAAGTAGAGATAGCGGAAATTCCTAGAATCCGCCCTCACTGGGTATTGGTGAAAACCAATTACTCAGGCCTCCTTCGTTGTTTGTTTTGCAGGTAACCCTGGAGCGTTGCAGGGGTAGACGGACGGTGTGGTGCTATGTTTTGGGACGGGATTCCCTTCTCTTTTTTTTCGATTCTTTTTCTTTCTGTCTTTTATGCGTTGAGACTTATGCGGTTCTTCCGTTTTCGTTAAGTTATTTCAGTTGGTTCGGTTTTCTTGTAAGACTCGGCTTTTCATTTTAATAAAGTAAAACCTTTTCAGTTATTTACGTGTTGGTCCTTAGTTTATGGCTTGGTTCGCGTTTGTGGACTATGACTCGTGGAGTCAAAGAGTCGTTGACTTGGATCCGAAGGGACGGGTGTTACAATTTGGTATCAGAGCCAGGTTAAAACCTAACCAGTCCTGCCTGGTTAGGTAGTTTATTTATATTCGGATTTCAAACCATCTTTCAAAACTGTTTTCAAAGTTTTCCGACTCTTCTTAAATGGGGATTCTAAAAGTTAGATACTAGGGGCACCACTCCGATCTCCTCCTTATATACACTCCGGAAGTGAGTTCAGTATTCAACCGTCAGCTGACTCAATCGTCCTTCTTTTGCAACAGATGCCGCCTAAGAGAAGAACCGCGCAAGCTCGTCGTGACCTTGATGCACCAGTGCCAGCTTCATCGACAAACAGTGCCACCAGTGTACACGGATCCCAGGAACCAGTTGCGGGAAACCAAGTTGGAGCAGCAGTAGGAGCTGGACAGGTAGTTGTGGATGCTGTCCTTCTGCAAGAGCTACTCGCCCTTCAACAAGCGCAAGCTGCTAATGTCGCTCAGGCGGGAGGAGCTCCAAGAGGCGTTGCAGGAGCAGGAGCTCCAGGAGTGATACCGGGGAACTGTAATGGGGCACCAGTAGCACCTGAAGGAGTTTTGAACGCTCAGGGAGGAGCCATGAACGCCCCAGGAGGAGTTGGCTTTGTTGCTGGAGGAGCAGGAGCCGCTCAAATGGGGTTTGGATTCGTTCAGCCACAGCCAGTGGTGAACCAGTACCCACCGCCACCGCAGGCGCTAGGAGCGGTGCCAGGAGTGACTTACTGGAGTATGTTGAAGCATCTGAGGGAGATGCAGATGGATCATTTCGCTGGAGGTGTCAGCGCCATTGCAGCAGACAACTGGAGAAGGAAGTTAGAGCGGAGTTTGGATACTGCCAGGTGCCCGATGGAGTTCCGTGTGGAGATAGCGACCTCCTATCTCAAGGATGATGCATTGGTCTGGTGGGAAGGAGTGCAGGAGAGCGCTCAGGGACGTCAACTGACATGGGAGGATTTTCGCGAGGCATTCAACCGGAAGTTCTTCCCAGAAGTGACCATGGACAGGTTGGAAGGGGAATTCCGGAACCTCCGTCAGGGGAACCGGAGTGTACGGGAGTACGGAGAAGAGTTCAACCGTTTGAGGAGGTTTGCAGGGAGACACCTGACCGAGCGAGAGCTGATCCGTCAGTTCCTTACTGGATTGAAGATCGAGCTCAAGTGCCGTTGCAAGCAGAAGGACTACTACGACATCAACGACCTGATTGAGAAGGCAGCGGATGCTGAGACTGACTAGGAGGAAGAGCAGAGGCAGCAAAAGAACACACAAAATCGGAACGCTAAGAGGAGTTGGGAGACTGCAAATGCCACTGCTCCGGTAGTACAAGCACATCAAGTGCAGCCATGGCAGGCACGACCATTTCAACGGGTACCGCCGGGAGTTTGTTTCAGGTGCAGGCAGCCGGGACATTACCAGCGAGATTGTCCGCACCCAGGAGCGGTTGTCTGTTTTCAGTGCAATCAACCAGGACACATGGTAAGGGAGTGCCCAAACCAAGCCGGTAGGGTAGGAGCTGGAGTGCAACCGTTACCGCCGCCGCAACAAGGAGGTCAAGGAGGAGCTGGTTTGATGCCACTACCGGCACCAGGAGGGCAGGCCGGAGGACCTCAAGTGTATGCTGCAGGAGTCCCAGGGGGAGTGGAGCCGATCGCGGGTATGTAAACCCTTACCCTCTTGCGTGAATTGCTGTGTAGTCGTGATAGTTAAGGGTCTGGTAGCCTAGCTTAGTAAACGTGTAGGATCGGTTGTGGTTGGGGGAGTAGCCGCCCACACTTTGTTTGACATGGGAGCTACGCATAGCTTCGTGAGTCCACGGTTTTCGGACTGTTGGACCTTAAGGACGTGTTCATTGATGGGATCATGAAGGTCGAGACTGCCGGAGCGGGAAAAGTATCAGGAACGCAAATCTTCGAGACAGTGCCAGTAACGGCGGCCAAAGTCGATTTATCTGCGGATCTAGCGCAAGTGGAGCTAGGTCGCTATGAGGTCATCCTAGGAATGGATTGGTTGGTACAACGCCGGGCCATAATGGATTGCGCCAAGGCGACCGTCACTTTTTCTCGTGAAGAGGGAAAGATTATTTTCAAAGGAATGAAAACACAGACGGGTATATCAGTCATATCCATGATTCAAGCAGAAGCGTTGATCCGCAAGGGGAACGAGGCGTACTTGGCGACCATCTCTGTGACCAAGGTAGAGGGAGCTCCGAGCTTGGAAACCATTCCGTTGGCTGCAGAATATGAGGACGTATTCGCGCCATTGAAGGGATCACCACCAGAACGGAATGACGCCTTTATGATAGAGTTAGAGCCTGGAACGGCACCTGTGTCGGGGGGCTTCCTATCGTTTAGCGCCCACAGAGATGGCGGAGTTGAAGGAGCAGTAGTTGTTCGCAAAGCTCAGCAAGTGTAGCTTTTGGCAAAAGGAGATTAGATTCCTTGGCCACGTGATCTCGGAGTCCGGTGTAGCAGTGGATCCGGAAAAGATTACTTCGATCGCCAATTGGTCAAGGCCGAAGAATGCAACCGACGTTCGTAGTTTTCTGGGATTGGTTGGATACTACAGGAAGTTGTGGAAGGATTTGCCAGCATCGTTAAACCTCTAACGGTCCTAACCGGTAAGGACGTCAAGTTCGAATGGAAGGACAAGTGTGCCCGGAGCTTTGAGAAATGATAGGTGTAGTTTTAACCCTATTCTAACTGCAAGTGCACAGTGATGTAGTTGTAGTACTTAGGGTATCGAATCCACAGGGACTCCGGTCAACGATAGATAAGAACAGAAAAGATTAAACTAGGAGAAAGCAAAGGTGATTAAACTAAAAGCAAAGCAGAAAAGTAAATAGCAGCGAGTTTGTGAGCAAGGAAGCGAAGCGTTAGGTTTCAGGAGTTCTCAGGAAATCAGGAACGCAAGCAATCAATCTATCTAGATCCAATCAATAACTATTCTAAAACTCAAACACTGATATAGAATTAACCAAATTCCTTTGCGATAATTCTCTAAGTCTAAGTGCAGCAAACCAAACTTCCGTTTGCGAGAACTAACAGATTAAACTAGCATTAATTCCAAGTTTGATATGTTCACAATTATCCTAAACCAAACTTTCGTTTGCGAATAGTTTAATTGCTTATCTAAGTTCTTTCCAATTAAATTAACCAACTTCCGCTGAATTAATCAACCTAACATCATAACTCTGATTAGCTACTTCAGATTTAGCATTAAGAACAACTTAGATAAAGAACTAGCAGACATAAATCTCTACAGATTGATTTAAACAATAATTCTCTGAAATCCTTAATGAGAATCCTTCAACCTAACAGGTGATCTACTCAGACATGTTCATCGAAACAGAAAACATCATAAGTAGAAAACCAAATATCATAAAACAGAATAATCAACAGGGGTTCGAAATCAAGTCTCTTTCGAGATCCTGATCAGCCCCTAAGGCTCTCTGAAAATAAAATAAGACTTAAAAGTCAAGCGTAGCCTAAACAATGGCTTAAAAACCCTTATATAATAGCTAAAACACGTTTTGGGCTTCTGTGTAAATATCTGGGCTTTTCTGCAAAATCAGCATTCTTCATTAAATCGGCGAGTCTGGCCCATTCGCATATGCAACGATCGATGCAGGTGTGCAACGATCGACGCAATCTCCAAAACTAGACAGTGAACTCTGTCTCTCGGACCAAATCTCCAAAATACACCAAACAGCTCCAAAATCTCCACTTCTGCTCCAAATGTGTCTAAACCTGTAAACATACTAAAAAGACTCCAAAACATAGCATAAGACTCGATAAATAAGGCATATACCATGGTTAAAACCGGTAAAATCCATGGTATATCAACTCCCCCACACTTAGCTCTTGCTTGTCCTCAAGCAAGTAAAGAACCAAAGCATAAGAAAAGAAGTTTGTAAACTCAGAAACTCATTTCGTCCTAGGAACTTTCACAATCGCATTCACTTAGTAAGCCACTGAAAACTTTCCTACAGAACTCAAGACCACAATGTACTTCCCCCACACTTAGCAACTGTCCCAAGTAAACTCCACAATCACATTCAAGCATTCAAATTCACCCTACTGACTTCTGCAAGTATTTAAGTGCGGTCTCACCTAAGGAGTATCGATCAAAGGGCACATGGATTCTTACCTAGTCAGCTCTAGACCACCATACTATCTTTCTCTAGTCCCATTCTTCTCTTTCCCTTCTTTAACAACTGATTTTTCCCCATTGGGTATCATTTTATTTTTTTTATCAGTGTTCTTCCCGTTATGGGGTGTACTTTGGACACATTCCATGGATCACATGAGAGAAAATAGTGTTTGCTACCATTCCCATGACCACTTCGGAGTTACTAACTCATCCTCAGTTTATTATCTTTTTTTTTTTTTTTTTTACTTTATAGAAGGGGAGAAGGGAACTAAATAGGATAGGTTGACAGGCTGTGTCAGAACTAACAAGGGAATCCGACACAAAGTAAACCAAGCCCTTAGGTGAGAAATCTAAGTCAGTATTAAGTTGAAGTCAGTAAAAGGATCCTCTGATACCTGAAGTGATATGGGTGTTCTCAGTAGGTTGTTCCGTGTCTGAGTTTTCTAATAGTCATAGAGGCTCTGCAAGTCTGTCCAATGGTCACTTAGTTCCTGTTCAAGCGAAAATTTTCCTCGAAAAATCATAGTTTCATACAAATTTTGACTCAATAAAACAATGTTTTTGAAACACTAAGAAAACAAAAGCGTGCGTCAGTAGCTTCCTCCCCCACAATTAAACTACACTGTCCCCAGTGTAATCAAAGCATGAGCTCGGTGAAAGAATAATCAAATTGAAAAACAAACCGAAAAGTTGCAGAATACTTACCTGTCGTCGCCCTGCGTCGATCGATGCCCAAGGGTGTCGATCGATGCACGGCGATTATGCTCGCGGTTATGTAGATAACCGATGTCTGAACCGCAATTGAATCGGTAAACCACAAATCGTGACTGCATCGACCGATGCACTATATGTGTCGATCGATGCAATGCGATTATTCCTGTTTCCCTCAGCTCTGAACACACTTAAAAGAAAAATCAAAACACCAAAATCAAAATGAAAAAAAAATGAAAATAAAAATGAACCTAACAGTGGGTTGCCTCCCACTCAGCGCTTGTTTTTAGTCATTAGCTTGACTATGGCACAGAGATTTGACTCATGGCGGCTTCAACAGAGACTTTGAATGTCTCTGTGAATATCTCTTCATCCAAGGAGGTGTATAGGCTTTCAGATCATGAGGCTTTCCAAGGAAAGAGAAATCAGAATCAGGGCGGGAGCGAAGCTTGGGCGGTCGACTGCGTTTTCCTGCATTCAAAGCAATATGATCAGAAGGTTTAAGCTTAGATGATTTGTTCCTTACCTTTGATGTAGATCTGATGTTTGGGGCTTTCTGCTTATGAGCAGTTGCAGGTACTGAAGATGTTAGAGCAGGTTTAAGAGGAACCGCCATCTTCTTCTTTCCACTATCAGATACTGTAGTTCCACCAATCTGAACTTCTTCTTCCAGATGACCATCAGTGGAGATCATCTTCTTTGCATGAACTCGCGAAGCTTCACCTGGTGGTATTTCATTCACCTTCTTATCCATCACTTTCATGCAGTTAGCCACTTCTAGCTCTTGTCTGGAAGGTTTAGGAACCTTAGGATATGGCACCGGGGGCTTGTAAGCTTGTTCTGGCACTGTTGCAGGTTTCTGGACATGTGTGCGTTCTGTGTCGATCGTTGCATGATGTGTGTCGATCGATGCAAGGCGATCCTGTTTCTCAAAAGAACTCGAAATTGCCGTCAGAATGGCGTGTCGATCGTCACTAAGGGGGTGTCGATCGATGCATGTATCAGGCAGACAATATTCATCCAGAAAATCCGAGATTATGCTCTCTTCTTCACCTAGCAACTCAATATCATCCCTTAAGGTCACAGCTTTGATGGATCTACACTGTTCAGCTTTCTTAGCTTCATTCCGCCTCTCTATTGCTGCATCCAGCTCCTCCATATGTGTGCTCAAAGATTCGAACTTCTCATTCAAGTCTTCATACAGCGCATCCATCTTTGAGTTGAAGGACATATCAATCTGTTGTTGTCTCTCAAGATATTGCTCCATCATGATTTCCAATCTGCTCTTATGTGTAGGTGCAGGCTGATATGATGGAGATTCATAATCTCTGGTGAATGAATAGGAACCATAGCCTCTGCAGAACGAGTTATTCTGCTGATTTTCCAACATCTGTTGCATCATTCCCATCATTCTTTCGCAATGTGTCGATCGATGCATATTAGCGTCGACCGATGCAAGCTCGAGAATGCAACGATCGACACTAAGGGGGTGTCGATCGATGCAAGGCGATTACAGGCGTACCTGAAACGCAAGAACAGAAAAAGAAGAAAAAATTAGTAACAAAAAATAAAAACGAAAATTCTAGTCTAAACCCTAAGTTCAAATCTATCGAGGACTCAAAAGAGTCCCCGGCAACGGCGCCAAAAACTTGATAGGTGTAGTTTTAACCCTATTCTAACTGCAAGTGCACAGTGATGTAGTTGTAGTACTTAGGGTATCGAATCCACAGGGACTCCGGTCAACGATAGATAAGAACAGAAAAGATTAAACTAGGAGAAAGCAAAGGTGATTAAACTAAAAGCAAAGCAGAAAAGTAAATAGCAGCGAGTTTGTGAGCAAGGAAGCGAAGCGTTAGGTTTCAGGAGTTCTCAGGAAATCAGGAACGCAAGCAATCAATCTATCTAGATCCAATCAATAACTATTCTAGAACTCAAACACTGATATAGAATTAACCAAATTCCTTTGCGATAATTCTCTAAGTCTAAGTGCAGCAAACCAAACTTCCGTTTGCGAGAACTAACAGATTAAACTAGCATTAATTCCAATTTTGATATGTTCACAATTATCCTAAACCAAACTTTCGTTTGCGAATAGTTTAATTGCTTATCTAAGTTCTTTCCAGTTAAATTAACCAACTTCCGCTGAATTAATCAACCTAACATCATAACTCTGATTAGCTACTTCAGATTTAGCATTAAGAACAACTTAGATAAAGAACTAGCAGACATAAATCTCTACAGATTGATTTAAACTATAATTCTCTGAAATCCTTAATGAGAATCCTTCAACCTAACAGGTGATCTACTCATACATGTTCATCGAAACAGAAAACATCTTAAGTAGAAAACCAAATATCATAAAACAGAATAATCAACAGGGGTTCGAAATCAAGTCTCTTTCGAGATCCTGATCAGCCCCTAAGGCTCTCTGAAAATAAAATAAGACTTAAAAGTCAAGCGTAGCCTAAACAATGGCTTAAAAACCCTTATATAATAGCTAAAACACGTTTTGGGCTTCTGTGTAAATATCTGGGCTTTTCTGCAAAATCAGCATTCTTCATTAAATCGGCGAGTCTGGCCCATTCGCATATGCAACGATCGATGCAGGTGTGCAACGATCGACGCAATCTCCAAAACTAGACAGTGAACTCTGTCTCTCGGACCAAATCTCCAAAATACACCAAACAGCTCCAAAATCTCCACTTCTGCTCCAAATGTGTCTAAACCTGTAAACATACTAAAAAGACTCCAAAACATAGCATAAGACTCAATAAATAAGGCATATACCATGGTTAAAACCGGTAAAATCCATGGTATATCAAGAAACTAAAGGAACGGTTGACTCAAACACCAGTGTTAGTACTACCACGGCCGGGAATACCGTATGTAGTCTACACAGACGCATCTGGAGTTGGAGTTGGGTGTGTCTTGATGCAAGAGGGGAAGGTGATCGCCTATGCATCAAGACAGTTGAGGAAGCACGAGGTTAACTACCCCACCCATGACTTGGAGTTAGCGGCAGTAGTCTTCGCCTTGAAGATATGGCGTGTTTATCTATACGGAGAGAAGGTGCAAATATTCACAGACCATAAGAGTTTGAAGTACGTCTTCACTCAGGGAGAGCTGAATCTGAGGCGGCGCCGATGGATGCAGCTACTAGCGGATTACGACCTTGAGATCGAATATCACCCTTGAAAGGCAATGGGGTGAAATTCCTGCCGTTGGTCGAGTTTGCCTACAACAACAGCTATCACCAGGGCATAGGGATGTCACCATATGAGGCTCTATATGGTCGACCTTGCAGGACTCCCCTATGTTGGACCGAGGTGGGGGAGAGGCGTGATCTAGAGCCGGAGATGATCCAAGAAACGGTTGAGCAAGTGAAGTTACTCAAGGAGAGATTAAAGCAGGCACACGACCGTCAGAAGAGTTATGCGGATAAGTGTCGTAAGGATGTGGAGTTCGCAGTGGGGGACGCAGTGTATCTTAAGAGGAGGACGTTCCGGGGCTACGATCCCAACCGCAAGTTGAAAAAGTCGAGGACTAGATATATGGGACCATTCGTGATTGTCGAGAGAGTTAGTGTGGTGGCGTATAGGTTAGAGTTACCTCAGGAGCTGTCGAATTTTCACAACGTGTTCCATGTGTCTGTTTTGCGGAAGGTTATTCGTGAGCCGGAACTAATCCTACCCAAACCGCCATCAGATATTAACCATAACTGGTCAGTGACGAGTAAGCCGGTTCAAGTGGTGGATCACCGAGAATCAGAGCTCAATGGGAAGAAAACCAAGATGGTTTTGGTTCGATGGGAGAGAGACGGAATTCAGGACAATGTTTGGGAACCCGAGCAGCCATTCAAGTTAAGTCATCCAGAGTTGTTTGCGGAACCTAGAAGCGAGCCGAATTCGGGGACGAATTCATCTTTGGTGGGGGAGAATTGTAAGGGCCCAATCCCCGGCCATTTACTTGAGCCCAAAGGAAAAGGGGAAATGGGCCAAAAGCCCAAGGCCCAACCCGTTAACTCTGGAAACCCTAGGGATTTCTCCTATAAAAAGAGGTGTAGCCTCCCTCATTTGTCACAGAAAGCCAAAACAGCGAAGCCCTGCTCGTGACCGGAGCTAGCCAAGCGACCAACCCCAGCCACCGACCACCGCCGACCGGAGACCACCGACCACCGCCGGACCACCGCGCCGTCGCCGGACCTCCGGCCAGCCACCGCCCGGAGCCGCCTTCCTTCGCCGGAATCTTCGCCGTAATTTCCCGATTCTCTTCTGTTCTTAAGGTGAATATCTCCAGATCTCAGATCTACTCCGTTTTCCTCTTCTAAACCCCAGATCTGCTTCAGATCTATGCTTCTAGATCAGATCTGATCCGTAGAAGTTGTAGATCTGAACCGTATCACTCTTCCCGTCTCTCTCTCGCTCAGATCTGCTTCAGATCTATGCTTCTGATGGAAAGGAGTTGTAGATCTGAACCGTATCTCTCTCTCTTCCTCAGATCTGCTCCAGATCTATGCTTCTGATGGATAGAAGTTGTAGATCTGGACCGTATCTTCGTCGTTTGTCCAGATATGTTGGCTAAAACCCTAGATCCGTTCTTCTTTTCTCTAGATCTATCTTCTAAACCTAGATCTGTGTGCAGGAATCCCAGATCTACTTCCCGTTCGTCAGATCTAGACTAAGGTGAGGACCGAACGTGATCTCTTCCTTATTCTACTGCAATGTTGGGACTCGAATCCTCGTTTAATAGCGTCTTTCCTAGGTAGTGTAGATCTAGCGGATGATTTGCGTTGATGTGATTGAAAAGCACCTAGAATATAGGTTGTCACTTAAACCGAAGACAGCACCTAGATAATAGGTTATCATTTGAACCGAAAATGTTGTTTGTGTGTGAAGGCTTGTGTGGTAGAACGGTTTAGGAGTTGTGTGTAGGGCGTTGGACGTCCTTGATCGTCGGAGGAGGGTCCTGACGAGCCCTCCCGTGGTGGTGCGTTGGACGTACCGTGCGTTGGACGCAATGTGTGGGGCTTGGAGCCGTAGGTGTTCATGAGTGTGAGCTTGGAGCTCGTATGCATGAGTGGGCGTAGTATTGTTTGTGCCTTTGGGTGTGGGTGCAAGGTGTTATTAACCTTGGACTCGTTTCTTGATGTTATGCTAGTGTAAAGTAGAGATAGCGGAAATTCCTAGAATCCGCCCTCACTGGGTATTGGTGAAAACCAATTACTCAGGCCTCCTTCGTTGTTTGTTTTGCAGGTAACCCTGGAGCGTTGCAGGGGTAGACGGACGGTGTGGTGCTATGTTTTGGGACGGGATTCCCTTCTCTTTTTTTCGATTCTTTTTCTTTCTGTCTTTTATGCGTTGAGACTTATGCGGTTCTTCCGTTTTCGTTAAGTTATTTCAGTTGGTTCGGTTTTCTTGTAAGACTCGGCTTTTCATTTTAATAAAGTAAAACCTTTTCAGTTATTTACGTGTTGGTCCTTAGTTTATGGCTTGGTTCGCGTTTGTGGACTATGACTCGTGGAGTCAAAGAATCGTTGACTTGGATCCGAAGGGACGGGTGTTACACAGCGAATAATTGATTTTGTGAGTTAGGATTGCATACTATTATGAGATTATTAATGACTAAATGATTTTAAACTGTTTATGAATGAGAAAATATTGTAGGGTCTCAAAGTCAACATGCGAGGGTCGTGGAGTAACTGAGATTATTGTCTCCCCTTACATAAAGATGTACAATACGAGGGTCGTGGAGTAATTGAGACTAATGTCAATGAGATTATTGTCTCTCCTTAAACCTATTTATAAATCGAAATGGTGTGAACGTCACGTCGTGATGATTATTCGAGTAACTAATATCGATTTTAAAGTATAACCAAATGAGACTTATTTATTGCCTTATCCAACTGTCTGCTTAGCAAATTCAAAAACTTTTGATACTTTATTTTTCTCCAAGTTTTGGGCTCACTTTTGCCTTTAGTCTTTATTTAGATCTTATCGCAGTTGGCTACTATCCAGAACTTTACAGAATATGAAAATTTTATAAATAAATAATCAAAATTGGAAAATCATGAATGGCCTATTTGTTATCATTCATTCTTCGGAAAAATGTCAAAAAAATACCTAAACTATGCAGAACTGGTCAAAACAAACTCAGACTAAAGAGCTTTTCAAAACAAACCAGACTAAACGTTGACTTCCCGAACAATATCCCAACTTTGAGTTGACCTCGCCAAAATGGTATACCGTTAATTAATTTAACAGATTGTTTAGATGGCGTTAACTAAACCGTTTACTAGTTCCGTTAACGACGTCGTTTTGGCTGTTTAAAACGAAAATTAAAACCAAGCATTAAGTTGGGTTCGAACCCGAGACACGAGAGCCAAAGTATGAGCAATGTAACCATTGTGCCAATTGTATTTCGTTATTTATGTTATACATACAATTCTTCTTAATTCTTCTTAAGTTGTCTTGTTTCCCTATTTCTATTAAAAATCCTAAATCGATTTTTTCCAAGCTTTCTTCTTGCTCATTTTCCAATTATGCACATCATATTCCATGGCCACCATCTCGTGTCACGACACCCACAGTTCGCTGATAGGGTCAGGTTTTAATCCCTATACTAAACTGCAAGTGCACAGCAATATCAATGTAGTATATAGGGTATCGAAATCCACAGAGACTCCGGTATTCAATAGCTCAAGAACAGGAATTTAACTAGGAAGAAAGCAATGTAATTGAATTAAAAGCAATGAGAGAAAGTAAACAGAAAGCAAAGATTAATTGGTTGTGAAAGCAAGTTATTAAGAGCGCTAGGTCTAGGGCGTTCTCAGGAAATCAGACAAGCAGAAAGTTCATTCAGCAAGGATCTAATTAAGCACAGTTCTAGAACTCAAAACACAGATATAGAATTAACCAAATTCCTTTGCGATAATTCTCTAAGTCTAAGTGCAGCAAACCAAAATTTCGTTTGCGAGAACTAACAGATTAAACTAGCATTAATTCCAAGTTTGATATGTTCACAATTATCCTAAACCAAACTTCCGTTTGCGCAAAGTTTAATTGCCCAATTTAATTAGTTCAGATTCCTAAACCCCACTTCCGTGACGTATTTAGCAACCTAAGATCTAGATTCTAATTGATCAGGTTAGAACTAGCTTTAAGCACAATTAAATTGAAGAACAGATATAGTTTGAATCCTTAACTGAATTTGAACAAGTCTAGCAGGTCATGAAATCCTATGTGAGAAACCCTAAACCTAACAAGGAATCTACTCAGACATGATTGATGAAAACATAATCATAGAAATAATAGATTGCATAAAAGATAAAAGATTAAAGGGGTTCGAAATCTTCTCCAAATACAGATGATGTAACAGGTTCAGATCAGCCCCAAAAGCTCTAAAAATCCTCTGCTCTTAATTATGAAAGCGTATCTAATAAAAACAGCTAAAACTTAATTATATAGGTATAATCTCGGCCAGGGGCTTCTTAGTAAATATCAGGAACTTCTGGATCAAAATGCAATATCTTGATTCTTCTAAACCGCCGAGTTTTGGCCCATCTCGCTGGTGCAACGATCGATGCTAGAGTGCAACGATCGACACCTTTCTCTGTTTCGAACAGTGAACTCTTTCTCTCGGCCAAACACTCCAATAATCTCCAAAATGCTCCATTAACTCCAATTTAGCTCCAAACCTGATTATACCTGTAAAAGACTCTAAAAGAACACAAAAGACACTAAAAACACAACTATATCATGGCATAAAACCGGTAAAAACCATGATATATCAACTCCCCCACACTTAGCCTTTGCTTGCCCTCAAGCAAAACATAGAGCTAAAGCTTGGTGAAGAGGTTTGAAAACTTTCAGAAACTCATTTCATCCTAGAAGCTACAATACTCAGATTCACCTTAGTAAACCACTGAAAGAATCAATCACAGGATATCAAGACCAACATGTACTTCCCCCACACTTAGCAACTGTCCTAGGTAAACTCCACAATCACATTCAAGCATTCAAATTCTCCTTACTGACTTCTGCAAGTATTTAAGTGCGGTCTCACCTAAGGAGTATCGATCTAAAGGCACATGAATTCTTACCTAATTAGCTCTAGACCACCATACTATCTTTCTCTAGTCCCTTTCTTCTCTTTCCCTTCTTTAACAACTGATT
Organism: Orychophragmus violaceus; assembly: GCA_030180135.1. Classification (NCBI taxonomy): domain Eukaryota; kingdom Viridiplantae; phylum Streptophyta; class Magnoliopsida; order Brassicales; family Brassicaceae; genus Orychophragmus; species Orychophragmus violaceus. The sequence goes on along the minus strand of CM058231.1, from coordinate 7,992,854 downwards.
TTTCCCACATTGGGTATCATTTTATTTTTTTTATCAGTGTTCTTCCCGTTATGGGGTGTACTTTGGACACATTCCATGGATCGCATAGGAGATAATAGGGGTCTCTACCACTCCCATGACCACTTCGGAGTTACTAACTCATCCTCAGTTTTTTTTTTCTTTTTCTTTTTTACTTTATAGAAGGGGAGAAGGGAAATAAATAGGACAGGTTTACAGGCTGTGTCAGAACTAACAGGGAATCCGACATAAAGTATACCAAGCCCTTAGATGAGAAATCTAAGTCAGTATTAAGGTTGAAGTCAGTAAAGGATCCTCTGATACCTGAAGTGATGTGGGTGTTCCCAGTAGGTTGATCTGTGATGGGGTTTTCTAATAGTCAGAGATAGATCCTGCAACTTCATCCCAATGGTTACTTAAGTTCCTGCAAGTCTTGTAAATCTTCTCAGAAAATCATAGTTTCTTACTTAAACAATTTTGACTCAATAAAACAATTTTTTTTTTTTGAAAAACGGACTGACTCTTAAGAAAACAGAAAACAAAAGTCAGTAGCACCTCCCCCACACTTAAGACACACTGTACCCAGTTGTGTCCAGCGAATGATCGGTAAAAAGAAAATAAAAAATTGAAGAGATGAAATTATGTCTGTCGGGTTACCTCTGTCGCTCAGGCATCGATCGTTGCACTAAGTGCATCGACCGTTACTTGGCGATTTTCGTGTATGGTCGATCGTTGCTCAGGACCGCAACGATCGCTGCAATGTGATTCCTTTCGTGTTGTGACGATCGACACAGAAGTGAGTCGATCGTTGCACTGCGATTTTGTCCGAGACCTGCAAACATAACTGCACCAAAAACAAAAACAAACGTAAAATCCTAACAAAAACACCAAAAATTAAATAGAAAAACACCAGTACCTAATGGTGGGTTGCCTCCCACCCAGCGCTTGTTTAAGGTCAATAGCTTGACCGGACGGATGAGAATTTTCAGGTACCAGGAGGTCCTGACAGAGACTTTTTCTGTCTCTGTTCAAGTCTCCTCATCCAGGGTGGTGAGTAGGCTGTTGCGGAATGCTCATGTCCAAGAAAAGATGGAGTGAAATGTGCTCCAGGATCTATAACCATAGTATTATCCGGCTGCTCATTATCTGCGTCCCTTATGGTGAATGTCTGCCCATCTATTAGTGGCTTTCGCAGCTTATCCATCTCATAGTGCAGTGGTTCATCTCCCAGGTGGAGGTCTATCAGGCTGTTCCTGACATCTATCAACGCTCCTGCAGTAGCCAAAAAGGGTCTCCCAAGCAATAATGCTTCATCCGGATCACAGTCATATCTCAGCACAAGGAAGTCCGTTGGAACTAAGTAGTTTCCAACTCTCTTCGGAATGTCCATAAGAAGTCCTTCTGGGACTCTTATTGACTGATCAACTAGGACAAGAAAAGTCCTAGTAGGAGTAAAATCCAACATACCCAGCTTCTCTGCCACAGAGTAAGGCATTATGCTTCCAGCAGCTCCTAAATCACACAGAGAACGCCTGAAGCTATCCTCAAAAATAGAACAATCCAGCACAAAGACTCCAGGATCAGGCAGCTTCTTTGGGATCTTAGTTAGCAGAACATCACTAATATGCTGAGGAACTATTATCACCCAGTCTTTCAGATCATCATCCAGGGGCAACATCTTGTTCAGGTACCTCTGCACACAAGGATGATAAGGTGGATCATCTGAAGATGGAATTTCTTCCAATTCTTCACCAATCTCTTCTAATTTCTTCAGCTCTTCAATCTCTTGCTTAATCACTTCAGAAATTGAGGTACGTTGCTTAAGGATCTGAGCATAAATCTCCTGTTGAGAAATCTCAGAGGTTCTGGAGCATAAGTCATCAGAATCTAAATTTGCATCAATACCAGCATCGCTCAGAGAATATGTCTGTTCTCGCCCTGCACCGATCGTTACCATGGGAGTATCGATCGTTGCCCTCCTGACGGGTGCATCGATCGTCGCAGGAGTTGCATCGATCGACCCACTGCAACAGATTTCACCCGAGAGTTTTTCACAAATATCCGAAAATTCTTGTTCTGTCACCAACTCAGCTGTACTTAGCTCAAATCTTTCACCTAGGTGAGATCCATCATTAATGTACACAGACCAGGCCTTAACATGAGTGTCTGCCACTCCTTTTCCCTTCAGTGAGCTGGACATCTGGTTCACCTGAGTGTCCAACTGCTTCATGTGAGTGCTCAGAGACTCAAACTTCCCATTGAGGTCTTCATAGACAGCGTCCAACTTCTTGTTGCAGTCCACAGAAATCTTGGTTTGACTCTCTATCAGCTGTTCCATCATAGCTTCCATTCTACTCTCATGAGCTGTAGGTGCAGGAGGAGTCTGATAGGATGTAGATCCATAGGTTCTATGAGTACCTTGTCCATAGGTCTTCTGAAAACCACCAGTCTGTCCTCCATTGGAAAATCTGTTCCCCTGTTGATTACTAAATCTATTACCTTGGAAACCAGAACCTCCTATGAAATTCACATCTTCTTCCTGAGTGTCCTCCTCAGTCTGAATCACCTCTACATCTTGGTCAAAGTGGACAGCTTTCTTACTTGTCAGGAGATTGTAAACTGTGTCCAATCTGGATCTTATATTAGCTATATCAGAATTCTCTACAGTTCCACCAGATTTCTTCCTCCTTTCATCCATTGTCTTGCAACTGTTCCTGCCAATCAGGTTCTCAATCAACTGCTTAGCTTGTGTAGGAGTCCTGGTGTTGAAATTAGCATTACTGGAATTATCCAGCGCAGTCTGATAAGGGAGATCTATGCCTCTGAAGAAGATACCAATCAGCTGTACTTCTGTGAATCCATAGTGTGGACAGTCACGCTGATACTGCTTAAATCTCATCCAGGCAGTCTTCAAGGGCTCCACAGCTCCTTGGGAAAAAGTGAGTATGTCCTGTCTGGACTGATCTGAGCGCGCATCATCATAAAAGTGACGCAGGAACTCACTCTTTAAGGCTGCCCAAGTAGTATACTGACCAGGTGCCAGTTGTCGCAGCCATGCACTAGCGTCTCCAGCAAGACTGTGCGGAAATAGCTTAAGGAATAGATAGTCCGGGCATACTCCTTCATACTTCATGCCAGTGACTATGTCCTCAAACTTGTCAATGTGATCCATAGGCTGCTCTGCTTGAAGACCATGAAAAGCAATCTGCCTCATCAGCTGGTAGTAGATGGTCTTGACCTCAAAATCATTCCTCTCAAAAGCAGGAAGCACTAGAGCTGCTCGGTTTGCATGAAACTCATCAGGTCTATTGTAGTCAGCTAGTGTCCTCTCATGAACAACCATCTCTCTACCTCGGGCCTGTCCATGACCCTGGTTCTGTTCCTATTGCGGTTGCTCAGGAGGTTCAGGGATCACTCGTCCATCAGCATCAATCCTCTGCCCAGCAGCATTGTAAGGATTGTTTTCCGGATCCCTCAGGACACCTTCAGCATCTCGTATCAAGATCAAATGTTCTCGTACCATTTTCTCTCTCTTTTCTCTTCTATTAGCTCTCTCTAAACGTCCAAGTTCCTCAAGATCGAGATTAACCAAGCTCGAGTTCGGATTACTTCGAGTTTTCTGCGTTGGCATAAACTGTCTGTAATCGTCCAGCAACGATCGATGCTATCAGTGCAACGATCGGTTCAATCTCAGAATCGCCTAGTGACGATCGATGCAAGGGTGCAACGATCGACGCAATGCGAAATTGGTACCTGCGACAGAGAGAAAATCAGAAAAAAAAATTAGTAACTAAAAAAAACAAAGATAAAAACGAAAATAAAACGAAAAATCCTAGTAAAACCCTAGGCTCGAAGCTATCGAAGACTCAAAGAGTCCCCGGCAACGGCGCCAAAAACTTGATAGGGTCAGGTTTTAATCCCTATACTAAACTGCAAGTGCACAGCAATATCAATGTAGTATATAGGGTATCGAAATCCACAGAGACTCCGGTATTCAATAGCTCAAGAACAGGAATTTAACTAGGAAGAAAGCAATGTAATTGAATTAAAAGCAATGAGAGAAAGTAAACAGAAAGCAGATATTAATTGGTTGTGAAAGCAAGTTATTAAGAGCGCTAGGTCTAGGGCGTTCTCAGGAAATCAGACAAGCAGACAGTTCATTCAGCAAGGATCTAATTAAGCACAGTTCTAGAACTCAAAACACAGATATAGAATTAACCAAATTCCTTTGCGATAATTCTCTAAGTCTAAGTGCAGCAAACCAAACTTTCGTTTGCGAGAACTAACATATTAAACTAGCATTAATTCCAAGTTTGATATGTTCACAATTATCCTAAACCAAACTTCCGTTTGCGCAAAGTTTAATTGCCCAATTTAATTAGTTCAGATTCCTAAACCTCACTTCCGTGACGTATTTAGCAACCTAAGATCTAGATTCTAATTGATCAGGTTAGAACTAGCTTTAAGCACAATTAAATTGAAGAACAGATATAGTTTGAATCCTTAACTGAATTTGAACAAGTCTAGCAGGTCATGAAATCCTATGTGAGAAACCCTAAACCTAACAAGGAATCTACTCAGACATGATTGATGAAAACATAATCATAGAAATAATAGATTGCATAAAAGATAAAAGATTAAAGGGGTTCGAAATCTTCTCCAAATACAGATGATGTAACAGGTTCAGATCAGCCCCAAAAGCTCTAAAAATCCTCTGCTCTTAATTATGAAAGCGTATCTAATAAAAACAGCTAAAACTTAATTATATAGGTATAATCTCGGCCAGGAGCTTCTTAGTAAATATCAGGAACTTCTGGATCAAAATGAAATATCTTGATTCTTCTAAACCGCCGAGTTTTGGCCCATCTCGCTGGTGCAACAATCGATGCTAGAGTGCAACGATCGACACCTTTCTCTGTTTCGAACAGTGAACTCTTTCTCTCGGCCAAACACTCCAATAATCTCCAAAATGCTCCATTATCTCCAATTTAGCTCCAAACCTGATTATACATGTAAAAGACTCTAAAAGAACACAAAAGACACTAAAAACACAACTATATCATGGCATAAAACCGGTAAAAACCATGATATATCATTCGCCTTTATTCTTCCATTGGCACTACTGCAACTGCAGTTACCTAGTAGATGATGTAATTAAGAGAAGCTAGATCTTACTTATCTCTTGGGTTTCTTTCAATTTTAGGGTTTCTACAGGAAAAAGGTTCGATTTGTTTCTTCTTTTACTGCGGCTGTTCTGGCTGGCTGTGAGTAATCAGGCATGAGGTCCGTTCGGAGTGAAAGGCTATCCTTGATTGAAGGTTGTAAAGTCGAAATCACTTATAAAAAGGATCGCTTTAACAAAGTTTGGTACGAAGGCATTATCGAGTCAAAACCGCCAACGAAACCCAAATCTAGAATCCGAGAACGTTGTGTCCGTTTACTCCAAGACATGTTTAAGAAATGAGCAAGAAGAAAGCTTTGGAAAAATCAATTTGGGATTTTTAATAGGAATAGGGAAACAAGACAACTTAAGAAGAATTGTATGTATAACATAAACAACGAAATACAATTGGCACAATGGTTACCTTGCTCATACTTTGGCTCTCGTGTCTTGGGTTTGAACCCAGCTTAATGTTTGGTTTTAATTTTCGTTTTAAACAGCCAAAACGACCTCGTATAACGTTAACGGAACCAGTAAACGGTTTAGTTAACGCCATCTAAATCATCTGTTAAATTAATGAACTGTGTACCATTTTGGCGAGGTCAATTCAAAGTTGGAGTATTGTTTGGGAAGTCAACGTTTAGTCTGGGTTTGTTTTGGGAAGCTTTTTAATCTGAGTTTGTTTTGGCTAGTTCTGCATATAGTTTAGATATTTTTTGGCATTTTCCCATTTATTCTTGGATGGACTCTTGATTAGTTTTCTAATTTATGCGTTGCTAAGAGTTGTTGGGCCTACCAGATCAACTGATTTTACGTATTACTAAAACATAAGAAAGCCCGTACGGATTGAAACCACAAGTTCATAGCCATTAGCCCATATTAATTGCCACAAATACAGAAAACATAATTTGTCATGCCACAAAATAATCTTTATGCCACTCTAAATGTGTAATCTCGATTTTTCCCTTAATAAAAAATTAATTACATAAAAAACATTATATTATTGAGAGATATAACATAATATTGTTTCTTATTATTCGTGTTGAGATTTTAACTTATACTTTGCACTTATAGGTTATCTTGATCTTTGTTGCGTTTGTGTTTGTATGCAGGAAATAGAACACAACGACACAACGAGATGTTTACCCTGTGTTCACCGGAATGGCTATGTCACAGGGGTGAGATCTCAATCTCACAAGATGCACTATATCGTTTTGAATACAAAAGCAAAAGATAAGTTCCTCCTACTATCAACTTATCTATGTATCAAAACTTGCACCTAAGAAAGCTTCTATCTAGAATAATAGCTCTAGAAACAAGATGTCTCTCTAACTCTATATTCTCTAAGCTCTCTCAACTTTATCTAGAACCACGCTTGCTCTTCTCTGCTTAGCACTCGTATATCCTCTGTATTTTCTTGTGTTTGCCGTCCCTTTATGTTTCAATCTTCACGTCCTTATATACTCTTTAAGTCGGTCAAATAAAGCCATAACCTAATATGACTTTGTCTTTGTCGCAGGTTTATGGGAGAGCTGCTCTTGGTTGGGTCCAAGACAATTTGGGCCACCAGCTTCTTCAGGCCCAATCAGATAGAGAAAGATTAAGCCCATAATCAACAAATCTCCCCTTGGGCTTAACTCCCTTTTCAGACAACAAAAAAAATAGGATAGGGTTTTTCCATTTTTTTTTTCTTTCAGTTTGTCGTCTCTCTCTCTCTGGCTGCGCTCCCAGGAGATGACAATGGCGATTTTAGCTCCATCTTCTTCGATCTTGAGCTTCTCCAACTGTTGACTCAAACAATCTCCATGTAAGCTCACTCCTTCTCCATCTTGAGCTTCTGATTCTTTTGAATCGGTTGTTCTCCACCATCTTTAACCTTTGTCCTTCTCTGACACTTTCAAAATTCGTCATGCTAGCTTCGATGAAGCTTCTTCTACCGCATGGTCCTTCTTTCGCCGATCGATCCTTCAGGTACGTTCTAGAAACCCTTCTCTTTGATTATCTTCAATCGATTTTACTTCCTGTAACCCTTTAACCTTTCTCTTCTTTTAGATCGAGACAAGCTTGTCTAGGATGAGACCCTTCTTTTCTGTCTCTGACCTTAAGAGAACTCAGGTAAGTCATAAGAACCTTCGTCTTCTTCATTTTTACCTGATGTCGTTTTGGTTTCTGAGACTTTCACTGACTGAATTTTTTCGATCTCGGTGTATGTAAGCTCAGAAGAGAGCTCCTGACCATCTTCATCTTCTCCGGCGTGCCTCCGACCAAAATCGCCTCCGCTGTAGTTCTCTGTACTCAGACAGCGACTCCGTCTTCTCCGGCGAGCCCATCAACAAGCTGGTGATATTTGATTTTGAGTCAAAGAGACTCTTACTCTAGCTTTCCTGTAATCTAATTAGACATAGTTTACTGATCTTAAGATTCTTTACAGGTAGACTTCTAAGTAACCAGGGATGTTTCCGGCGCCTTATGCCTCCCCCTCGAGTTGGGCTCCGGCAGCACAGGTATAACGTTTCTGATTAGCTTCTAAGTCTATACTGAAACCTTAAATCCTCGATATATCTGATTTGATGTTGCTTACTTGAGTAATGATGTCTCTTCTCTGGATTTTCTGACATTGCATCCTACCTTTATGAATTAGCCTTGAGAACCTTTATCTCTGTTGTTTGTCTGTCGTTGTTTCATATAAGTAGCGACCTCATACTTCTTCTTTGACAGACTACCTTTGCCCTTTTACAACTTCTGTTTTGGATTATCCGTTTCAGATTGCCATACAGATACTGTACTTTGCTCTAGCTGTCGTGAGCTTCTGGGCAACTCTAGTAAGCTTCTCTTCTTACATTACTTCTTCTTAGTAATGTTTGACCATATCTCTGAATGAAGTGATCTGATTCATGTCCTCTCTTGTAGAAAACACTGCTTTATACAGATGATCTTGACTTTACTTCGCTTGGAGGAGTTCCTTATATCCTCGTAAGCTTCTTAAGCTTTGTTAAATCATCTTCATGATTTCTATAAAGTTCTAAGCCGTGAAGTTCTTTTAACTCTCGCATTTCTTTGTTTGACAGTGTCATGTGTCAAACAATGCTCCACCTGGAACTGAAGCTTCTTCTTCAGAACCACTAATACTTGCAGCTTGATTTACTGCCTTTGTTTCACTGATATGAAGAACGTGAGTAACCTGCCTCAAACCTTGATTCAACTTGTCGGCTTGTTAATTCTTTCATGTGCACTGAGTTTAGAACTAACCTCCTTTGAATCTTTTGCAGGTACGTACTCTACCTGAAGCTACTGACTTCTTTCTTAGCTTCATAAAACCGTATGTTCTTCTCTCCTGTTGGTATCTTCTGATTTTTAAGATACCCTCTTACTTCATCACAGAGATTCTTTGAAAACCTTTCTGATTTTTTTCTTGTTTTCCTTCAGTTTTGTTCTGAAACTGATATCTCTGAGTCTCGCCTTTAGTACTCACAGGTAACTCTCCTAACCCCTTTCTTCTTTGAGTTCTTCCATTATTGCTTAATAGTAATAACCAGAAACTGACCTGTTTCTCTTTTTCTGTCTCTGCGAGATTGAGACGTCAATAATGGAGTTACCTGGAGCTTCTTCCCTTCTCAGGCAAGGTTGCAGCACACCTGAAGCTCATGTTCAGGTACTGCCTTAGTTAGAACCGCCTTAGTTAGAACCGCCTTAGTTACTGCATCAGTGGATTTTAGGTCTGTATGAATCTTAGATAGTGTTACTGCTTCTTTAACTCCATCTCCAAAGATTCCCAGCTTTAATATCTCTGAAACTTTTCCCAGAATTTCCATCTCATGCTCTCTGTTCAAAGTCTTTTCCACAGCCTCTTCTTTTGGCTCTTTTCTGCTAATCCCTTCTTGAGCTGAGAATTCCCTTTTCTCAAAACCAAAGGGAGTAGGACCTTGAATCAGATTCTCATCAAAAGTCACCTTCTTTGACTTTTTCTTTCGTACTTCTTTCACTGCTGAAGAAGCATTTATTTCAGCCTTAGCAACTGTCCCTTGAAGATAATACAATCCTTCATGATATTTTCCAGATATCACTTTCTTATTTCCCTTGTAGAAGTGAACCTTAAAGTGATTTCCTTCATATCTGCAACCTGAATTTTCCAACATCCCATAAGAAATCAGATTCCTATTTACTTCAGGCATGTATTTAACATCCTTTAGTATCACTTCAGAACCGTCTGGATTCTGAATCTGAATCTTTCCCATTCCTCTGATGTTTCCATAGGTGTTGTTAGCCATAAGAACCCTTCCTCCATTGTACTCCTTGAAGTCAAACAAGACTTCCTTGTCTGATGTACTGTGGAATGAAGAACCCGAGTCCATTACCCAATTCTTCATTGTGTCTTGGCTGCTCACACTCAACACAATAGGTTGTATAGGTGCTGCTGCAATATTTGCAGAATCTTTGCTCTTATTTCTCTCAGGACATTCTCTTTTCCAGTGTCCTTCATCTCCACATATGAAACACTCACTCTGATTTTTCTTGTTGAATCTTGGTTTTGAGTTAGACCTGTTGTCTCTTGACTTTGATCTCCCTTTGCCATTACTCTTCTGAGATCTGTCCTTTGTTCTTCCTCTTGATTCAACGTATAATCCTTCTGAGTTAGATCCAGATTTGTTCAAGAGTCCCTTTTGCTTCAGCTCAATCTCTTTAGAATATGCAGAAGTGACCACCTCATGAACTGTTAGGGTCTCTTTTCCTGTACCATACTTGAGAGTATGTACTAGAGGCTCATACGGTGGAGGTAAGCTGGTAAGAAGCTGTATAGCCTGATCCTCATCACTTACATTGATGTTTAGGCTAGCAAGATCTGCAATAAGCTTAAGAAAACTGTCCAAGTTCTCTTCTATACTTCTGCCTTCATCCATCTTGTAACTAGCAAACTGTTGCTTCAGATAAATCCTGTTAGGAAGTGACTTGGTCTGATAATCCCTTTCTAGAGCCTTCCACATCAGAAAAGCTGTAGGCTCATGCATCACCTTCCTGAGTATCATGTCACTAAGACAGGTTCCAAGCAGATTTTTAACCCGAGTGTCTTTAGCAACTTTTAGAGGATCTGCTTTAGGCTTCTCTCCATCTTCTGATTTTGCAGATTCATCAAATAGGGTAGCACCCTCTTCTAAGACTGACGCAAGTCCCTGAATTTCTAGCTGTCCTAACAGCTTGTACTTCCACATACCAAAATCACCTTTTCCATCAAATTTATCCATCTCAAACTTTCCCCTAGTTGGCTCCATTGCTGCCACGAGTTGCGGAATACACAGTAGGTAAGTTTCTGCCTTAGATAGATCACAATAACCCCTGCTTCTTTCCTGGAAGCTCTGATACCACTTGTTGAGATTTTAACTTATACTTTGCACTTATAGGTTATCTTGATCTTTGTTGCGTTTGTGTTTGTATGCAGGAAATAGAACACAACGACACAACGAGATGTTTACCCTGTGTTCACCGGAATGGCTACGTCACAGGGGTGAGATCTCAATCTCACAAGATGCACTATATCGTTTTGAATACAAAAGCAAAAGATAAGTTCCTCCTACTACCAACTTATCTATGTATCAAAACTTGCACCTAAGAAAGCTTCTATCTAGAATAATAGCTCTAGAAACAAGATGTCTCTCTAACTCTATATTCTCTAAGCTCTCTCAACTTTATCTAGAACCACGCTTGCTCTTCTCTGCTTAGCACTCGTTATCCTCTGTATTTTCTTGTGTTTGCCGTCCCTTTATGTTTCAATCTTCACGTCCTTATATACTCTTTAAGTCGGTCAAATAAAGCCATAACCTAATATGACTTTGTCTTTGTCGCAGGTTTATGGGAGAGCTGCTCTTGGTTGGGTCCAAGACAATTTGGGCCACCAGCTTCTTCAGGCCCAATCAGATAGAGAAAGATTAAGCCCATAATCAACAATTCGATCAAATGAAAAAGTACAACGTAAAAGTATATATACACGATTAAATGCTAAAGAAAACATTAAATCAATAATCTAATTTATTAAATCGTGAACCGGTATATACTGTGTAATCAGGCCCGGCCCATTACACAGTGGCGCCAAAAGCTAAAAAAAAAAAATTCACCTAACATGTATACAACACAACTCAAACCTTGCACTTGTTATCAATAAGTGACTCACTCAACCACTAAACTACGACAAGTTATTGTAATTTGATGCCCCAAATAAATCATATAGTTTTGGCGCCTAAAGCAAGGGCTTTGCTTGCTATAGCCCAGGGCCGGCCCTATGTGTAATACATCCTTCTCAAATCTCTGAAAGTAAAATTGGTGTAGCAATGATCTGCAAATCTTGTGTTTGATAAGAACATTCCTTAGGACCGACGAGACTTGATATGGACATACGTTGTAGAAGATGATGAAACGGCCCTAGATGTAACGCTTTAGTCAAGATATCTATATGTTTATTTGAGCTCGATAAATAAAAAAGTTTCATGAATCCATTCTTGACTTGATCCCGAACAGTATGACAGTCCACCTTTGTGTGTTTTGTCCTTTCATAAAAAACTGGGTTAGTAGTAATGTGCATAGCTGACTTGTTATCACAAAATAGCTTAGCCGGAGAAAAATCTGTTATCTTCAAGTCAACAAGGAGTTGATGTAGCCAAAGAAGCTCACATGACGCAAGAGCCATGCTCCGATACTCTGCTTTAGTAATAGAGTATAAGATGGACATTTATGAACAATAACAGTCTATTTATAGTAAAAATGGCCACTTTTTCGTTGATTTCTTAATGAGCTTTAGTTTTTGGGTCGAGCAGACCAGATTTTGATTGGGCTTATGGGTGAATGCTAAACTCATATCCAACATTTTTCAGACTAACCTTGACTATTCTTCCTTGTTTTGTCATTGATCTCATCTTCTATGAGTAAATTTTGCTGATATTTCCCATCTCAACTGTGGAGATCAATGGCTAAATCAATATATTGGGTTTTGCCATCGGTGGAGCTTCCGACGAGACGTGGAGGTTGAAATTGGTGCAGTTGTTCGAATAATCTTCTCTGAAGGAAGTGCTAACTGATGAATTAGGTACTCTGGAAGCTGCAGAAGACTAGTTTGGTGAAGTGTGGCTAACGGCTTGCATACCAAAAATTCTCTTTCCTTGACATGCGGTTTCCAGAGCTTATCTTATTAGGGTTTTGTTTTGGGTCTTGTAATTCTCTTCTAAACGTGAAGTTAACTTGAATATTCAAAACTACTCAAGTTTAAGGCCAAAATAATGTAAATATAATAACTTAAATATCTAAAAGTACTTAACTATGGCTGTTAAAATTTAATCAATTTTTATTCAAATTAAATCATTTTTGTGATATATGAATCTTACCCAAACTTAAATAGAATCAAATCAAACCCGAATTGAATTTCTATAAAAATATGAATGAATCCTAAATCTCTATTATCAAAACGAAAAATCCAATCTGAACCCAAAGCAAAAATCCGAATGCATATACCAAATGACGTTTATTGAGTAAAATAAAAGAACAATGCTTGCGTTTGGAGTAGTCTTAGGTGATTTTGCGTTGCCACTAGCGTGTGTTGAAAATTTGCAAACCCCAAACACTGACATTGTCTGCGAAACTGAATTTGGATTGGATAAGAATGAGTAATATTATACCCAAAAAAGAATGAGTAATAAATTAGTTATGAATGTAAAATTAGTTAACAAAAAAAAAATTAGTATATTAATTGTTATCGATTAAAATAAAAATAAACAGTAAATTTTATGTGACACATAACAATCTCTTATGATTTATGCTTAAGAGAACTTTTTTTTTCTTTTTTTGCATCAAATGCATCTCTTATTCATCCTGAAAACGTGGCTAGTGGTCACTAGCCAATTCGAGGTTTACAGGGTTACAAGAGAGAAGGAACAATCGCGTGATCGTGCTCCTTTAGCAAGAGAATCCGCACGGATATTTAAAGAACTTGAAATAAACAAAAGCTCTAACTCAACGATCGTAACTATCTTCTATACGACGAAGGAAGGAATCTGAATTCGTCTAATTCCACAGCTAAGGCTGTCCGTATGGATAAGCTTTAGAAGCTTCAAGCCCAAGATATCTCTAACAAGGTGGTTGAGATAAAATGGCTTAACAAACAAAGTCTTACATCGGAAGTTTAGACAAAGAGTGTCTAATATATAAGCAATGTCCAACTCTGATTAGTATTAGGCCTTTTGGGAAGGAAACCAAGACAAATCCATGCGGGCTTTCTCTTCGGCCCAAAATGGACAATATCATACTAATAAGAGAGAGTTGGACATGGACTAGAAAAAGGCCCAACAATTGGTATCAGAGCTCCTAGGTTCCGGTCCTGGATCACGAGAAGGTGATTGTGAGCATGATGTGGTTGAAGCTTATGGGGGAGAATATGGATAATCTTCAGAAGCTTCAAGCCCAAGATATCCCTAACAAGGTGGTTGAGATAAGATGGCTTAACAAACAAAGTCCCACATCGGAAGTTTAGACAAAGAATGTCTAGTATATAAGCAATGTCCAACTCTGATTAGTATGAGGCCTTTTGGGAAGGAAACCAAAACAAATCCATGCGGGCTTTCTCTTGAGGCCAAAGTGGACAATATCATACTAATAAGAGAGAGTTGGACATGGGCTAGAAAAGGCCCAACAAGCCAATCTTCTTCTTTTTCAATAATCTTCACCAATTGTTGGCAATCTGTCTCGAACTTTACTGTCCTAAAACGAGTTCTGATCAATTCTTTCATTGCCCACAACAAACCTTCTATTTAGGCAAGAATTGGAGAGTTTATATATGTACAACCCCAACTGCCCGATTGGATCAACCGATCGTTGCTGGACAGAACAAAGCATATCCCAATAATCGCTTTCTTCTTCACCCATGAAGCATCTACTTGGCATTTCAATCGGTAGTCTGATACCATATGTTCTCTATCCACCTGGTTCAGATTATCGTCGACATCATTCATCTCTACTTCAGGTATAATTTGGGCTGCTGTCCACGCTTATGATTCATGTAAGGCTAGTTGCCCCGTGTACTCTGGTGACACATCAATTCCATTGAAAACTTTTTTGTTGCGTGCTTCCAAATATACCAGATAAGCCACGGAAACATCGCCATTCATGAGTCTGGGATTTTCTGTTCTCGAGCTCGCATCAGCAGGAAGTCAAACTTTGTGAAGAGAGATTTACACGGGAAAGAGCCCGAAATTGAAGGGATTGTCGACAATGCCCAACATTGGATTACCGGTGGACATTCAGAATAATGTGATTTATATTTTCAACCTTCGCCCCACATCTCTGACAGGATCTATCGATTCCGCAGTGACGATCCACTAGTCGACTTGCCGATGTTACGAAGCCAGATAAGGATTGCCACAGAAAATGCTTAATTTTCTAGCTGCTTTAATTTTCCTTACCTGTTTTTTTGAGTTCCACTACACTTGGCTCCATGTATTAACAGTCTCTCGAAGAAGTGTGTTCGGCATTTGCTATTGCATAGCCTGCTTTTACAGTGTATAATCCTGAAATTTTATTGTCCCAAGAAAAGCTATCTCTTCGGCTAGTTTGTGAGATCCTTAACTTCTGAATCATTGGAATATCTTCCTCTGCAATCAGCTCTCGAATGATCCCCATATTCCATAGTTTGGTGTCAAAGTTTATAAGGTGAGCAACCCGTAAGTTCGGATCGCGACCATTCCCCTTATCTTTGGCCTGTTTGGGTTTTTCGTCTAGTATCCAATCGTCTATCTAGACATAGTTACAGTTCCATTGTCGACGGTTTTACGTAGCACATCTCTGAAAATTGATTTAGCTGCCGTGATGCTTCTCCAGCTAAACGATGGATTATTTGATCTATCAACCAACATGGGGTTGGAAAATCTATAATATCTACTTTTTAAGACCCGAGCCAAGAGGGATTTTGGGTGTTTCAGTAAGCGCCAAAGCTGTTTCGCCAAGAGGGCTAAGTTAACGTAATGAAGATCTCAGAAGCCCAAGCCTCCTTGGTCTAGTGGGGTGCAGACCTTCTCCCAAGATTCTAAATGGAGACCTCTATTTTTGTTCTTGGTATCCCACCAGAAGCGAGCGATTGCATTCGTTAACTTTTTTTATAACTCCTTTAGGTAGTAGAAAACACGACATTACGAAAGTCGGAATGGCTTGTGCTACAGCCTTTATTTGAACTTCCTTGCCACCTTTTGAAAAAAATTTGGACGTCCATGTAGAAGTTTTACCACTTAGGCAGTCTTGAACATATGCGAAGACTTGCTTTTTTGATCCACAAATTTGCTATGGCATTCCCAAATACATTCTCATTCCTCCTTCTTTTCGTATCCTAATTGATCTTTTAAGATCTGTTTTGAGGGACGCTATAACTTTAGAACCGAACATAATTAAAGATTTTAATTTATTTAACTGATGTTCTGAGGCATAACCGTAGACGTCAATGATATGCATAAGCTTTGGGCATTGATTTATCTATGCTCTTCAAATGAAGAGACTATCATCTGCAAAAAGAAGATGAGAAATGGGTGGGCAAGATTTCACAATCTTTAGTCTTTCTATGCTTTTCGATCTTTTTGCTTCTCGAATATGTGAGATCAGCACCTCCGTACACATAATAAACAAGAAGGGAGAAAGAGGGTCGCCCTGTCAGAATACTCTGGATGGTATTATGGATCTTTTAACTTCTCCAATAATCAGTACTTTGTATGTGACGAAAATTACAACTATAATCCTAATACAACTATATGTTCAAAACTAAATAATAATAAGAAAATCATTTAATCTTTTTTTAGGATGTTAAGAGAAAAATAATTTAAACTATGTGAGACATGTGGAAGAAAACACAAAACATTATTATGTAAGATTAGAAGAATATATAAATTCTAAAAAAATCATTATATTATATTAGAAAATGTTTAAAATGTATTATGAGTTATGGTAAAAATGTATAGTATTTTAAAAAAATATTTATAAATGTAAAACTAGTATATGAGTAAGAAATAAAAAATATTTATGAATGTAACTTTAGTTAATGAGTAAGAAATGAATAAGTACAATAATTATTAGAGATTAAAACAAAAATAAACATAAAAAATTAAGTAACACATGACAACCTTTCACTTTTTTTTTGGTCAACAACAACCTTTCACTTGTATTTATGAAAACTTCGTTATATAAACTGTCCAAAATAACTGAAATTGTTTAGTTATAGATGTAAAATTAATTCAAACTAAACAGTTTCGATACCTCAGATTTTTGAATCCTACCCAAACTTTAAATGGAACCCAATGGAAAATTTCTAAAAAGACGATTGAATTCTAGATCCCTATTACCAAAATACCTGAAATCTGATATAACAAAATAACAGAAACCTGAATGCGTAGACCTATTGACGTATAAAAGTCAATATGACTTCTTTATTGAGTACAACAAAATACTGTACTATCGACGAATGTGTGATTCGGGGAAGTATAGTAGCATACGTTACGAACTCAGTTACTGTACGACAGTGCCGTATAAGATAGGTAACAAATTTCAGCGACGACTATATATAGCAAATAATTATATCTCACGGTGTCTACAAGGACGTATGGTCGTCCGTGACGGCTGTCCAAATTATTTCAGACCAGAAATATAATGGAGATTTTGTTTTTATCAGATTTTATTTATTAATAAAAAAGCCCAAATATATATATATATACAAATTATTTCAGACCAGAAAATATAGTGGACATTTTGTTTGTTATCAGATTTTATTTATTAGTAAAAAAGCCCAAATATATATAACAGTTAATTGTTTTTAAAGTTTCCACGAAATGATTAAGATATGCAGACAACACAGAAACTAACTCTAACTTCTTGTTGGCTAATTAGCCTGAAACATTGGGCGGCTGTATTAAGTTTAGATATATAGAAAAAAAAAAGTTTAGATATATAGAAAGCTATCTTTCAGCATGAAATTTATTAATTTCTTATAAATCGATTTCTTTTAAAACAACCCTACATATTTTAATTAACAAAATGCAATCACCAGATCTTTACATTATGACTGCAAGATAAATAATTCTGAATTCAAACTAAATAATATGAAAGATATTTAATAAAGGATTTAAATTAAATGTCTGGCAATTTCCATTAATTAACTAGACTCTTCAAATAAAATGAACATCTAGCAACCAAGTGTTTGATTATAAGAATGGTGGCTTTGGATTTTTTTTTGCTGTAAATTTTTCGATGTGGCTTTGGACTTTTTTGCTGTAATTTTCTTGGATGTGGCTTTAAATTTTATTAATGTAAGACTGTGAATTTAAATTTTATCGCTATAAATATTTTTGTTTTAATGTCTTATAAATCGATTTCTTTTAAAACAACTCTATCCATTTTTATATTAATTGAGAAATGCTTTTGATTTTATATTCACTCTCAAAATAGTTGTTTACTTAATTATCATTAAAAATTTAATTTTAACTTTAAATATTATGATTTAAATATTCATAATCATAATTTTAAAATTTATTTTTAATTTATTTTAGAGATATACATAACTGTAGATAAAAATAAAAATGTAAGATGATAAATATGAAAACATTTATAAAGATTCTTAAATATTAATAAATATAGTTATTATAGAAAATATAATTTATATAGTAAATTCATATTATATATAAAATTAAATATTTAAAAAATATTAATAAATATGAATATATATTGTAGATAATATAATCTCATATGGTAAATTCGTATTATATATAAATTCAAATTTATATATAAATGATAAAATATGTTTAATAAATATGATTATATATATATAATGAAATATATTTATTAATAAAATTAGATATTAATTTTTATACATATAAATATATAATTATAATTTATTTTGTTACTATTAATTTTATTTTAAAATAAACTATAAAATATTTTAATAAAATGTTAAATATAGTATATATATATATGTTTAATTATGAATAGTTTTATATAAATTTTTATAATATTATTATTAAATTAAGTTTGATGATTTTTTATATAAAATTTGTGTTTAATTATGTTTGTGTTCGCACCATCGAACGAATAATACGAGTCTTAATTAATTGTATAGATGCAATCACCAGATCTTTACATTATGACTGCAGGATAAATAATTCTGAATTCAAACTAAATAATATGAAATATATTTAATAAAGGATTTAAATTAAATGTCTGGAAATTTCCATTAATTAACTAGACTCTTCAAATCAAATGAACATCTAGCTACCAAGTGTTTGATTGATAAGAACTGTGGCAATGGGTTTTTTCTTGTAAATTTTTGGATGTGACTTTAAATTTATTAATGTAAGATTGTGAATTTAAAATTTATCGCTATAAATATTTTTGTTTTGATGTACAACCAAAATAAAAACAAAAAGAATAAAAAGAGCTGTAGAAATAAAAAGAAATTAGGCTGTAGAGAGTTTCTACACAATTACCAATTACACCCTAAAATTGAATATTCTTCTAGAGTGACCCTAATATAAGGACAAACCAGTGAGTGTTTCTCGGAATCTCAGTGTTTTTCTATCTTCATGTTCTTAGACCATCTACAATGGTGTGTTGATAAAAAAATTATCAACTGTTGAAAAAAAAATCTGTGCTACATTGGTTGTTGAAGCCACCTCATGCCTTATGTGTCTAATTTGGTGTTGTATTTTATCAACACCCGTGAATTGTGAGAAAGAGAGACATGTGTGCCATGTGTGTCATTTTCATTGGATTATCTGATTTCTGTTTTTTTTTTTTCTATCTCAATTATTCAAACTCAATTATTTAACAAATTATATATATTTATATATATATTTTTATATCAAAATTCATCATTTTTTAAACTCTATAAATAGACACTAGTTTCATTTGATTTGGACACCAAAAAAAAATTCATCTTTTTCTACTATAATTTTTTGTTTGAGTTTGAAATGGATCCCAACAATAACCCTTTCAACACCCAAAATTCTTCTAATTATCCTTTTAACTATCCAAATCCCAACAATTATCAGTTTCAAAACCAATCCTCCAGCCAACCCCAACATAGACCAAATTATGGTTATCCACCAAACTTCTACATGCCGTCAGCTGTTCCAAACTATCCTCCATATTATGGATCAATGATGTCGTACTCATCTCAAACACCCATTTATTCTTCAACACCAACGGGTAATGAATTTGTTCCGAATGTTGGAATAACGGAATTTCCCGAATTTTCTACACAAATGGATCATGGTGATATGAGCGGTGTTCATGAAGCTACTCAAAATGCAGATGATGCTACTCCTTCTCGCCGGAGAAGCCCCAAATGGACCACTGAACAAAATTTGGTGCTACTGAGTGGGTGGATCAAGTATGGAACAGACAGCGTTGTTGGCAGAAACCAAAAAGGTGAATCATTTTGGGGTAAAATTGCTGAGTATTGTAATGAGCATTGCTCATTTGATCCACCGCGTGATGGAAACTCATGCAGAAATCATTACAACTACGTAAACAAAATATTGGGCAAATGGGTTGGCGCTTACGATAACGCCAAGCGTATGCAACAAAGCGGGTGGGCAGAGCATGATGTACTGGCAAAAGCACAAGAACTATATTCAAGTGATGGTAAGGGAAATTTCAATTTAATGAAGGAATGGCTCGCTGTCCGTGATCAACCACGTTATGGTAGTCCGGTAAGAGGAAATACTGGTTCTGGAAGCAGTGGATCTAAGAGATCCCGCGAGAGTGATGCTTGTGAATCCAACTCTGTAGGATCAAGCGCTCGTCCAATGGGTGTTTTATTGGTTGTGTTGTTTGCTTATTATTGTGTACTATATTTTAAGTTTTTCGTAATTTTATTTGTTTTAATAATGATTTTTTTTATGTTCTCGTTATTACTTGTATTTTTAAATTAAGAATATAAAATAAAAATAAATTAAAAATTAAAAAATTAAGTAGCTCTTATTTTTTGACAATTATTTAACTAAATACTATAGTTTACTTTTAAACGCTAATTGTTATTAATATATGTTAGTACAAAAACTAAAATATAATAAAATAAAAATATGAAATAAAAATGGTGGGGTAAGGTGTTGAATTTTCTTAAACAAAACTATTGTAGATGATGAAAATTGAGTGGGTGTTGAATAATTAGGTGGAAGAGAGAGGAAATGATGTGGAAGAGAGAGGAGGTGATGTGGAGTGTAAAATGGGTGTTGATAAAAAAAAACCATTGTACATGGTCTTATAAATAAGTACACTTTGCCAAATACTCAGTAAACTCAAAAGTCTCAAAAGAGCAAGCAAAAAAAAAAAACAATCATGAACAAGATCCTGAAAAAAGTATCGTGCTTACAGACAAAATTTCAATCGTTGCGACTATTGGAATCCAGGTCACCATTGTCTTCTCCTTGCTCTTTCCTTCCTATAAAATTCGACGTATTTTTGAGCTTCAGAGGCGCTGATACTCGCAAGAGCTTCATCAGTTTGCTTGACAATGAGTTAAAGGCGGAAGGAATGCGAATTTTCAAAGATAAGGATGAATTGGAGGGAGGTTGTGAGATTTCACAGAAGCTTAACCAAGCCATCAAAGAGTCGAGGATCGCCGTCATCGTGGTCTCTGCCACTTACACAGCTTCCGTCTGGTGTCTCCAAGAGCTCGTCAAGATTTTGAAACGCCAGAAAGAACGTTTGCTCACTGTACTGCCAGTTTTCTACGAGGTCGATCCTTGTGACTTGAGGAGAAATATCGGAGAAGTCAAGAAACATTTCAAGAAACACAAGAAGAGACAAAGCAGAGAGACTGTCAAATCGTGGAGGGACGCGTTGAAATATTTGGCTAATATCTCCGGCGTGTGTTCAAAGGATTGGTAAAATCTGTTTCTATTTATGTACTAGATGCAGGATTTACTAGATCGAAATTTTCAGAATGGGATTTGTTGTATCATTTCTCAAAGTTGGATATTTTTCTTTGTTTTAGGGAAGATGACTTGAAGCTGGTCGATAAAATTACGGAGTGTATATCAATGATATTGTTCTCAACAACACCAAGCAATAGTATTAACCTAATTGGTATCAACGACCATATGACGAAATTGTATCCACTCTTGGATTTAAACTCAAATCAAGGTGTTCAAGTAATTGGGATTTGGGGAAGAGGAAGCATGGGAAGATCAGCATTCGCTAAACACGTCTACGAAAAAATCTCACACAACTTTGAAGCTCATTGTTTTCTCCAAGACGTTAGAAGGGTTTCACTACATCACCGCAAATCTTATCTACAAGAAGAGCTTTTTTCCAAGATGCAAGGACAAGGCTTGAGCACAAAGAGTTGTGTCAACGCGATCAAAGCAAGGGTCATTAACAAAAAGGTTCTGATTGTGGCTAACAACGTGGACAAGATCGAACAGTTAGTGGCGCTTGATGATGAATTTAGCTTGTTTGGTCCAGGGAGCATGTTCATCATAGCCACACAAGATAGACAATTGCTTAATTCATGGAATGTGAAGACTGTCTACGAAAATGAGCGCTTCGAGTGCCATGTTCGTCAGCTCGTGAGGTATGAAGCCTTTACACAAAGAGACAATCATGTTGGTTTCAAGCGGTCTACATATCGACACATGAATCTTTCTGGTAATAATTTTTTCTTGACCCTGAAACACTTGGTGAGAGCAACATACAATTGTGCCCAAATGAAAATGTCTCCAGAAGCTCAAATGTTGAATCCACCGGTCAAAACAAGAACACAACAAAAACTTTGCGCAATATTCAAAAAGCGCCTTCAGCAAAAAGCAAAAGCAAAAGCAAGGCGATGCTCCTCTCAAGAAGCCAAGATGTTGGATCCACCCGCCAAAATCGGAACAAGACAACAATTCTCTGCTATAGTCAAAATGTACCTTCAGCAGAAAGCACAAGCAAAAGCAAGACGATGCTCCTCTCGAACCGCTCTCTTATCCTTAGACGATCAGTCAGCTTGATAGCTACACTGAAAATGAAATGTGTGACCTCAAATCTAAAATGTTCTTATCTTCTTCTTTTTTTTTTTGAATGAAAGTGTTCTTATCTTCTTTATATACGTTTGTAGCCGCATTGTTGAAAGTGTTTCTTCTTATTCTCACTTAGTGGCTTTGTTGTGTGATAGAGATCAACTTAGGGAAATATTAAATGCAATAATATATAGTCTTTAGGTTCGTTTGATTAAAATGGTACAAGTCAAATCTCTATATGTTATACTGTTTTTTCTGACAAGGAATAAAGAAACACCATTTAAGAAGAAAAAAGATTTGTTACAATCGGACATGCTAGACAAATTAATAAAGGAGACATTAAAAAAGTCCTGACTTTTCAGAGTTCCAATCGGAATTTCTAAAACATGGAAGAAATTTATTATCTTCTTTTTTTTTTTGTCACAAAACAAGCTTCATTCATTTAACCGTTCACATTACGAACAGAGGGAATGTTACATCCTCTTTGAATTTATTATCTTCTTATATACTAGCTTTTACGGGTTGATGATCCAGTGAGAATAATCTACCTGATTTCTCTTTTTTTTTTTTTTTTTTTTTGTAAACCTAAATATTATGTAACTAAGTATAAATGAACTGGATTTATCCAACTAAACTAATGTTCAAACAAATGGCTAGGAAAAAAAAATGGCTAGATAATAGTAATACACTAATACTAACTACTAAGCCTTCAGTAGGTGACTAAGACCATCTCCAATGTAAAACACTATATTTCACACTAAAATAGTGTGACACTAAAATAGGGTTGGATTTCTCTCCAATGTACAACTCTATTTTCCACACTAAAAATGGAATATTCTAAATATATTCTATTTTTTATTTACTATTAATATTTTTAATTTATAAATTTTACAATTGAACCCCACTTATTTTTTTTTTGCAAAATTTTCTAGAATTATAATATTATAACTTATACATTATAAAATTATTTAAATTAAACATCTATTAAATAAAAAAAACATTATATAATATAAAATAATAAAACATAATAGATTTTAATTTAAATATCACCATTATTATATTTGGATATTCAAAATAAGAATTATGTTTTGAAAGAGTTCAAAAAGGAAAACAAAATTTTATTTTGTGACTTGAATTTCATACAAGATCCAAATATCCGTGCACATATTCAATCCGAGCAAACACGGATTTTACAAAAGCGGAGTGATCAAGGACGAAGTCAACATGGAGATCCT
This sequence comes from Orychophragmus violaceus, assembly GCA_030180135.1. Lineage (NCBI taxonomy): Eukaryota > Viridiplantae > Streptophyta > Magnoliopsida > Brassicales > Brassicaceae > Orychophragmus > Orychophragmus violaceus. The sequence goes on along the minus strand of CM058231.1, from coordinate 7,969,452 downwards.
TCATCTACTTCGTTCGGACAATACTTTAGCGATCTTTGAGGAACCGAAAACGACTTACCGGATCATTAAATTATAATTTCGTGTGTTATATTTATTTATGTTGTTTATCTTAAATTTGATTATTTTCATGTTGTTTATTTTAAGTTGGTATTTTTGTATTTCAGTATTTTTAATAATTGAATAATGATTTTATAATCAATCATTATTAAACTTATTATTTATTTTAGATATAAATAAAAGATTTAAAAGTTAAAAGACCATTTTATAAATAAAAAAGTTTAACACTAAAATAGAGTAAGAAATAGGTTTACGCTAAAATAGTGTAAGAAATAGGTTTACACTATTTTAGTGTGGGATATAGTGTAGGGTTGGAGAAGAATTTACTCTAAAATAGCGTTTAGTGTGAAAAATAGCGTGGGGTTGGAGATGCTCTAACGCCTAAACCGCAACCTATCAGAACCGAAGCGTTGAATGAATTATTTAGTTATTATTTTTTTTTTAAAAAAGCTTCATATATATATATATTTTAAAAGCTTTTCAAATTTAAATGTTTTGGGGTTTTCATTTAAAAAATTATTCTTGATTTGGAAAAAACTTATATATCAAAACATCTATCTTATAAAAACAAGAAACTGAATTTGGTACATATATGTTAAATTTTGAAATTGCCCTTATGACTGCTAGAGATTGTATTTTTTCATTAAGGGTAAAAATAGAATATTCGGAATTTTGTCACGTATGGATATTTGGACGGATCTAGATTTGGAATACGGATATACACGCAAATCCTATTTTTTAAATCTTGATCGTTCATTTCGTAGATTTAATATTATCTGTCGGATTAGTAAGTTTTCCTAATCTACCATTTATTTATTTTTTAATTCATTTTATCAACAAACTTACTATTTATATTTATTTTATTAGCATATATTTTATGAAACAGAAATCTGCAATCTTGATGAATATATTCTTTACAATCTTTCATTAGAAGATTTCATTAAAAAGAAAAAAAGTTTTCAAATTCAATTCATCCGTATTTCTTTTTTTTTAAAGCTTGCTCACTACTCCAACATTCTCTATATAAATAAATGGTCATTGATCATCTCTTCTCATTCACAAAAAATCAATCGTTCATCATTTCTACTTTGAAAATTTGACGATCATGGTGTTTTTTATAATCTTTTCTCTGTTTTTTAAATAGTTTGGATTAGATCGTAGTTAATGTTTTTTTTGTTCGTTTTTGTTTTTTGTAGTTTTCATTATTTATTTGTTCCAATTTTGTTTGTTTATGTGTTCCTCTTATTTTTCCAGCGTATTTGTTTTAATCGGCTCTATACATGTTATCCCGAAAGCGAGCGAAATCCGATTCAACAAGTTCCTTTGATATCATTAGTGAAATATGAATCAGATTTTTGTAATTAATTGACTTTAAAAGTTTTTTCATGGAATAAAAATCTTTAGTCAATTTCTTAGATGTTTTTTTTTTCTTACAGAAGATCCACACATGGTTTCTTTGGCTTCTCTCCTATTTGATTTGATACATTAAATTGTACTGTTTTTCTTATTCAGATTATTTTTTTTGATGGAAGAGAAAGTGTGATACTTCGTTAGTCTAATAGACCAGAAATACCAACAGATTTAAGGACAAACCGAGCAGTTTAAATCGGTTATTGAAATACATGCCATACAAAAAACATGAGATATACCAAGGTAAATTTTTAAGTTTAATTTTTTATTAGTTGAAATATATTCAAAATATATTTATTTATGTTAATATGTGTATATTACCACATATTTATTTTTATTATTTATAAAAGTAATTATTATATTAAATTATTTAATTATGTATCATTTGATTTCATATTTAGTATAAAATATATTTGTGGATTTCAAAATTTATAAGTTTAAATATTTTTGTAATGTACTATTTGTTTGTATACAATATTTGATTTCTATAATTAAATATATTATTTTTACCATTTATTTATTTTTAATTTATTTTCAAGAGACTTACCTTTTATATTTATTTTCGTAGCCTCTATTTTTTGAAACTGAAATTTGTAATCTTGATGAACATATCATTTACAATCTTAATGAATATTACATAATCCCAAATTTATAGAAACTATTTTGAATATAATATTAGTTTTTAAAAATAATATTTATTTATTATTACTAATATTATTTTATTTAAAAATAATATTAGTTTTTTGTCTATAAAATAATATTAGTTTGTTCTACAATAATTTTTGATATTATTTTTATTTCATTGTCTATATTACTTTGAAAAATTTAAGTTCCACATTACAATATTTGGTTGCATACAGAAAAACGTATTTTAGAAAAAATAAATCATGTGGTGCATTCTAACTAATGACACATAACCATGCATTTGATTATTTTAATTTTTTAATAAATATTTTTTCAACAACCTCTTAATTATAATATATTATATTCTAAAACGAACATGACGATCTCGAATAAAAAAAATCATCAAACTAATTCTCGCTCAACGCGAATCAAAAAAATATTCATACTATATAATATAAAAAGATTACTATGTAGATCTAAAAACTATATAAAAAAATTATTCTAGAAATCATAAATAATTAAAATAAATAGTAATATAAACAAATATAAGTATTTCGAATAAAAAAATTGATAAAAAAAAATAGAAAAGAATCATCAAACTAATAATGCGCGTTCTGCGCGTTTAATATTTATTTTAATTGGGAGTAACAATTAGAAGTAAACATAATCAATTATAAATGATTTAAAAACGAATAAAACAAAATCAAATGTTGTCCAAAGCTAATTAAAAAACAAACCCAAGAATAAAAAATATCTTCTTTTAACATCTAAAATATAAAACAGAAAATAATTTCAGAACTACCATATATCAATACGAAAAATCGTTTATTAAAATAAATAAATAAAAAATCAAACAATTCTTCAATGTGAATCAAAATGAAAAATCATACTCTAAAATATAGAACATTCGTCTGGATAAAACTTGTATATCTGAATAAAACTTATATAACTGAAAAATATGAACAAAACTGGACTTGTTCAAAAGATTGAATTCACCAAAGAGGTGGTGGTCTAGTGGTAATACAAGGGGGTTGGTTCTTTTGTGTCCTGGGTTTAAAACCCTTTTTGATACGAAGGGGTAATCTTTAAATCGGATTATTTAAAGACTGACTTCAGACTCTTGGGAGATTATAGGCCTAATGTCCAAAATTTCAAAGGTATTAAAAAAAAGAAGAAGATTGAATTCGAATAAACTGGATCCACCAAATTTTAAATCCGTTCACATTTGTTCAAAAAAGGAAACTGTTCACATTTCTTCCAAACCAATCAAACCGAATATCTAGTTCTATTTTCTACGTTTAATGGTTTATTGTTGAGTTTGTGGTTATGGTTTTATCTCAGCCAGTGTGTGACTACAATTTATTGTCTCATCATCTTCTTGGAAAGAGAAGGAATTATACATTATAAACGACGTGTGATTTGTTCTTGTAACTATATTAATTTTCCAAAAAAAAAACTGTATCTGACTATCACTCAAAATCTCGTATACATTATCTCTTATGCGAAAATAAATGTTTGGTTATTAAATCACTATTTTGGTTACTTCTGTACACCTTTTCGCTATATCACTTTCTTAATAATTTCCAAAAAACTATTATTTCACCCATGCCCCTTTGTGTTTTGTCGTATTTGCAGAAAAATGTATAAAAAAACAAAAAATGTATGTACTGTTTAGACTACACTACTGGTTGCTTAAGTAAGCGTCAAAATTGGCGGCTAAAGATTTGTCGAGACACTTTGGTTAACCGACGATTTTTCGTTTAATATCATCAAAGTCCCAAATCAACAATTTTAGTTGTAGAGTTCGTTATTAAATATTCTAATTTAAAGAATATTATTTTATATTAAAAGGAAATTAATCCAGATACAAAGAGTTTAACCTTCTTATTTTACTACTAGACTACTATACTTTTGGTAATTTAGATAAAACTACTTTTTTATAGATTATATTTTCATTGATAGACCCAAATAAAGAAGGGGAGAATTGTTAAAAATACTTTCGAAATTGATTTTAAATAAAAGTATATTTTCGAAATTGAATTAAATGCAAATTTGTCCTTTTATCTTAAGAAAATTACCGCGAAGCCATTATAACCTAACCAAAAAACCAGAAACCGCAATTACTATTATAACATTCGCTTGTGTCAGACTTCAATAGATGTCTGATTAATTAGACTGATACAAAATAAATTAGTAAATTTAAATTTTAAAATTATGAAAAAAATATTTTGTCAAAAATTTTATATACAAAAATTAAATATAGATAATTTAGTAGTATATAAATTAAAATTTGGTAAAATTGAGTCAAACTAAACAATATGTAAGGTAGATTAAGTCTAAACCTCAAAACATGCTTTGTAATGGAACATTTACATATAACTTACATATAACTTTAGGGTTAGATTCATGGTTTACCAAATTTATATTTGATATATTAAATTTATATATATATATATGTGTTATAATGTGCATATATTTAACGAATTTGATATTTTCTAATTGTTTTGTTTAAATATTTTCAATTATAATTGATAAATATGAGATTTAGAGTTTCTCAGACTTCACGGCGAAGTCTAAATTTTGGGATTTCTTAGAAGTCTGAGACGTATTTAAGTTAAAAATTTAAATTTAAAATTATAAAAAAATAATTTGATATTGATTTTTGATACATAAATTAAGCATAAGCATTTTTATGTATATAAATTAAATTTTCATAAACTTTGATCAAATTTAAGCATTGAAGATATATTTGGTTCAAAACACCATGTAGTTTGATCTATGTGAAGTTAAATATCATGTTTTTATCTGTAGGGTTAGATTGAGAGTTTATGAATTTTTATTTATATTGTTACATTTATAATATAATGGTTATTTTGTGACTATGTTAAACGAGTTTGAAGTTTATTATAAGTTTTCTATATAATATGATGGTATTTAAGTACTAATTATTAGATTTATGGTTTCTCCGACTTCTACGTAAATCTTGTTCAAGTATTTAAACTTGTCATGAAATCTTATTTCAGACTGCATATGAAGTCTGAAACTAAAATGTTTTTGAAAATTTTCACACGAAAACTTTTTAAAAAGGCGGAAAATTTCTGCCTAAAAATTCCAGAATTCCCGCTCAATTCAAAAGTTCCTTCTCAAACTGCATATGAAGTCTGATACCGGATATTTCACAATTTTTAATTATTAAAAAATTTGGCGACAAAATTTCCTTCCAATTTCTCTCCACTTATCTAAACCTAATCTTATACACATATAACAGCAAAAAAAAAATCTTCACATTCTTTCTTCTTTTACAACCTCTCTTTCTCTCTCTTTTGTAAAACCTCTTTCAAATTTCTCAACCAAAAAGGTTCTCAAGCTTATTCTCTCATTTGAGTTCTTTATGTATGTGATTCATAACTGATTCTCTTTGAGTTGCGAAATAGCCGAGTGAATTTGTTCTGATTTAGTGTTTTCAAAAGTTTTTTAACTGAACTAATTGAGACTTTTGACATAGACTTTTGATTATACAATTTGATTTTCACAAACAATCCTTTATTATCCATTTCTTGGAGACTTGTTTGCTAACTAATGCAAGAGCTCAGTGTTTTTGCTTTTTCACGTGCTTGGTTTAAGGTTTAGCTAGCTGACTCTCAAAAGAAGGTGGAGTTAGGACTTCTTATGCTGCTAATGGCTCATAAAATTTCACTGTAGTACGAGGAACATGAAGTCTGAGAGTCTAATATAAGACTACAGCCGAAGTTTGAGAAACTCTCAGACTTCCAGGTAAATCTGGTTCAAGTATTAAGGCGAAAAATTTTCCCGCTCGATTCAGAAGTTACATCCCAGACTGCATATGAAGTCTGATATCATGCAACAACCAAAAAAAAAAATCTCTCTTTTTGTGAACAAAACCATTACATAGGTTAATTTGGTTTCTTACAAGTTTCTTTTAATTAACAGAACTTTTGATTGATAAATCTTTATGCAAACTAATACATAGGTTGATTTGGTGTAGATGTTGTAGGTGCTTTGGACAAAGCAAGAAAACATAAGAAGAGCAATCTTGAAGATACTCTTAAAATGGTGGAGAAGAAGAGAAAGGTAATTTCCAAGAAGGTTCACCATATATCAAGGATTGTCTATGGTGGGACTTACATTGTAGACATGGTAGAAAAACTGAGTAACATGATGTGTATGACGGTACAAGAAACACAAAGCAATCAAAATTCTAATATCAGACTACAACCGAAGTCTGAGAGTGAAAATTTAATGTGAAGTCTGATATTAGAAGACTTTTGAAGTCTGAAATCTGATATTAAATTATGTGTTTTCTCATTTTTTTTGTAGATTTTTACTGGTTATTAGTCTTCTTATTAAACAAATTGTATTGTATTAGATTATTGGATGTCAAATCAAAGAAAGGAAGCTCTCCTTGTATACTATGCTTGTAGAAAAATACAAAGTTGTATAAGTTTACTTTTGTCTACTCAAATTAACAAGAAATTTTGTTCATTGAAAGTATACAACATCAGAAAAATGTGTAACCTTAACCTTGAAAGAAAAACCATGAGTTAAGAAAATTGGTTAGAAAACATTACTCCTTAGATTACATACACCAACATATACAAAGTAAAATAACCTTATGTGGTGATACTTAGGAAAAATGTGTCACCTGAACTCTCAAGAAGTTTCTTAGACATGGGAAAAATGGGTCATTTGTAATATCCACACTGTCAAAGAAGTCTGATGATATGGTCGTCATACCTCTACTGCTATCTGATTCTTATGAACTAAACGTCCAAATTTCAAGTTCGTTCTCTCATCATCACATTAGTGACCTTATTGGAAAAGCTAGCATGTAAACGCTCTGCATGTGGTTGCGTAACTCATCTTAATCCCAATCTGCTTCTTCATTGTTACTTTGATATGATTTGGTGTAATCAGTTCAGTTATATCAAAGCATTCGGTAAACAACTAACATATATAATGTGGAGTATGATATTTACGCATAGACATCCATTCCACCACTTAACATGTATGGGGTTTTGAATAGATCATCACCTAATATTTTTTTTTTGTTCGTTCTTCACAAATTTTTCATCATGAACACGTATAAACCACATTAGAATCTTATGGGAAAAACCAGACTTCTTTGCGAAGTCTGGATTTTATTAGCTACATTGCCAATATTATTCAAAAATTGATTAAAAATAATTACCAAACATAAGAATGTAAAACTCATGCATGATGAAACTTTGCATTTTTGGGGTTTATCCAACGTTGACCAAAATTCGATTTTTTCAGATTTCTATACCCGTCTTGCAAAAGTTTTGAATTTCAGACGTCTAGTATTGTCTGATATATTTTTTTCCTTTTTTTCAGACAGATTTAGAAGTCTGACGATTTTTCCCTTATTCTGGTAAACATATGGAAATTTGGGTCAATTGCAGTTTCTACCACTTTTTATTTTTAGACATCGGATTCCGTCTGACAAAAAGTCAAGATTCGTTCAATTTTTTGCGAGACTACATAAGAAGTCTCACTTAAAAATCAAATTTCAATTAATTGCAAAACTACCCTCTCGTTGACCATAATTTTCCATCAGACTTATTGGGAAGTCTGAAATCGCGAAACAGACTTGAAAATCGGGGGATTTTGTGAAAAATCACTTAAATCTGGTTTTGAGCTCATTTTTACCTTCGCCAAACGCTCAAAACTTTTAATTACACCAGTACCCAACTAACCCAACAATTTTTATGCAAGTATAACCAAAATCGCAAGAAATCCAAATTTTAAAAATTTTAAAAATTTGAATTAAAAAGTTTTTTTTTGGATGAAATTGAAGAGAAAATAGGAGAATAGAAACTCTAATATATAGTTTTAATGGCTCGAAATTGGTTGTGTGAGGCATTAAGAGCTCAAATTTGATTGTTAATAGTGGTTGGGTGAATTGGAGAAGATGACAATTTCGTAAATAAATTAGATCTGAAAGGCTTTTTTTGTCTTTTGGTAAAAATATCAGACTTTATATTAAGTCTGATGATGACATTACTGTGAATACCTAGATTATTAGGGGGATATATTAGCGAAAGAAAGGAAAGAGAAGAGAGAAAGTAGTTTTAGGGTTGACTTCAATTTTGGGGGTAGTTTTGTAATTGCCCCATAAAAAGGCAGAAAACATACTTATAATGAATACAAATTAAAGTTATTGCTAATGAATAAACCCATATGTAATGAGTGTAATGATCAAGAAACAAGAGATAGTATTTGAAACCGCTATTGCTCAACAAAGTGAAGTCCAAATATCAGTGAATAATATGAAGTGGTTCAGTGACAACAAAGAATGATTGTCGAATGTGTTTACCTAACTGGCACGCATGGCACAAAGTTGTCATGTCGGCCTTATTACTTGAAAACAAACCATGAGAATTTAAAGAACGTTGAATAGAGACACCCGGATGACCAAGCCTATGATGCCAGAGAGTGTTTCCCCAGAAGAGAGCTAGAGGAGGCATCGTTGGAGCAACCGATTAGAGTGGCCTAGAGCTGTCACATCGTAGCAGGAGTTTCATGGTCCGCATATCCTTAACAGAGAAGCCAAATGGGTCAAAATCGACAGAACACTGATTATCAGTAAAAAAGCGATGTACTAGTAAAACAAGGTTTTTAATTATGGAAGGGCAGACAAGAACGTTATGAAGTGATAAAGCACGAGATGCACAAGGAAGGGTACAAGTACCAGATTTAGTGACAGGCGCAAACGATCCGTTACCAATTAACACATATGGAGTCATGCTCGAATTAAAAACAGAAGTTAGGGTGCCTTGATTACCAATTATGTGGTCTGTGGCTCTAGAGTCCATATACCAAGCTGAGTATGTTTGTGTCTGGATCATCATTGTATTGAAAGCATTCACCAATGCTGTTGGAATCATACTAGAGGAACCCACACTAGTCATAAATTCTTGTGAGTAGTGAGCCTTAGGTGGGTGACGAGGAGCATATGGTCGAATAATGCCAAGTCTTGGAGACTGAGGAACCGACTATTGATACTGGTATGGATGTGGAGATGAATGTTGCATCTGCGGAGCACTGTGGTAGAGCGGATAAGGCCATTGGGGAGGGCCATATGGCCAATGAGGACAGCCAAATCCCATTTGACCATTGTTGTTGTCCTGTCCATAGCCAGAGTTGTTGTTATAAAGCCCTTTGCCGTGGTTTACTCTGCCTCTACGTCCTCGACTTTTGTTGTTGTGATTGCCTCTGTTATTTTTGTATGTGGATGGCGATTGTTGAGTCTAATCAGCAACGTACAAGACATTAGGAGAAGACGTGTTTGGGCTCTGTGTAACAGTGGGACGGATCACTAGGGAATGGAGTGCGATATCGGATGATATTTTGGATGCCTTCGAATTTCTCGTTCAGACTGTTCAGAAAGTGCATCACAAAATTACGATCTGAAACCGGCGAGTCCACATTGGCCAGCAAATCCGATAGAGATTTGAGTTTTCGATAGTACTCTTGGACGGAGAGATCACCAATGGTGTTTGTTTTGAGCTCATTCTCTAGTTGTAGAGCCCTATTCTCCTTGTTGTCACAGAACATGTCTTCCATTGCCAGCCATAGCTCGTTGGCTATGTTTTTCGGTTTGAGGATGGTCTCAGTTAGTGAATCCGTGATTGTACCGTAGATCCACATTTTGACAAGACCGTCACGTTCCTTCCACACCTTTTCTGTTGCAGGAGTAGCAACAATGGTGCCCTCAAGATGTTTGAGAACTCTGAAAGTCAAGCAATGTGTTTCGAAGAGTTCTCGCCACACATCTTAATTCATCTTGTCGAGATCAAGCGTTATTGGAATATACGCTTTGATTTGGGTGATTCCCCAAGGTTTCTAAGACGTTGTGAGTGTGGTTGCAGCCATCGCGAATGGAGGAGAGATGAGATATTTACAAGAAAGAAGAGGAGAGAGAAGAAGGAGATTTTCGCGAGATTGAGGCGCATGATCTTAAGCTTCTGATACCATAAAAGTGTATAAAGCTTGATGGTATTCTCACTGATCATGTTGAACATATATACAAGCTAGAGTATCTTACGTAATCGTAACTTATACAGAATATGCTCTCAAATATACTAACCGACGGATAGGACTATATCCTATGGATAAGACTATATCCAAACTAACAACCACCTCAAAATCAAAAGGAAACATGTCACTATCACAACCAGGTCCATGAACAATAGCTTCTCTTGCGGATGATGACATGAACTAACCAAAACCTAATGTAATAAGATATAAATAATTTTGCATTGTAATCAAAGAAATCAAGTTAAGGAAAAAACAAAAGTTTTACCTTATTTCATCTAAAGTTTTTTTTTTTTTTGCAGTATGTGCCATTCAGGAGTCGAAATTCGTCATTGTGGTGGTCTTTGCGAATTATGCAACGTCTACTTGGTGCCTTAAAGAGTTCGTCAAGGTTATGGATTTGTGGACAAGGGCTCACTCACCGTCATGACTATTTTCTACGCCATCTGTCCATGTCATGTGAGGTGGCGGATCAGAAAATTCGCAAAAAAATTAAGAAGCAGGAGGAGAGGGAAGATCATGAAAATGCTTTTCGTGGAGGCAAACATTAGCTAGGTTGGCGAATATCTCCAGCTCTTGTTCATGGAAATGGTGAAAATTTGGTAACCTTTTGATGAGCATTAAGAACTCGACATTTTCTAGAATGATGCATGGGTTGTCTTTGTTATACTTTATAGGTAGAAAGATTATCAACAGTTTTATTACCTCAACTTGAGGCTTTTAAAAAATCATCAACCGTCATTTGCAGTGGTATTTGTCTTGTCGTCCGTGTTTTTAGTCAACCATTACCTCTTTGTGAGGATCTCTTACCTCTTTATGAGGACAATTATCTCTTTATGAGGACTCTTTACCTCCTTGTGAGGCTCATTTACCTTAGTATAAGGATGATTTACCTCATCATGAGGCTGTTATTCAAAATCTATATTCTGTGTTTGTATAATTCTTTGCTCCTTTGGTGTTGTTACCACATGATGCAGGATTACATTTCTGGAATATGGGAAATGTCACCATCGCCAATCTTCGATCATTAGTATCAGATTCGGTGCGTCACTTGTGGAAGGTTTTGCTCTCTAAGATCTTCTTGCGATTGAGGAATTCCTCACAGTTTCCAGGCTCATCAAGAAGATGCTTTGTCGTCTCAGTAGCCAAATTTCTTGCTGCTTTCTTTGAAATTAGTTGCTGAAGCATGCTCGGGCAATGTATCACCTAGTGTGCTCTCATTCTCCCAAGACTTCATCTCATTAAGCACCGTGGATGTCTTCATTTCAAGTTGTCTTAATGGTTCGTATGTGTTTGTCGGTTATGTTTATGCTTCCCGCTTTGCGTCTGTTGCAGCGGTTGATTATGCCAGTTTGCCGTTTGTATTCTGTTTCTCGAACCTTTGCTCCATGTTTGGAGATTAATGGCTAATATAAAAGCTAATTGATCCAAAAAAAAGATTCTATGATCATTTTCTTGCAGAAAATACTAAATTGAGTTTTCTGCAAATAAAGTTTGCGGAAAATCTTGTTTTTCCAGGTTCACAAATTTTGAGTTATTCCTCTCAAAAATAAAAAAAAATAAAAACACAATATTAAGTTTTTTGCCAAAATATTAAATTTTATTTTCTCGCCAATAACACAATATTGAATTCTGCCAATAATGCAAAATCTCATCTCTCAAAAACACAATATTGAGGTTTCCTGTAAAAATGCAAAATTGAGTTTTTGCCCAAATAATGTACTATCTCGATTCTCGATATTAAGTAATGACTTAACCACATAAGTTTAAAGTTAAAATATAGTACAAAATTTATTTGACATAAACTAAAAATAAAAATATTAATATGAACACAAACTAATATAACATTTTAGTTTTGAATATTAAAACTATCATGACTAAGCTAACCATTGGTTAATCCTGATTTGAATAAATTACATAGTTCAAAAACTAAGGGTTATAATAGAACCGGTCTCAAACCCATTATTTAACCTCTCTTAATTAGATTGGACTATTTTTATTTATTTAACCTCTCTAATTAGATTGGACTGTTTTCCCCATGCTCATAGGGAAGATGAATCGATGGTGGTCAACAAAATTACTGAGAGACTATCAACGCACACATGAAAGCCCTTTCACTGCTTTTTGATATGAATACAAAGAAAGAGTATGCCATGGTAGATCGGCTCTTGCTAAATTTGCTTATTAGAACATTTGTCAACACTTCCAAAGCCAATGCTTCCTGGAAAACAAAAAACATCCAAGGAGAACGCTTTAGTAACTAAGGGCTCGAGAACCAAAAGGTTCTTCTTGTGTCAGATGATGTTAATAAACTTTACCAGTTAGATGCTCTTACATAGATGAAATAACTGTAACGCCCCCTTCCTGTTTTTCGCTGACCGGCCAACAATCAAACAAGAACATGACCGATTGAACCCGAGCAGTCATACGAGAAGAGTTTGTCACAATACAAAAGCGAGAGACAGTCCGGTTTGAGAAAAAGGCTCGAACCAAACCACCTTTGAACCCGCTTACCTCGTTTCCACGATACGAGGCTTTTCAACCCGTACCGCTTCTACGAGTTGTGTTTGGTTTGGACTAAACCGTATATCAAGGAATTATTCCGTTTTATTACTTTGAAAAGATAAATCTTATTCATAACAATATACGGTATAATACAAATCATTTAGCGAGCGCTCAACAAAATCCAAAACTAAAAATAAGTCAAAATGCGTAACAAATTAATACCCAATGCCAACCCGAGACTACTCCGAGTGTCCTACGCGTCCGCCGAGCTACGCCAAACCTGAAAAACACAAAAGAGTCTAATGAGCAATCTAAGATTACCCAGTGAGACGGTTCCCAACTAAAGGCTGCTATCAATCTAATAATCCCATCCAAACCCAAAATAACAATCAAGTATAATGGCCGATCACGTGCTACCAAGACGTGATGAGCCCCACAACACACAAGCATTCAAATAACATCACAATCATAAACGAAGGAAATCGAGAACACTGCGGCACATGTTCTTGATTAGACTCGATCTATCTATCGCGGCACTACACAACTCCACACCATCTGGGCCCACTATGCGAACTCGGTAACTTCCACCGGAACACTTAGCTATCCCACGACTCCTAGACGAAAACACAAAGACCTACGGCTATGACACCGTTCTCTGTCCATCGATACACGGTGACTCAAGTTACCCCCGGAAACCCAAGTTTCCATGCAGTCCGGCCCTAGGACGCGACCCCGTATTCTCTGGACCACACAACTATAGACGTCACTCAATAGGTTAACACCTGCCAGAACCACTCCCGAAGGTACGTGAACTGACCAGGTTCTCAACTCCCAAGGATCCAATCGGGCAAGAAGTAACATAACGCCATCTCTAGACTTGCGGGATCTAGCGCGCCCTATAGAGTCCTATAACAGTAATGTAAACAAGCAGACTCACTGAGACTCTATCACGCAATACTAACAAGGTCAACTAGAACCACTATCACAATGCCCAATCAATCCCGTCCCGCAAGTTCTATCATCAACCTCCACATCACCCGACCTTACACTTACTCGGTCCCGCACCAGAGTAAGTGTCTGTCAGTACAGTCTACTCGGTCCAACACCGAAGTAAATACACAAACAAGCAATCAACAGTCTACTCGGCCCAACACCGAAGTAGATACACAATCACACAAACAACAGTCTACTCAGTCCAACACCGAAGTAGATAAACAATCACACAAGCAAACAACCGTCTACTCGGCCCAACACCGAAGTAGATACACAATCACAAAAGCAATCAATCCCTTACCCTAACCATCTCATTGATTAACCGAGTTATTAAATCAACCTAGTCGTTCTAAACAATTCAATCAATCGGGAATGCAACCTAAACTACGGTTTATCATTTACGGATCTATATGATCTTAACTAAATGCAACACACAATTAGCCGACTCACAGTGTTATTATGACGACGGACGGATTGATGGACTAGCGGAAAAACGAGACCCGGCACGAACCCGACGCTATCCCGAACCTTTTCCGAACCTCAGTTGCTTTGACCCGACCTTGACCCGCACTTGACCGCAATATTGACCGAATGATTCTGATCGAGCCTCCAGACCATCTTCTCTCTCCTCATTTTCTCTTCCCTCCGGTTCTCTCTATCTTTCCTCCGGTTCTCTCTCTTTCTTTTCCGGTTATCCTTCATCTCTCTCTTCTTCTTGCCTCACACTTCATCTTCTCCTCCATCTCTCTCTCTCTTCTTATTCAATCTTCATCTTCTCTCTCTCTCCTTCACGCCTCTCTCTCTCTTCTTCTCTTTCTTCTTCCTCCTCCGGCTTCTTCTTCTCTTTCTTCTCTTCCTCCTCCGGCTTCTTCTTCTCTTTCTTCTCTTCCTCCGGCTCCCTCTTCCTCCTTCTTCTCCTCCTCCTCCTCCTCCTCCTCCTCCTCCTCCTCCTCCTCCTCCTCCTCCTCCTCCTCCTCCTCCTCCTCCTCCTCCTCCTCCTCCTCCTCCTCCTCCTCCTCCTCCTCCTCCTCCTCCTCCTCCTCCTCTTCTTCTTCTTCTTCTTCTCCTCCTTTCCTTCTCCCACGCCTTTCTGCCTCTCCTTCTCTTCTTTCTCTCTTCTTTGTTGTGTTTTTGTTGGTGTGGTGAGAATGAGATGGTGAAACCCCCTTTTATAGCAAAATGAGATTCATGCCTTCTTGACACATGTTTGGACACATGTCTCTTCCTTCCTCTAGCTGATGCCACGCCCTGCCACTTGTCTCTCCCTTCTCTTACTGCTGCCACACCATTCAGCCAAGACTTGGTGAGAAAGTCTCTTCTTCTCTTTTTCTTTCTTTTCCTTTTCTTTACTTAATGGGCTAAAAACCCATCAAGATTAAAACCCATGAACTCTTATTATTCCCTCCTTAGTAGCCACGTGAATGGGCTTCTAGATGAAGGTATTTTCATGCAATTTGGGCAAAACCTATTTGTTGATTCTTTGATGTTTTGTTATAAATCCAAACCCATTATTCTTCTCTTTGTTACTTCTTCACAAGTTCATGAACCTTCTATAAGAGATAGGTTATTCCATCTTAGAGTGCTCCAATAACTCAGTAGAAGCTCATATCCCCGATTCCTACCGATGCTTCGGTTTATCCGGTTTTGTGTTTAATATTTTGAAAACTCTTTGTATGCTTCTATAAAACCACCAAGCCTCATTTTCAGATTCTAGATGATCTTAGATTAATTTAGAAATTTGAATCCCTCAAACGGACACCCGTAGCTCCGGTTATAGATTTTACAAGTTTTGTCGGTTTTATCGTTTTCCTTTCCCGATAATCCGAAAAACCCATCTACGGTACGTTTCCACCATTCTTGGTCTTCTAAATGTTTTCTTTCTTTAAAAAAATAACATTTGGCCCATCTTAGCTTCCGGCTTACATTTTGGTAAAATTACCAAAAGACCCCTTAACTTCTCAAAATTACGAAAATGCCCTCTGTTGACTTTTCCGCTGCCCGTTGACCATTTCTTGATACAGAGTATTACATTCTTCCCCACTTACAGGAATTCGGTCCCCGAATTCTCCGTTACTGACAAACTTCGAATCGGGACAAAACCATGTAAGTTGCCACTCTGAAACTTATCCAACTGCTCGACGCTTGAATTCTGAATCAACTGAACTACACTCTCGATGCTCACTGACCTCTGAAACATCGTCTTGAACGGAACCCAAAATACCAACGTCCTGAACTTCCCACGCTGTGAACTTGAGTCACGATCATTTCTTGGTTCTCCATCTGATTGCGTCACTAACTCCAATCCTGATTTTAAAAACAATGATCTTGACTGAAATGCTTCACTCGGGTTTTCGATTTCAATCCAACTCTGCTTCACTGCTCACATCTTGATCTCGGAGTGAACCCGCTCTTCCAATGCTTATTGTCTTCTGAAAATATTGTCTTGTACAAAATCCCAACATACTGATGCTTGAACTCCTCATGCTGAAACTTAATTCCTGGTCGCTTTCTACTGCCCCGTCTGATTTTTTTATTGAACTTCTGCTCCATTCTGACTCCTGAATCCATCTACGTCATCTGAAGATCTCCCCAGCCGATAATCTGACTTCCCCACTTTGATTCGACTTCCCCGATCACGCGACACTGACTCGTCCTCCATCCCCGATACTTGTTCCGCATGTACTGCTTGTCGTTCCCCATATATATTCTCATAAGATTGATGTTCCTCCTTCCAACTATACCGTCATACTCATACACATCTCGAACTCCCTCGATCACTGAACTCCACGCTTTACCCACTCCAAAACTGTTCTTCCCACTGATATCCTTGAACGGACTCCTCCATTGTCTTCGATGCTTCTGAATCTCTTTGCTACCTCATCAAACTCATCTGTCTTGATTTATTCTGCCACTGGTACCCAAACGTTTCTCTTTTTTTTTTTTTGAATCCACACTAACATCTCGTCTCTTGGGTTCGGGTTCGGTCTCGTGTCCTCGTCAATCGTCCATCACGCCTTACATCAACAACCTCAACAACACTGGAACGGTTAGACCTTTCTAATTTACTTTCCAATATCACTTCCTTATAGAAATATGGTTACTTAGTCATGTACCTTACGGTCACACATGGCTAAATAACAATATCCTATCATTCCGCTCAATATCGAATAAGCTCTCTATAAAAACCGCTTTCTAAGAGGTTCTCTAACCTTTCTTAACCAGCAACAACTTAATTGATAACTTAACATCTCGTCTACACAAAACTCATGGTTTAACACTTACCCAACTTTTCACACCCTAACCGAGTAAACCAAACGATTTCCCTAATTATAATTAAGAATCACTTTCTAGCAACCTAGAGAATCAAACAGCGCAGAAATGTTTATTATTTCAAATAGCAATCTAACAAAATGATTAACACAACAAATATCCACCAACTTAGCATTCGTTCGCAATGCAATTCGCAAATTCTAACAACCTAATGATCATGTGAATGCTATGCTACCATTTTATCCATCAAATGAATGCTGCAATTAAAATCTATCAACCTAGCGAACAATGCAGTGCATCAATCAGGCTAATACCTTATCGATCAAACAAACACAATGCTTGCAACCTAGCAAGCGATCACATCAATAAATCAATTCAACATTCTAACACCCTAGCAAGGAAATCAATCACACACAATCAATCAATCAAGCAAATCAGCGATTGCAGTCGTCTCTCTGGGTTCTGATGGAAACCGTCTATTCGGACCATCATCTATTTTTACATCGTAACTATATTGCGTTGACAACCATTATGAGTATGCAATATAACCACTCCGCTACTCAAAACGACAACCGAAATACTCCACATCCACTATGTAAATAAAACTTCTATTCACCACATAGAGTTTTAAATGCATAGGTATGTAGAAGTCTACATACTAGCGGTTCCAATCAGTCCCACAAGAAACACCACTTCACACAACTGAATCGTCAGAGACGAACGCAAGCCGATACACACACATCAAACAACGAGTTAGAGCCCTTACTTACCTGGGCCTAATCTATTTCCTAATTTCCAACATGAGCGGTACAACTCATGTGGATCCTAACCGACAGGTGCGCCAGGAGAATGGAATGACTGTGGTGGTGGTGGCGGAGCGACGCGGTCTCGGTCATGACGAAAAGGAGCACAATGTTCATCTCGTCCGCAAATGTGACAAGTCGAATATAATTGTATCATAAGGCGGCTATGGAATGGGTGGAACGGTAACGGGGTCGGCACCGGTAATCACATACTCTGGGATAGGCTGCGAAATATGGAAACACTCCGCAAGTTGGAGGTATGGGCCTGGACTAGCTGCAGTAAATCCAATGGATCCAAGGTCATCCATGCTGATGCCGCTCATCTTGTCTCCTCACCCACACACACACACCAATCCTCTTAGGACAACTCTGTTGCGTGACTGCTGATATATCATGGTTTTTCTAGGTTTTTAACCATGATATAGTTGTATATATTGAGTCTTTAACCTGGTTTTTAGAGTCTAATTAGTCTTCTACAGGTAAGCATGCGTTTGGAGCAAAGAGCATGATTTCAGGACATTTATGGCGATTTGTGCAACGAGCTGAAGTTGGTGTCTCGACCACGATGGAGTGTCGACCGACACTGCCTTTGATGTCGGTCGACACTGAGCGCGACAAAACAATATCCGAGAGTTGAAGACAAGTTCTGAAGATTTGCAGAATTACCCAGAAGTTTTCCCTAATTCTAATCTGACCCCAAAACGTATTTAGAGTTAATTAGGTTTTCAGACTCATTTATCTTTTATCTTGTTCTTACTTTTGTTCTTGCTTCTGAGATTGAGAAATTTTGGTGTTGGGGCTGATTCTTGCTACTTGTAACTTTGAGAGAAGGATTTCGAACCCCTTTATCTTTATATATCCAGTCTTTTGGTTTTCCATTCATAATGTGTTGTTTAATCCATAATATGTCTGAGTAGTAACCTAGTTAGATTTAGGAATTCTTATAAAGGTTTTATGCTTATTTGATAACTGACTAATTAGGATTCACTATCTAATCATTCATCACCTAAGTTGCGCTTAAACACTGAATTCTGGACTGATCACCTAGGGTTTAGATCTGAGATAATTGACAATAGCACGAGAGTGTGAGTTATAATCTGAATAAACTTAGTGTGAGCAATTTGACTAGGTACAAAGAGATTTGTCTTAGGAGAATTGGGAACCGATAGAACCTGTCCTTAATGCTTTTCTAGAACTCTAGGATCACAAAGTGATTTGGATCGCTCGGTTGTTAGATATAGAAATAATCTCAGCGAGAGTTGGATTGTTTAACATTGTTTTTCTAGTTCTTGAACTGTGCTTAATCTAAATCATGTTAGTTAAGTATCTAGCATTGCATAATTCCCGAGAACTTCCTAAGTCTGACGCCTTTCTCTTATTGAAAACAACCTCTTGTTTAGTTGCTTTTGCTTACTGCTTTCTCTGGATTTGATTTAGCTTAACTTGACAGCATATTATCTATCGTGTGACTGTGAGTCCTTGTGGATTCGATACCCTAAGTACTACATTCGCTTATCTGTGCACTTGCAGTAGAATAGGGATATAACTTGACCCTATCAAGTTTTTGGCGCCGTTACCGGGGACTCATTTGAGTTTGACGATAGATTTTGTTTTAGAGTTGAGTCTAAGTTGTTTTTATTTTCTTTGTTACTGATTTTTCTCTTGTTTGGCTTGTTTTTGGTTATGCAGGAATCGACAGACGCATTCAGTGTCGACCGACACCCTCCTTAGTGTCACCCGGCATCGAGCTCGAGACAGATTTTTGAGTTCAGTGTATGCCTAATCGACACACCCGAAGCAACCAGAACGAAGAACTTGTGAACCTCAGACTTGAGGAGCTAGCTAGACTTGAGAGAACGAACAGAAAGGGCCAAAGAACAAGAATAATGAACAATCGTTTGATTTTGAGACCTGATGCTGGGGGAGTTCTAAGAGAACAACAGAACAACCCGTACAATGATGGTGAACAAATGCTTGATGCCCAAGGGAATGTGATCCCTGAACCTGTTGAGGTTAATGAGGACAGACAAGTTGCTCACCCTGGAGCTAATGGACAGCCACCTGCTATTGAGAGGAATCTTGCTAACTACAACCGTCCCGACGAGTTCTATGCTAACCGGTCAGCAATTGTACCTCCTGCTTTTGAGAGGAATGACTTTGAGATCAAGACTGTCTATTACGCTATGCTGAGACAGAACCCTTTCCATGGTCTCCCACATGAGCAACCCATGGACCACATAGAGGATTTTGAAGCCTTCATCACTGGGATGAAGTATAATGGGGTGAACTATGACTTTCTTTACCTCAAGCTTTTCCCCTATTCTCTCGCTGGAGAGGCTGCAGCTTGGCTGAAACAACTTCCACCTGGGAAGTTAACCACTTGGGATGGTGTGAAGAGAGAATTCCTGCGACACTTCTATGATGATGCTCGCTCCGATCAGTTGAGACAGGATCTTATCACATTTACCCAAGGTCCTACTGAGCCTCTTAAGTCTGATTGGATGAGATTCAAGATGTATCAGCATGATTGTCCTCATCATGGATTCTCTGCAGTGACACTACTGGGCATATTCTTCAGAGGAATTGATCTCTATTACCAGTCTGCATTGGATGCTGCCAGCATTGGCAATTTCAACACGAAGACTCCTGAGCAGGCTAGAGCGCTAATTGATAACTTGGTGAGCAGCAATAGCACCAAGACTGCTGATCAGAGGAGGAAAGAATATGGTGGAAAGATTGATAACATGCAGATCTCTGAAATTAAGAAGCAGCTGAATAGTGTTCACAGCTTGTTGACTGGTAAGAAAGCTGTCCACTTTGCTCAGGATGTTGAAGTGTTTGAGGCTGAAGAAGGTTGCACTGAAGAAGATGTGAACTACATCAGTGGTTATGGATTCTGATAGGTTCTAAGTTTTGTCCCTATACTAACTGCAAGTGCACAGTATCGTCAAAGTAGTATATAAGGTTATCGAATCCACAAGGACACTTGGTCTCAATAGATCAGAACAGTAGAGATTAATACTAGAAATAAGCAAGTGGTGAATGAATTAAAAGCAAGGCAAGAAAGTAAACAATAGCAAGTTGGTTTGTGAAAGCAATAAACTAAAAGCGTCAAGCCTAGGGTATTCTCAGGAAATCAGACAAGCAGACAAGTTAATCAGTCAAAATCAAATTAAACTCAGTTCTAGAACTCAAATCACGGAATTAGAATTAACCAAATCTCTTTGCGAAAATCCTCTAAGTCTAAGTGCAGTAATCCAAATCTCTTTGCAATTACTAACAGATTAAACTAGCATTAAGTTCAAGTTTGATATGTTCACAATTAAACTAAACCAAATCTCTTTGCGAATAATTTAATTGCTCAACCTAAATAGTTCAGATTCTAAAACACACTCTCGTGTCGAATTTAGCAACCTAAGGTCTAGATTCTAATTGATCAGGTTAGAACTAGCATTAAGCACAATTTAGTTTGAAGAACATTCTAATCATGTGAATCCTTAACTGATTTAAACAAATCTAGCAAGTCATCAATCCTTAATGAGAAACCCTAAACCTAACTATGGATCTACTCAGACATGATTAATGAAAGCATAATCATAGAAATAATATATTGCATATAAGAATTTAAATAGATAAAGGGGTTCGAAATCTTCTCCAAATAGATGAGTACATGATTGGATCAGCCCCAAAAGCTCTAAAAATCTCTTAGCTCTAAGTATGAAAGCGTAAGTAAAATAAACACCAAAATCCTATATATATATATAAGCCTAATCTCGGCTGGGGCTTCTGCGTAAATACTGGAACTATTCTGGGCTTTTCTGCAAATCTTCATAACTTCATTAAACCGCCGAGACTTTGGCCCATTCGCTAGTGTGTCGAGCGATGCACAAGGTGTGTCGGTCGATGCATGATCAATAAATCGGACAGTGAGTTAAGCTCTCGGCCAAAACGCTCCAAAACTCCCAAAATACTCCAAATATCTCCAATTAGCTCCAAACCTGATTAAACCTGTAAAAGACTCTAAAAGAATACAAAAGACACTAAAAACACAACTATATCATGGCATAAAACAGGTAAAAACCATGATATATCAACTCCCCCACACTTAGCCTTTGCTTGCCCTCAAGCAAAACAGAGAACTAAAATGTAGTGAAGAGGTTTGAAAACTCTTCAGAAACTCTTTTCATCTTAGAAGCAGCAGCATTCAGATTCCCCTTAGTAATCCACATGAAAGAATCAATCTACAGACATCAAGACCAACATATACTTCCCCCACACTTAGCAACTGTCCTAAGTAAACGCCACAATCACATTCACGCATTCAAAATTTCCCTACTGACTTCTGCAAGTATTGAAGTGCGGTCTCACATAAGGAGTATCGATCTAAAGGCACATGGACTCTTACCTTGCCAGCTCTAGACCACCAAACTATCTTTCTCTAGTCCCTTTCTTTTCTTTTCCCTTCCTTAACAACTGATTTCTCCCCATTAGGTATCATTTTTTTTTTTATCAGTGTTCTTCCCGTTTTGGGGTGTACTTTGGACATGTTTCCATGGATGCACAGGAGGTAATAGTTTTAGCTACCACTCCCAGAGACCACTTTTGAGTTACTAACTCATCCTCAATTTATTACTCTTTTTTTTTTACTTTATGGAAGGGGAGAAGGGAACCAAATAGGACAGGTTTACAGGCTGTGTCAGAACCAATCAAGGGAGTCCGACATAAAGTATACCAAGCCCTTAGGTGAGAAATCTAAAGTCAGGATTAAATTGAAGTCAGTAAAAGATCCTCTGATACCTGAAGCGATGTGGGTGTTCTCAGTAGGCTGATCTGTGATGGGGTTTTCTAATAGTCAGAGATTGATCTGCAGCTTCATCCCAATGGTTACTTAAGTTCCTGCAAATGCTGCTAATCTTCTCAAAAAATCATTGTTTCCTACATAAACAAATTTTGACTCAAAAACAAAAAATTTGAAATTTTTTAATTGACTCTTGAGAAAACAAAAGAAAGTAATTAGTAGAACCTCCCCCACACTTAAGACACACTGTCCCCAGTAGTGTCAAGCAAGGGATTGGTTAAAAGAAAGAAAATAAAAATTAATTAATGGAATGGTTTGTTCTCTCGGGTTTTACCTCTGTCACAATCAGGCATCGATCGTTGCACTAGGTGCACCGACCGTTGCTGTGCGATTTTCGTTGTAACGATCGACACAATGGTGTGTCGATCGACGCACTGCGATTTGTCCGAGACCTGCAAACAAAAACTCACCAAAACCAGAAACAAAACGTAAAATCTTATAAAAACACTAAAATTAAAATGCAAAAACGAAAGCAGTGGGTTGCCTCCCACTCAGCGCTTGTTTAAGGTCATTAGCTTGACCGGACGCACAAGATCTTTCAGGCACCAAGAGATCTCGACAGAGACTTCTTCTGTCTCTGTTCAAGTCTCCTCATCCAGGGTGGAGAATAGGCTGTTGCAAAATGCTTCAGTCCAAGAAAAGTAGGAGTAAAATGTGCTCCAGGATCTAGAATCACAGTATCATCCGGCTGCTCATCATCTGCTTCCATGATTGTAAAAGTCTGCCCATCTATCAGTGGCTTTCGCAGCTTCTCCATCTCATACCGCAGCGGCTCATCTCCCAGATGGAGGTCTATTAGACTCTGTCTAACATCTATCACAGCTCCCGCTGTAGCAAAAAATGGTCTTCTAAGCAGTAATGCTTCAGCAGAATCGCAGTCATACTTCAGCACAAGGAAGTCTGTCGGAACTAAGTAGTTTCCAACTCTCACTGGGATGTCCTTTAAGAGTCCTTCAGGAACTCGTATAGACTGATCAGCTAGGACAAGAGAGGTCCTAGTAGGAGAAAAATCCAGCATTCCCAGCTTCTCTGCCACAAAATATGGCATCATACTTCCAGCAGCTCCTAGATCGCAAAGAGAGCGTCTAAAACTGTCCTCGAAGATAGAGCAGTCAAGCACAAAGACTCCAGGGTCAGGCAGCTTCTTCGGGATCTTGTTCAGTAGTACCTCACTAATATGTTGGGGAACTATAATCACCCAGTCTCTCAGCTCTTCATCTAAAGGCAGCATCTTATTCAAGTACCTCTGCACACAGGGATGATAAGGTGGATCATTAGATGGTGGAATTTCTTCCAAGTCTTCACCACTCTCTTCTAGCTTCTTAAGCTCTTCAATTTCTTGCTTAATCACTTCAGACACTGAGGAGTGCTGTTTAATGATTTGTGCATAGACCTCCTATTGGGTAATTTCAGAGACTCCAGGGAATAAGCGGTCAAACTCCAAGTCAGCATCTATCCCATTCTCATCCGATAGGTCTGTCTGTCCACGACCTGCAACGACCGACACTAAGGGTGTGTCGATCGTTGCAACACTGCAGTTTTCACCCGAGAGTTTTTCATCAAAATCCGAAAATTCTTCCTCCTCTACCAACTCAGCTGTACTTATCTCAAATTCTTCACCTAGGTGAGATCCATCATTAATGTACACAGACCAGGCCTTAATGTGAGTGTCTGCAGCTCCTTTTCCCTTCATAGAACCAGAAATCTGATTCACCTGAGTATCCAGCTGCTTCATGTGAGTGTTCATAGACTCAAACTTTCCATTGAGATCATCATATAAAGCATCAATCTTCTTGTTGCAGTCCACAGAAGTCTTGATCTGACTCTCCAGCAGCTGTTCCATCATTGTCTCCATCTTAGTCTCAAAAGCAGTAGGTGCAGGAGGTGTCTGATAAGATGAGGATCCGTAGGTTCTCTGAGCACTTTGTCCAAAAGGCTTCTGAAAACCACTAGTCTGTCCAAAAGAGTTCTGATTGCCTGTGAAGGCACTCTTTTGACCTCCATTGAAGTACCGGTTTCCCTGCTGATTACCAAATCTGTTACCTTGGAAACCAGATCCCCCGATGTAATTCACATCTTCCTCCTTGTTCTCTTCATCAGCTCCCAAAATCTCTACTTCTTGAGCAAAGTGGACAGCCTTCTTTTCACCCAGAAGATTGCAGATTGTGTCCATCCTAGATCTCAATTCAGCCATCTCTGAGTTATCAATACTTCCACCAGATTTCTTCCTCCTCTCATCCATAGTTTTGCAACTGTTGCTGCTAACTAGATTCTCTATCAACTGCCTAGCTTGTGCAGGAGTCCTGGTGTTGAAGTTTCCATTGCTGGAATTATCTAGTGCGGTCTGATAAGGAAGATCAATACCTCTGAAGAAGATACCTAGCAATGTGACCTCAGTGAATCCATGGTGTGGACAGTCACGCTGGTACTTCTTAAACCTCATCCATGCAGCTTTCAGAGGCTCCACAGATCCTTGGGAAAAAGCGAGTATGTCCTGACTGGACTGATCGGAACGCGCATCATCATAGAAGTGGCGCAGGAACTCTCACTCTTCAGGGCTGCCCAAGTGTCAAACTGCCCAGGTGGCAATTGCTTCAGCCATGCAGCAGCGTCTCCAGCGAGACTGTGCGGAAAGAGCTTGAGAAACAGATAATCCTGGCAGACTCCATCATACTTCATGCCAGTGATTATATCCTCAAACTGATCAATGTGATCCATAGGCTGCTCCGTAGGGTAACCATGGAATGCATTTTGTCTCATCATCAAGTAGTAGATGGTCTTAATCTCAAAATCATTCCTTTCAAATCCAGAAATCACCAAAGCTGACCGGTTTGCATGAAACTCATCCGGTCTGTTGTAGTCAGCTAAGGTTCTTTCATGGACAACCATCTGTCTGTTTTGGGCCTGTCCTTGGCCTTGGTTCTGCTCCTGTTGCGGTTGATCTGGAGGATCAGGGATGACATTCCCTTCGGCATCAACCCTTTGCCAATTAGCATTGTACGAGTTGTTATCTTGGTCTCTCAGAGTACCTTGAGCATCGCGTAACAGCATCACTCGTTCTCGTACCATCCTTTCTCTTCTTTCTCTTCTGTTGGTTCTCTCTAGACGTCCAAGTTCTTCAAGATCGAGATTAACTAAGCTCGAGTTCGAATTACTTCTAGTTTTCTGCGTCTGCATAAACTGTCTGTAATCGTCCAGCAACGATCGATGCTAACAGTGCAACGATCGATACAATCTCAGAATCGCCTAGTGACGATCGACACAAGAGGTGCAACGATCGACGCAAGGCGAATACGGTACCTGCGACAGAGAGAAAAACAGAGAAAAATCAGTAAAATAAAATAAAAACGAAAACAAAAACAAAGAAAAGAAAAATCCTAGTAAAAACCCTAAGTTCGGTCCTATCGAAGACTCTAAGAGTCCCCGGCAACGGCGCCAAAAACTTGATAGGTTCTAAGTTTTGTCCCTATACTAACTGCAAGTGCACAGTATCGTCAAAGTAGTATATAGGGTTATCGAATCCACAGGGACACTTGGTCTCAATAGATCAGAACAGTAGATATTAATACTAGAAATAAGCAAGTGGTGAATGAATTAAAAGCAAGACAAGAAAGTAAACAATAGCAAGTTGGTTTGTGAAAGCAATAAACTAAAAGCGTCAAGCCTAGGGTATTCTCAGGAAATCAGACAAGCAAAAAAGTTAATCAGTCAGGATCAAATTAAACTCAGTTCTAGAACTCAAATCACGGAATTAGAATTAACCAAATCTCTTTGCGAAAATCCTCTAAGTCTAAGTGCAGTAATCCAAATCTCTTTGCAATTACTAACAGATTAAACTAGCATTAAGTTCAAGTTTGATATGTTCACAATTAAACTAAACCAAATCTCTTTGCGAATAATTTAATTGCTCAACCTAAATAGTTCAGATTCTAAAACACACTCTCGTGTCGAATTTAGCAACCTAAGGTCTAGATTCTAATTGATCAGGTTAGAACTAGCATTAAGCACAATTTAGTTTGAAGAACATTCTAATCATGTGAATCCTTAACTGATTTAAACAAGTCTAGCAAGTCATCAATCCTTAATGAGAAACCCTAAACCTAACTATGGATCTACTCAGACATGATTAATGAAAGCATAATCATAGAAATAATAGATTGCATATAAGAATTTAAATAGATAAAGGGGTTCGAAATCTTCTCCAAATAGATGAGTACAGGATTGGATCAGCCCCAAAAGCTCTAAAAATCTCTTAGCTCTAAGTATGAAAGCGTAAGTAAAATAAACACCAAAATCCTATATATATAAGCCTAATCTCGGCTGGGGCTTCTGCGTAAATACTGGAACTATTCTGGGCTTTTCTGCAAATCTTCATAACTTCATTAAACCGCCGAGACTTTGGCCCATTCGCTAGTGTGTCGACCGATGCACAAGGTGTGTCGGTCGATGCATGATCAATAAATCGGACAGTGAGTTAAGCTCTCGGCCAAAACGCTCCAAAGCTCCCAAAATACTCCAAATATCTCCAATTAGCTCCAAACCTGATTAAACCTGTAAAAGACTCTAAAAGAATATAAAAGACACTAAAAACACAACTATATCATGGCATAAAACAGGTAAAAACCATGATATATCAGATTCTAAGGAAACATGTTTGGAAATCAGCCAGGAAACAAGTTCTTTAATGGTGGACAGAAGAGTGCTTTCACAAGCAATCAAAACTCTTCTGGGTATGGTCAGAATGCTGGTTATCCGAAACCTTTTCAGCAAGGTAATTCCTATCAGAGGACTTATGGATCATCTTCCTAACAGATACCTCCTGCTACTAGTGCTCATGAGAGGAAGCTGGAAGCCATGATGGAGCGGTTGCTGGAGGGTCAGACTAAGACCACTGTGGATTTCAACAAGAAGCTGGATGCTGTGTATGAAGATCTTAATGGGAAATATGAGTCTTTGAGCACACATATGAAGCAGTTGGATACGTAAGTGAACCAAATTTCAAGCCCAGTCAAAGGGAAGAATGTCATGGACACCCACATCAAGGCTTGGTCAGTTCAGATTGATGATGGGCAAGTCAAGGAGAAGATTTTGAGATTAAGACTGCTGAACTTGTTGAAGATAGTGAAAAACCCGAGACTGAAATCTCGATGTCGGTCGACATCCACTTAGATGTCGGTCGACATCCACTTTCAGCAAGGATTTCGAGTTCTCACGACGAATGGAAATCAAGCACAACCGATTATGGTGTCAACGTCGATGGTGAATTGGCTAATGTCGACCGACACCAATCCAACGTCGGTCGAAATCAAAAGCGTGGGGAACCAGTTTCACCAACATCTCGTAGCATTGCTGAGGGAAAGGTTCAGGAGACAAGTCTATGAAGTCTCAGAAAGAATTTGATGAAGCTAGACACTTGGAAGTGATGTATAAGAATTGGAAGAGGATCCATAAGCTGGCACTTCACCCTATCCCTCTTGTGTGCAGAGATACTTGAAAAAGATGCTACCTATGGACGAGGTGTTGAAAGAGTGGGTAGTGGTGATTCCTAAATAAGTCAGTGACGTTTTGCTCAATCAGGTCCCCAAGAAGCTACCGGATCCTGGTATATTTGTGCTGAGTTGTTCCATCGATTCGAGGGAGTTTTGAGCACGGACGATAATCGACCGAGGTCGATTTCAGAGGTCGATTTGGTTCATAATGGTAGGTGTCGCCCGACATCGATGCCGATACTTCAGGCTCCTTGTCGCAGCAACGCGATGCTCAAAACCAATCACCTTGGCCTAGGATGGAAGAGAAGCGGTTCAAGCTTACTTTCTTCGAAGATGAGCCTTCAGTCGAAGCCAAGAAGAGAGCCTGTACCCATAGGCCGATTTCGGAGCTCTAGGACGATTACGACAGTATGTTCTACAACGCTTGGTGTGGCGTTAAGATTGAGCCTATAAGGCTTCCGTGCATGACCACTATGACTAAGATGAAGATACGGTCTGATGTCTTGAGAGTTATACGGACGATAGGCTTGGGTACGATCTGTACCAAGCCTTATGACATGCACGAGGAGCTAGTCCGACAGTTTATGGCAACAGTCCATGTCTACTACACCAATAATGTGGTAAGGAAGGCTTCCGAAGGAACATTGACCTTCATGGCTAAGGGTAAGAGGTACAGACTCAGCCTTCAGGAGCTCTGCGACATCTATGAGTTTGACAGGACGAGAGAGAGAGTTAGCTTGCCTAAGCACTAGTCTGATGTGCAGCTCTTCAGACTACTAGGCAGCTCTTCTAACTATCTGAGTTTATGCATCTTTATTGTTGTTTCTGATGAGATTTTGAGTGATCTAACACAGATAACAGGTGAGAAAATTGAGTGCTAACTCATGATCTTAACCACATACAGATTTCATACTCTGCATATGATGCTACGACCTCAGTGTCGGTCGACACTGGTCGTGTACAAGTTCAGATTTTTAACTCAAAAACTCTTCGGTTCCAATTTGATTTATACCGATCTTATACTACAATTGCACTGAGGACAGTGCAGTTTAAGTGTGGAGGAGGTGGTACTGACATTGTGTTTTGTTTTCTTAGAGAGTCAGTCCTTGTTTACAATAGTTTTCAAAATTGTTTTATTGAGTCAAAATCAGTATGAAACTGTGATTTTTTGAGGAATTTTTCGAGTCAACAGGAACTAAGTGACCATTGGACAGACTTTCTAGGAGCTCTATGACTGTTAGAAAACCCCAAACATATCAACCTATCAAGGACACCCACATCTAACCAGGTATTCAGAGGATCCATTACTAGTCTCACCTTAATCTTGACTATAATTTCTCACTTAGGGGCTTGGTAATCTTTGGGTCGGATTCCTCCAATGTGTTTGGCACAGCCTGTGATCCTGTCTAAAGTATGGTTTCTGATTTTCCCCTCCCTTGAAAGTAAAAAAAAAAGAGATAAAAACCGAGGACAAGCTAGTAGCTTCGAAGTGGTCACGAGAGTGGTAGAGGTGTATCCTTGGAAAGATCTAAAGTTAAACCCCAATAAAAAGGGAAGAGCACTGATAAAAAAAATAAAATGATACCCAGTGGGGAAAAATCAGTACTAAGGGAGAAAGGGAAAAGAAAGAAACCAGAAACCGACAGTTTGGTGGTCAGACACTGAATGGGTTGAGTCCATGTGTCTTTTGATTCGATACTCCCTCTGTGAGACCGCACCTAATTGTATACAAAGGCTAGTATGGTGAGCTTGAATATCCTAACTTGATTGTGGAGTTTACTTGGGACAGTAGCTAAGTGTGGGGGAAGTAAATTGTGGTCTTGAGTCCAGTAGGAAAGTTTTCAGTGGTTTACTAAGAGAATATGAATGCAAAAGTTGTTGGGATTATGTCCTGAAGTCACATTGTACTTATTCTAAAAATAGTTGTATTGTCGAGATCGGACAATTCATGCAATACTGGGTAGTCATAATGTTTTGCTAGAAACCGCTTATGACAAATGAGTTGTAACTCATTTCTAGTATCGTGTGAACCTAAAGGGTCACACACATAAGCAAGTTGGATACGCTTCTCTAGGGAATTGATCATTGGCATATGGTCCGATCAATGTGTATTGGATACACATTGAATTCGTGTGTTAAGAGGTGTGTCGATCGATGCCATTGGTGCAACGATCGACACAAGGTCGATACCGTAACTGATGTTACAGTTTGTACACCATGGGCCTATTTATAGGGGCCAGGTTACACGACCGAGAGAGAGAGCCGTCGCAGACAGTTTTTCTTGACAGAAAAACAGACCCTCTTCCTCGAGAAACACGTAGAGAATCCCAGGAGATCCGATCACCGGTACTAGCATCCCGGCGGATTCCAGCTTGCGTGCGTGTGGACTACGATAGAGGCGCAGCGATTGAGGCGCTCTAGATCTCGTTTACCTGCTCCAATTTCCGCTGCCAATCTCCAGGTAATCACGAGGTCAGTTCTTAGATTCAATCACCTAGACCCTGGATCCAAGGGATTCCCAACAGTGGTATCAGAGCCATAGGGTTTAATAGATTGTATCAGTAGCTTGGAATTCAATTAGAATGGTTTTTGATTGAATTGATGCTAGCTAGGATTCGTTTTGATAATAAGAATCTCGGATTTGTTAATATCGAAAACGAAGAACTGTGTTTTCGCACAGCATCGATCGATGCACTGGGTGTGTTGATCGATGCAGCGCGAAAACGGCAAAGCGGTTACTGTGTTTTCGCACAGCATCGATCGATGCACTGGGTGTGTTGATCGATCCAGCGCGAAAACGGGAAAACTGATTTAGGGTTTTCGCACATCATCGATCGGTGCACTGGGTGCATCGATCGATGCATCGCGAAAATGCAAAAGCAATTGTGTTTTCGCATAGCGTCTTGTGTCGATCGATGCGCCGTGAATTCGCCTAATTAGAGAATGGGTTTCGATTTAGAAATCGCACTGTGTCGATCGACACACTGGGTGCATCGATCGACACAGGCTGTGCGAAAGGATAGATCGGTTCAATTGGATTGAACCGGTTATCTCGCATGGTTATGTTGGTTTAATTCGATTAAAATTCCCTGATACCCTACTGTATCGGTCGACACAGGCTTAGAGTCGGTCGACACAGGCCTTGCGATTGGTTAATCGGTTCAATTGGATTAAACCGATTATCATGCTTGGTTAAGACCGAACATATCGGTTTAAATTGGATGAATTGGTTCAATTCGATTGAACTGATTATCCCAATTAGTATAAACCGATTGGTTAAGATCAGCTTGATCAGATAAGTCGGTTCAATTAGATTGGACCGGTTATCAAAACTATCTTCGGTTTAAGTCTATGTCGACCCTCACACATGGGTTGTGTCGATCAACATGACTGGTTCGATGAACCGGGTTAATTGAATTAACTGGTTATTGAAGTCCGGTTTTATTTGGTGGTGTCGATCGACAGACACAGTCTGCGTCGATAGATACAGTGCTCGGAATTCTGGTTATTGAACCTTGAATTTGCAGAAACCAAACCCGACCAAAACCTTGTTTAAAGCTTAGCTTCAATATGGTCAACTGTCAAGACTCATTTCGTTGTGTGATGTCTAGCCAAGAGCTTGGTGTCCACAATTACGTGAGTAAGGCAGGTAATAATGTTGATGGACTTGCAGTGCATTAACATCAACAATTACATGACCCAAGAGATTGATATGCTAACCTTTCAGAGTTTAGTTTCCTCAACTAAATATCAAGTAACCTTGATGTCTTGCCCAAATCTTATCTACTGTCAAGACTCGTGTCGTTTGTTGGATAGTCTTAGAGTCCTTGGTATCCACTGCAACATGAGTAAGGCAGGTGGTCATTGACAGACTTGCAGTGCAACTGTAAATGAGCACAAGACTAAAGAGATTGGTTTACTTGACTGGACTATCGAAAGTTCTGGGCCCAGAGACATCAGAGTGGATTAGACATAGTTTGTCTCATCCACAACCAAGAGTTGTACTGGGTACAATTAGCAATGATTTGCTTACCTAGATAACTAAAGTTTGGGTAATGGCGAGTCGCCTACTCAAATTTTGGTGAAGTATGGATCTTGGATCATTATATTCATAGAGGAAACATTATTTGAGTATAGTGCGAGTTTTCTTATTAGATAAGATTTCTCATCATATACATAACTAAATCGTTTTTCTTGGATTTCAGCTTATGCCTATGACTACTTTCTCGTTGCGATCCGTCCTTGAGAAGGACAACTTAAATGGATCCAACTTCCTGGATTGGTATCGGAATCTGAGATTCATTCTCAAGCAGGAGAGCAAGGACTGTGTCCTTGAAAAGGCTCTTCCAGAAAGGCTTGGGACCAATCGCTCGCATGCAGCATATAATGCTTGGAATAAGCATTACATTGATGTGGTAGATGTGCGTGGTCTGATGTTGGCCACCATGAACTTGGACTTGAAGAGTCAATACGAGAACATGGAGTCGCCGATAGAGATGATCACCAGCCTGAAACTGAAGTTTTAGGATCTGGCACAAGTTGAGAGATTCCAGATGGTGAAGTCTCTCACTGGGTACAAGCTACCAGAGGATACTCCAGTAAGTCCTCATGTCATTAAACTGATGGGTTACATTGATAACCTGGGGAGACTGGAATGTCCTGTCAGCTTAGAGTTGGCCACTGACATCATTCTGCAGTCACTGCCGTCAAGCTATGATAAGTTCATTAAGAACTATATCAAGAAAGGCTTGACGAAGACGTTGACTGAGCTGCATGGCATGATCAAAGAGGCAGAGCAAGACATCATAAAGGGTAAAAGATTTGAGAAATCTTGTGTTGGCAAGGGTAGAGGAAGGGCCATCCAGATTTGGAATCAGGATAAGTCTGTGTCATCTTATAAGCCCAAGTCAGACCCATCTGGTGTTAGAAAGTGCTTCTACTGCGATGAGTCAGGGCATTGGAAGAGAGATTGCATTAAATTCTTGGAAGATTCACAAGAGATGAAGGAAATGTATAGTACTTCTTCTCCAGGTATTGTGTTATTAATTCAAGTTCTACGTATGTATTGGATATTAGTTGTGGTACTGATATTTTGAAATATGCAGGACCTAAGCGACAGTAGAACATTGAAGAAAGGACAAGTGGAACTGCGTGTCTGGTTGAAGCAATGGTTGCTCCATGAGCCGTAGAGATTCTCCACTTGTAGGAGCCTTTCATACTTGGTTTTAGAAATTAAGTAATTGCTACTTTGTATCTGCCTTGTGCAGAAATGTCTTTCATCTTCTTGTAAAGAATTTGGATGTTTTTCATTTTGATAAAAGACAAGTTTTGTTCTTTAGATCTTAATGAAATATCATATGGTAGCACCCCGTTTGGAATGGGTTTTATATCTTAAACCAGCGTGAGTTTGAATATAACACAAATACTAAAAGTTTAAGTCTGATGACTCGAACTTGACTTTTCCTTGGCATAGTCGTTTAATCACATAAGGTGAAGCAGATTCAGAAGTTCCATAGTTTTGGGCTCATTTGATTATTAATCATTTGAGATATGAATTCTGTTCACTAGACCAAATGACTAAGCCCCCTTTTAGCAGAGCTAAAGGAAACGGACCAGAGGCTTATTGGGCTTTACACATACTGATATATGCGGCCTAACGAGCATTAGTGCCAAAGGAAATCTTCTGTACTTCATTACCTTATTGATGGCATCAATAAGTACAGATGTGTTCATTTGATGAGACACGAGCAGGAATCCCTTGAGGAGTTCCAAAATGAAGTGTAGAACCGATTTGACAGAAGTATTGAGATCCTTGATTGAATCGCGGAGGAAAATACTTGAGTCAAGAATTGGGTGATCATCTAACAGAATGAATCGGATCTTATTAGATATGCTCCGATTGATGATGAGTCACAGGAATCTTCCATAATCATTTAAGAATACGTTCTAAAATGTCTACGTTTACGCTGAATAAGTTTCTGTCAGAATCAGTGAAAAACACCACATTGGATGTGGACTGGGTGATTTCCAAATTTGTTTTTCTGATTAATTGGGATTGCAAGGTTTGTGTAAGACAGTAGTCAACAAACAAACTTGAACCCATATCTGATAAGTTCTACCTCGCTGGTTGTCCTAGTGAAACCAAGGCTTGCTACTTTTACGACCAATCCGAGGACAAAGTTTTGTTGTTCGGAACTGTATCTTTTGAGAAAGATCATACTTCCAAAAGGAACAGTGGGAGTAAAAGTACACATCGAAGAAATTCGATAAACACATGAGGCTGCTCAACCTGTTGAGGAAGAGCAGCGGTGAGATCTACAAAGTGCTGTAGAATCTACACCTGTGGAGCCCGAAATTCGCAGATCCGAAAGGATCCGTCACTAACTCGAGAGTGATTTCTCGTAGTCAATTGTCGTGATCTATTGATCATTGAAAAGTGACGAGCATGCGAAATTCAAAGAAGCGATGGTGAGCCCCAACTCCGAAAAATTAGCTGGGTATGCATGTTAGCTTCATCGATCCATTTCTGGATTGAAGCAAACATCTTGGGGTTGGAATCAACATTCTGATAATGTGGTCAAAAGTTTTGACTTGATCAGAAAGAAAAGAAACCATGCGGTTACAAGAAGACTAGTGGGAGCGTAATTGCATTTCTCACACTGTATGTAGATAACATACTTAATTTCATAAATGACGTTCCGGCGCTAAAGCCTTGTCAAGATTTGGGTCGGAAGTCAAATTTAACAATAGACATGGGAGAAGGCCGTAAAATTTCTTGGAATAAGGATCCATTGGAATGGATCAGAAAGGCTAATTGGATCATGTCAAAATCCTTATGTTAATAAGGTATTGGACAGTTCAAATGTGCTTGATTCCAAGAATGGCTTCATACCAAAGGTCTTATGGTAACAATATTAGCAAGATGAAGTGTTTTGAACACTGGCTGAACTAATACTGATGAGTGTGATTCCTAATGCTGCTGCAATAGAATCCATCATGAATGCCATATTTTGCGCTCGTCTAGATGCAGCTTACGCATATAGCATGACGAGAAAATACCAATATGTTCCGGTAATAGTCACTGAGCAGTTACCAGAAATATCCCAAGTGTTTGAGAAACACTAAGGATAGGTTCGTGGTGAACTAAGGAAGTGACGAACCGGTTGAAAGTAGTTAGACGGACAAAGATGATTCCCGGTTCCCACCTGGTTATGTCTCTTTGTCTGAATAGCGGTGCTATCTGTTGGAAAGGCTCCAAGTAGTGGACCGTAGAATAGTGCTTTTATCTGAATGGCGGTGTGGTTTGTTGGAATTATTTCAAGCAAAACACCGCAGTCTCTCCCACAACCTAAGCACGGAATTCATTCTGTTGCTGTAGGTATAAGATATCTGAAGAGATGATCTTGATTTTAGTGGGAGCAACTTTAGTTATGTTATAGTCTTTACATAGACATGCTATGGTAGTGTTTATGTAAGTCTAACTGACATCGGTATTATTTAATTATTGAATAATTAAGTAATGGTCCCAAAGTACTTTATGGTCATCATATAGGTCATCAATTTGAGGACTTGATCATGAAACCCTATAAGTAAAAGATGACATAAATTATGATTGTCCCTAGTCAAGGTTATTGAAGTGGGGCACCAATAACCGCGCGAGACTAGTATGTGAGGTGACTGTTGGACTAAGTTTCATGGAGTCAATGATATGATTATCACAGTCAGTCACATAGATATATGTTGGTTAACATATGATCGGACATGACCCGCTTAATGAGAACTCCACAGGATAGTTACATCAGTGTCATGGGAGGTTCTCATTACGACTATAGAGTATAGTCCTTAGACCTGAGTTCATCATGCTTTCTAGCATATGAATTGGTGAGTTTTGACCTTGTCAAACGTAGTTCCGTAACTGGCGGCTATAACGGCATTGCTTATGCGTATCATGAAGTATGTGTAGAAACAGGGATGGAACAAGATGGGATTTATCCCTCCTGGATAACAGGAGATAAATATCTCAGGGCCCATCGAAGATTTGATACTGAGAAAATGCATGGCCGTGCTCAAACGAGGTGATTGTCAGTCGTTTGTTTTATCAGTATAAATCAGGAGTTCGATGAACATGATGTTGGCTATAATAAGGATGACACAGTCTCTTGCCTTATGCCATATCGAGATATAGAGACGAAAGGGATTATGGGAATAGGTGATTCCAGTACAAGTGGGAGATTGTTGGGATTATGTCCTGAAATCACATTGTACTTACTCTAAAAATAGTTGTATTGTTGAGATCGGACAATTCATGCAATACTGGGTAGTCATAATGTTTTGCTAGAAACCGCTTATGACAAATGAGTTGTAACTCATTTCTAGTATCATGTGAACCTAAAGGGTCACACACCTAAGCAAGTTGGATACGCTTCTGTAGGGAATTGATCATTGGCATATGGTCCGATCAATGTGTATTGGATACACATTGAATTCGTGTGTTAAGAGGTGTGTCGATCGATGCCATTGGTGCAACGATCGGCACAAGGTCGATACCGTAACTGATGTTACGGTTTGTACACCATGGGCCTATTTATAGGGGCCAGGTTACACGACCGAGAGAGAGAGCCGTCGCAGACAGTTTTTCTTGATAGAAAAACAGACCCTCTTCCTCGAGAAACACGTAGAGAATCCCAGGAGATCCGATCACCGGTACTAGCATCCCGGCGGATTCCAGCTTGCGTGCGTGTGGACTACAATAGAGGCGCAGCGATTGAGGCGCTCTAGATCTCGTTTACCTGCTCCAATTTCCGCTGCCAATCTCCAGGTAATCACGAGGTCAGTTCTTAGATTCAATCACCTAGACCCTGGATCCAAGGGATTCCCAACAAAAGTTCCTAGGACGAAATGAGTTTCTGAGTTTTCAAACCTCTTTTCTTGTGCTTCAGTTCTTTACTTGCTTGAGGGCAAGCAAGAGCTAAGTATGGGAGAATTGATATATCATGGTTTTTCTAGGTTTTCAACCATGATATAGTTGTATATATTGAGTCTTTAACCTAGTTTTTAGAGTCTATTAAGTCTTCTACAGTTAGGCTTGCGTTTGGAGCAAAGAGCAGGATTTCAGGACATTTCTAGCGCTTTGTGCAACGAGCTGAAGTTGGTTTCTCGACCACGATGGAGTGTCGACCGACACTGCCTTTGATGTCAGTCGACACTGAGCGCGACAGAACAATATCCGAGAGTTGAAGATAAGTTCTGAAGATTTGCAGAATTACCCAGAAGTTTCTCCTAATTCTAACCTGACCCCAAAACGTGTTTAGAGAGTTTTAATTAGGTTTTCAGACTCATTTATCTTTGATCTTGTTCTTACTTTTGTTCTTGCTTCTGAGATTGAGAGATTTTAGTGTTGGGGCTGATTCTTGCTACTTGTAACTTTGAGAGAAGGATTTCGAATCCCTTTATCTTTATATATTCAGTCTTTTGGTTTTCCATTCATGATGTGTTGTTTAATCCATAATATGTCTGAGTAGTAACCTAGTTAGATTTAGAAATTCTCATAAAGGTTTATGCTTGTTTGATAACTGACTAATTAGGATTCACTATGTAATCGTTCATCACCTAAGTTGCGCTTAAACACTGAATTCTGGACTGATCACCTAGGGTTTAGATCTGAGATAATTGACAATAACACGAGAGTGTGAGTTATAATCTGAATAAACTTAGTGTGAGCAATTTGACTAGGTACAAAGAGATTTGGCTTAGGAGAATTGTGAACCGATAGAACCTGTCCTTAATGCTTGTTAGATATATAAATTATCTCAGCGAGAGTTGGATTGTTTAGCATTGTGTTTCTAGTTCTTGAACTGTGCTTAATCTGAATCCTGTTAGTTAAGTATCTAGCACTGCATAATTCCCGAGAACTTCCTACGTCTGACGCCTTTCTCTTATTGAAAACAACTTCTTGTATAGTTGCTTTTGCTTACTGCTTTCTCTGGATTTGGTTTAGCTTAACTTGACAGCATATAATCTATCGTGTGACCGTGAGTCCATGTGGATTCGATACCCTAAGTACTACATTCGCTTATTTGTGCACTTGCAGTAGAATAGAGATATAACTTGACCATGTCAACTGCAACGAAACACAAAATGATTAGCACAATCTTAATAAATTTTCTACCATACCCATTTCCCCGGATTGACGGACGCGACCGGATTCCTAACGGTTGCCTTGGCGACACATTTTGACTCGATAAAACATTAAAAATTTAAAAAACCAGAATTTTCGAACCCATGACGAACCATGCTCTGATACCACATTTTTGTAACTCTCCCTTCCCATTTTCCGCTGACCGGCGAGCTAATCGGCCAATAATCAAACAAGAACATGACCAATTGAACCCGAGCATTCATATGAGAAGAGTTTGTCACAATACGAAAGCCAGAGACAGTCCGGTTTGAGACAAAGGCTCGAACCAAACCACCTTTGACTCCGTTTACCTCGTTTCCACGATACGAGGCTTTTCAGTCCGTACCGCTTCCACGAGTTTTGTTCGGTTCGGACTAAACCGTATATCAGCAAATTATTCCGTTTTTATTACTTTGAAAAGATAAATCTTATTCATAACAATATACGGCCTAATACAAAACATTTAGCGGAACGTTCCACGGGAACACTTAGCTACCCCACGGTAACTAAAACCTCCCACGACTCTTAGACGAAAACACAAAGTCCTACGGCTAGGACACCGTTCTCTGTCCATCGATACGCGGTAACTCAAGTTACCCCCGACAACCAAAGTTTTCATGCAGTCCGGTCCTAGGATGCGACCCCGTATTCTACGGACCACACACCTATAGACGTCACTCCATGGGTTAACACCTGCCAGAACGTATACCGAAGGTACGTGAACTGACCAGGTTCTCAAGTCCCGAGGATCCAATCGGGCAAGAAGTACCAGAACGCCATATCTAGACTTCCGGGATCTAGCGCGCCCTATAGAGTCCTATAACAGTAATGTAAACAAGCAGACTCACTGGGACTCTATCACGCAATACCAACAAGGTTAACTAGAACCACTATCACAATCCCCAATCAATCCCGTCCCGCAAGTCCTATCATCAACCTCCACATCACCCGACCTTACACTTACCCAGTTCCGCACCAGAGTAAGTGTCTGTCAGTACAGTCTACTCGGTCCAACACCGAAGTAGATACACAAACAAGCAATCAACAGTCTACTCGGCCCAACACCAAAGTAGATACACAATCACACAAACAACAGTCTACTCGGTCCAACACCGAAGTAGATAAACAATCACACAAGCAAACAACCGTCTACTCGGCCCAACACCGAAGTAGATACACAATCACACAAGCAATCAATCACAACACCAAACAAACAATGATTTAGGTTTATTAGTCTTTTACTATTTCATTAACCTTTACTCATTCAATCCCTAACCTTTACTCACATTCAATCCGCTACCTTGGGATTAGTGGATTACTAATCCCGTAGATGGCCCATTAGTCACACCACTTCCTTTACTTATTACTTCCTAAGTATCTTTTAATACGTCCTCGATCTGTCGGTTTAGAGTTAGTAAGATTAATAACTCCCGACATCTCATTATTCATTAACCTTCATTCATTACTCTTAATTTCGACTAACTAACCCACCTCGTTATTATATTCTAGGTGTGTTATGTCATTTAACCGTATTTTAATCAACTCATACTTTCCCATATATAGATTCCTTTAGATACGTTCTTAAATACTTATATATGCATATACGGCCTAGCATGCCGTTCTATATGTATGCATCACCCAATCAAGCAATCAACAAACTATCAATCAATTAAAGCAACATCCAGTCAAGCAATCAACGAACTATAAACGATTACGGAAATAATCAAACTAGCATGCATCCCTTACACTAACCATCTCATTGATTAACCGAGTTATTAAATCAACCTAGCCGTTCTAACCAATTCAATCAATCGGGTATGCAACCCAAACTACGGTTTATCAATTACGGATCTATATGATCTTAACTAAATGCAACACACAAGTATCCGACTCACAGTGTTATTATGACGACGAACAGACGGATTGACGGACTAGCGGAAAAACGAGACCCGACACGAACCCGACGCTATCCCGAACCTTCCCCGAACCTCCGTTGCTTTGACCCAACCTTGACCCGCACTTGACCGCAACGTTGACCGAATGATTCTTATCGAGCCTCCGGACCATTTTCTCTCTCATCATTTTCTCTTTCCTCCGGTTCTCTCTCTTTCCTCCGGTTCTCTCTCTTTCTCTTCTGATTATCCTTCATATCTCTCTTCTTCTTGTCTCACACATCATCTTCTTCTCCATCTCTCTCTCTCTTCTTATTCAATCTTCATCTTCTCTCTCCTTCACGCCTCTCTCTCTCTCTTCTTCTCTTTCTTCTTCCTCCTCCGGCTTCTTCTTCTCTTCCTTCTCCGGCTTCTTCTTCTCTTTCTTCTCTTCCTCCGGCTCCCTCTTCCTCCTCCTTCTCCTCCTCCTCCTCCTTCTTCTTCTCCTCCTTCGGCTTCTCCTCCTCCGGCTTTTTCTCCTCCTCCTTCTCTTCCTCCGGCTTCTTCTTCTTCTTCTTCTTCTTCTTCTTCTTCTTCTTCTTCTTCTTCTTCTTCTTCTTCTTCTTCTTCTTCTTCTTCTTCTTCTTCTTCTTCTTCTCCTCCTCCTCCTCCCACGCCTTTCTTCCTCTCCTTCTCTTCCTTTTCTCTTCTTTGTTGTGTTTTTGTTGGTGTGGTGAGAATGAGATGTTGAAACCCCCTTTTATCGCAAAATGAGATTCATGCCTTCTTGACGCATGTTTGGACACATGTCTCTTCCTTTCTCTAGCTGATGCCACGCCCTGCCACTTGTCTCTCCCTTCTCCTACTGCTGCCACACCATTCAGCCAAGACTTGGTGAGCAAGTCTCTTCTTCTCTTTTTTTTTTCTTTTCCTTTTCTTTACATAATGGGCTAAAAACCCATCAAGATTAAAACCCATGAACTCTTCTTATTCCCTCCTTAGTAGCCACGTGAATGGGCTTCTAGATGAAGGTATTTTCATGCAATTTGGGCCAAAACCTATTTGTTGATTCTTTGATGTTTTGTTATAAATCCAAACCCATTATTCTTCTCTTTGTTACTTCTTCACAAGTTCATGAACCTTCTATAAGAGATAGGTGGCTCCATCATGGAAATACCACATGTCACTGATAAGTGTTTTATGACCAATTAGATTGCTCCAATCACTCCGTAGAAGCTCATATCCCCGATTCCTCCCGATGTTTCGGGTTATCCGGTTTTGTGTTTAATATTTTAAAAACTCTTTGGATGCTTATATAAATCCACCAAGCCTCATTATCAGATTCTAGATGATCTTAGATGAATTTAGAAATTTGAATCACCTCAAACGGACAATCGTAGCTCCGGTTATAGATAGTTTTGTCGGTTTTATCGGTTTCCTTTCCCAATAATCCAAAAAACCCATATACGGTCCGTTTCCACCATTCTTGGTCTTCTAAATGTTTTCTTTCTTTAAAAAATAACATTTGGCCCGTCTTAGCTTCCGGCTTACTGATATACCATGGATTTTAGGGCATTTAACCATGGTATATGTCTTATTTATCGAGTCTATTACTACGTTTTAGAGTCATTTCAGGTGTTTAACATGTCTAAGTACTTTTGGAGCTGAATTGGAGATTATGGAGCTTTTTGGAGCATTTTGGAGTTTTGACCCGAGAGAAGAAGTCACTGCCCAATATTTGACATCTGCATCGATCGACACACCTGTGGCAACGATCGATGCATACGGGAGTCAAACACTCTCGACGAGTTATGAAGATATTGGATATTGCACTTTTGCCCAGAAGTTCCTGATATTTACAAAGAAGCCCCAAAATGTGATTAGCATTATAATTAGGTTTTACAGCCACTTGTTAGGCTAAGTTTTATTCTAAGCTTTTCTTTGAAAGAGATTAGGAGATTTTAGGGCTGGTTTTGTTCTCGAAAGAGACTGACTT
This sequence comes from Orychophragmus violaceus, assembly GCA_030180135.1. Classification (NCBI taxonomy): domain Eukaryota; kingdom Viridiplantae; phylum Streptophyta; class Magnoliopsida; order Brassicales; family Brassicaceae; genus Orychophragmus; species Orychophragmus violaceus. The sequence continues at coordinate 7,927,323 of CM058231.1, read as the reverse complement.
CGAACCCCTGTTCTTATTCTTTTGATTGATTCATGATATCTTTTTTGACTATGTTTTCTGTTGTGATTGCTATGTCTGAGTAGATCTCTTGTTAGGTTTGGGATTCTCATTAGGGATTCGAAGGAATGTTCGATTAACTGATTTATTTAGATTCACCATCTAGTTCTTCATCTAATCTGTTCTTAACGCTTAATCTGAACTGGCCATTTAGATTATTGATTTTAGGTTGATTTACACAACGACGTTTGGTTTATTTAACTAGATCTGATTTAGGTGAGCAACTTATCTATTCGCAAAGAAATTTGATTTAGAGAAGTTGTGAACAAACGAACTTGGGATTAATGCATGTCTAGAACTCTAGGATTCGCAACGAAAGTTGGTCTGCTAGGTTGTTAGATATAGATAATTATCGCAGCGAAAGATGGTTAGTTTTACCTTCGTGATTCAAGTTCAAGAACGCTATAGATTGAATCCTGATTGTTTGTTAATCTGATTTCCTGATATCCAGAGAAATTTTCGAAACCTAACGCCTTCGTTTGATTGCTTACATCCACCTCGCTTGATCTGTTTACTTGCTATTTTGTTTACTGCTTTACAATCTTCTCCGCTTAGCTTAGTTCGAATTGCTGATAATCTATTGTGTGACCGTAGTCCTTGTGGATTCGATACCCTAAATACTACATTGATATTACTGTGCACTTGCAGTTAGTATAGGGATTAATTCTTGACCTATCAAGTTTTTGGCGATGTTGTCGGGGACTCTTTGAGTTTGCCGATAGATTCAGTATTAGGATTTAGACTAAGCATTTTTTATTTTATTTTATTTTATTTTTCTTGTTCACTCAAGTTCTCGTCTTTTGGTGTTTTGCAGGAATCGCCCTGCATCGATCGACACGGTCCTGTGTGTCGATCGTCACATCTTCGAGCTTGCATCGATCGACGCTTCTATTGCATCGATCGACACAAAGCGTAACCAGTGATACCGAGAGCTTGAGCACTTAGCAGGTTTTTCTTAATGGAGCATGTGATTCTGATTCACGGTGAAGACGGCATTTTACGAGACTAAGAGGGTCATATATGCAACGCGAAGGGTCAGAAACTGGATGGGGAAGGAAACCTCATCATACCAGAATACTACGCATTGGTTGGGCAGATAGCTGAGATGAGAGACAAGATTGATTCTATCCACGGCATCCTACTTTGGAAGAGACAAATCCGAGCTGATGCAGAAGCTGAAAAGTTTGCAGAGGTCAATTATATAGCTGGAGCTGATTATCATGGACAGACATATGGAAATCAGCAGAGACAAGGTTCTAGTTATGCTCCGAGATCAAGAGGTTATGGTTATTCATCTCACCAAGCACCTCCTGCACCTACACATAAGAGCAGATTGGAAGCCATGATGGAGCAGCTTCTTGAGGTACAACAGCAGACCGCTGCATCTTCCAACTCGAAGATTGATGCCTTGTACACTGATTTGAACGGGAAGTTTGAGTCCTTGAACGCTCATATAAAGCTGCTGGATACACAAGTGGATCAGATTTCAAGTTCTGTCAAAGGGAAGAATGCCCAGCATGCTCATGACAATGCTATCTCAGTTCAGGATGAACATAGACTGGATCAGGGATCATATCTCGAAGTTAAGACTATGAAAATCATGGAAAACAGAGAAGAATCCGAGATTGAAATCCCTGAGTTTGAGAGTTTCGACGGGCCAGACTCAACCGAGATTGACATGGGTCTTTTGGTAAAATCAGTCAGTGTTAATCGACACCCTTGTAGTGTCATGGACACCCACATGAGAGCTTGGACAGTTCAGATTGATAATGGACCAAGCCAAGGAGAGAAATTTGAGTTTGAGACTGCTGAACTAGTGGGAGAAGCTGAAATACCCGAGACTGAAGCTGGAAGTCGAGATGAACTACTTGCATCGATCGTTGCACCAAGCGCGTCGATCGTTGCAGACCGTGAAGAATCAGCCTCACTTATTTCTCATGGAGTTGTTAAGGAACGGGTCTTCAAACCTCCAATACCATTCCCAAAAATTCCTAAAAGGTCTAAACATGAGCAAAATGTAGTCAAGTGCATGGTAGTGGTGGATAAGAAGATGAATGAAACTCCACCTTCGCGAGTTCATCCTTGTGTGTTGGGATATGCAAAGAAGATGATTTCCACTGACTATCATTTGAAAGATGAAGTTCGGATTGGTGGAAGTACATCGTCTGATAGTGGAGAGAAGAAGATGGTGGTTCCTCAAGAATCTACTCTAACATCTTCAGAGCCTATAACTGCTCATAAGCGGAAAGCTTCGAACATCAGATCTCCACCAAAGCACATGTATAAAGCTTCTAAACTTAAACCTCCTGATCAATCAGCTTTGAATACAGGGAAATGCTCTACACCACCCAAGCTTCACTCCCGCCCTGGATCTCTTCCTACGTTCCTTGGACGATCTCATGCTGATACTGCTTACACACCGCCATGGATGAAGAGGCATTCACAGAGACATTCCAAGTCTCTGTTGAAACCCACATGAGTCTGATCTGTTCCAATAAGTCAAGCTAATGACTTAAAACAAGCACTGAGTGGGAGGCAACCCACTGTTAGGTTTTAGTGTTTTTCTTATTTACTTTTGATGTTTTTCTTAGGATCTAACGTTTTGGTTTTGTTTTTGCTAAGTTTTTAATACAGAACACTGTCTGGAGATGTGTGACGATCGTTGCGGTCCTGTGCAACGGTCGTTGCAAATGGTTCAATTGCAAAATTAAGGTACGCGTGCTAAACCGGAATCGATTTGGTTCAGCAGCAACGATCGATACACATCCGCAACGATCGTTGCACTCGTGAACCAGGTAAGTACTTTAAACTTTTTCTTTCTTCTCTTCTTGCCTAATTCGATTTGTCCGTACAAGAAATCGCTCACTCTCCTAAATCACTCAAATCTTCACCATTCTCTTCGATTCAAAGCTTGTTTTAACCGATTTTACACTCTCTATCAGTTTCTATAACCCAATCACAACAATTTCAAGGTAATGTTACTCAAAACCATCAATTTTGAGATTTGATTCTAGGGTTTAGAAATTAGAGATTTATGGCTTTAAAATGGTGATTTCGTGTTGACATAGACTTGATTCAGGATGCTTAACGATGAACTTATATTGCATGTATGGTTGTGATTGATCTTTGATGCGTTTAACAGATTTTGAACGACTGCAAAAATCGCCTTGCAACGATCGATGCACTAGTGCAACGGTCGTTGCACTGCGATTTTAGGGATTTATTCGACACTGTGGAATAACCTTGCAACGATCGATGCCTCAGTGGAACGGTCGTTGCTTCGCGATTTCACAGAGAGATGCCTCAACTACATCTCATCACCCTCCGCCAGTTGAGTAGTTTCATCGAGACTCAGAACCTCCTGCGGACTATCAGAGAAGTCGAGAAGCCATACGGGCACCTTGGCCTAGAGCGGATAAGACGCTGATTTTTACAGATAAGGTCTGGGATATGGAGATTGATCAGTTACTTAAGACTGACACGTTCACGGAGAGGCCATTACTTGACCATTGGGACGAGTTTGACACATTACTCTACAATGGTTGGTGTGGTATGACGCTTAAGCCGACCAAGTTTGCGGATTATTCGACTTGTAAGAGTCTAGGCATCGATGAGCAGGTTCTGACATTGTGTAAGGGCATTGGTCTAGGACAATGCCTATACAGCCATACGAGTTGTATCCTGATTTGGTCAGACAGCTTCTAGCCACTTGCAGAGTGATTTACCCTGACCCAGAGAGCAGGAAGGCTTCAAGAGGTTTCTTTACCTTCATGTGCTTAGGAGTCAGGTATCGGATTCCCCTTCTTAATATCTGTAGGATTTATGGATTCAGCACTGAGCCTGCGCGTATTGGTATGTCTCTTGAGTGGAATGTTCCAGAAGCTCAGTATTTCTGGGAGTGTATTGGCAATGGTCGGTATAACTCGAGGACGACGAAGCTGATCCAGGTTAGGCATCCTGTTCTCAGATATGTCTTACGCATCTTGGGATGTACTCTGTTGTGCAAAGCTGAAGCCAATAAAATGCGTAAGAATGAGCTGGAGATGTTATTCATAGGACTGAGAGAGCATTTTGAGGAGACTGATCTGAGAGATCCCACAGAGGACTCAACTTGGGAGCTGTATTTGCTCATCACTTGTGCGGTCTGCAGAAGAAGTGATATGCTCTAGAAGTTTTAATCCTATACTAACTGCAAGTGCACAGTGATGTAGTTGTAGTACTTAGGGTATCGAATCCACAGGGACTCCGGTCAACGATAGATTAAGAACAATAACGATTAAACTAGGAGAAAAGCAATATGGGAAAGCAGTAAATAAAACAGCAGAAAAGTAAATAGATCGGTTTGTAAACAGAAGGCGAAGGCGTCAAGTCTAGGGAATTCTCAGAAAATCAGGAACACATGCAATCAATCAATCAGGATCTAATATCTTAAATCTGTTCTAGAACTCGAATCACAGAAGTATAAGAAACCAACTTTCGTTGCGAATCCTATCTATGTCTAACAACCTAGCAAACCAAATTTCTTTGCGAGTTCTAGAGTTCTAAACAAGCATTAATCACGAGTTCGTTCGTTCACAATTCCTCTAAACCAAATTTCTTTGCGAGTAGAACAAATTGCCCATCTAGGTTCTTTCTAGCTAATTAACCAACTGTCGTTGTATCAATCAACCTAACATCAATAATCTAAGTGGCCAATTCAGATCAAGCATTAAGAACAACCCTAGATGAAGAACTAGTAAGTATGAATCCCTACAGATTGATCAACCTATAATTCCACAAAATCCCTAATGAGAATCCCTAAACTTAACAGGTAATCTACTCAGACATGTTCATCGAAACAGAAAACATCATGAATAGAAAACCAAATATTATAAAATCAAATAAAGAAACTGGGGTTCGAAATCCTCTCTCTTTCGAGAGCAGGATCAGCCCCTAACTCTCTCTCTGAGTAAAATAAAGCGTAAGTAAAGCGTAGCCTAAACAATGGCTTAAAAACCCTAATATAATGGTCTAGAGTCGGCTGGGGGCCTTTTTGCAAGTCTGAGAAGTTTCTGGGCAAAAACTGTAATTTCTCCAAAATGCAGATTTTTGGGCGCAGAACTGCGTCGACCTACTGCGTCGACCACTGCATAACTGCGTCGATCGTTGCACTGCGAAAACGCAGCCAGTGAACTCTGTGAAATCTCTAAATAGTGCAGAATTCCTCCAAATGCTCCCAAAATGTCCAATTAGGCTCTAGATGTCCTTAAACCTGTAAAACACCTGAAAAGACTCCAGAACACATAGATAGACTCGATAACAAAGATATATACCATGGTTAAAATCCTTAAAATCCATGGTATATCAACTCCCCCACACTTAAGCCTTGCTTGCCCTCAAGCAAGTAAAGAACCTAAGCATAAGAAAAGAGGTTTGAAAACACAGAAACTCATTTCGTCCTAGGAACTTTCGCATTCACATTCAATTAGTAAACCACTGAAAACTTTCTTACAGAACTCAAGATCACAATATACTTCCCCCACACTTAGCAACTGTCCCAAGTAAACTCCACAATCAAATTAGGACATCCAAATTCACCACACTAGCCTCTGTATACAATTAGGTGCGGTCTCACAAAGGGAGTATCGAATCAAAGGATACATGGACTCAACCTATTCAGTATCTGCTCACCAAACTGTCGGTTTCTGGTTTTTTTCTTTTCTCTTTCTCCCTTAGCAACTGATTTTTCCCATTGGGTATCAATTTTTTTTTTATCAGTGCTCTTCCCTTGTTACTGGGTTTAACTTTGGACTTTTCCATGGATACACAAGAGGTAATAGGGGTCTCTATCACTCCCGCGACCACTTCGAAGCTATTAGTTGGTTCTTTTCCATAGATACACAGGAGGTAATAGGGGTCTCTACCACTCCCGTGACTACTTCGAAGTTCATAGCTTATACTCGGTTTTTATCTCTCTTTTTTTTTTTTAACTTTCAAGGAAGGGGAAAATCAGAAACCATACTTTGGAACAGGATCATAGGCTGTGCCAAACACATCAAAGGAATCCGACCCAAAGATTACCAAGCCCCTAAGTGAGAAATTAAAGTCAAGATTAAGCGCGAGACTAGTAATGGATCCTCTGGATACCTGGTTAGATATGGGTGTCCTTGGTAGGCTGACCTGGTTGGGGTTTTCTAATAGTCATAGAGGTCTTGCAAGTCTGTCCAATTGTCACTTAGTTCCTGTTCAAGCGAAAATTTTCCTCGAAAAATCATAGTTTCATACAAGTTTTGACTCAATAAAACAAATTTTGAAAAACCAAAGACTGACTCTAAGAAAACAAAAGCGTGCGTCAGTAGCTTCCTCCCCCACACTTAAACTACACTGTCCCCAGTGTAATCAAAGCATGAGCTCGGTGAAAACAAATAATCAAATTGAAAAGAGTATGGAATTCCAGAGTTACGTACCTCTCGTCGCACTGTGTCGATCGATGCTCAGGACCGCATCGATTGACGCAAGGCGCATTTGCTCGATTCATTTGTGTAATCGCACTGTGTCGATCGACACACAAGTTGTGTCGATCGATGCGAGGCGATATGACCTGTTCTCTCGGCTGAAAACACCAAAACGAAAAATCAAAGTGACAATGATCTAAAAATGAAAAATAAAAACGAAAACTGACTCTATAGTGGGTTGCCTCCCACTCAGCGCTTGTTTTTAGTCATTAGCTTGACTATGGGACAGAGATTTGACTCATGGCGGTTTCAACAAAGACTTTAAGTGTCTCTGTGAATGTCTCTTCATCCAAGGTGGCGTATAAGCATTCGGATCATGAGATCTCCCAAGGAACGAAGGAATAGAACCAGGGCGGTAGCGAAGCTTGGGTGGGATTCTGCGTTTTTCTGCATTCGATGGATTAGGAGGTTTAAGCTTAGATGATTTATGCCTTACCTTTGGTGGAAGTGAGATGTCTGGAGCTTTCTGCTTAGTAGCAGTTGCAGGTTTTGAAGATGTTAGCGCATGTTCAGAATGAACAGCCATCTTCTCCTCTCCAATAGGAATCTCTGATTCCACCTCAACACTGAAGATCTGTCCATCAATGGTGGCTCTCTGCTTCCTGTCCATCTTGAACTACAATGGTTTATCTCCCAGTTGGAGATCAGTCAGACCACATCTCACATCTATCTCAGCTCCAGCAGTTGCTAAGAAGGATCTACCAAATAGTAGAGGATCATCAGGCTCAATCTCATACTTCAGCACCACAAAATCTATTGGAATCAAGTAGTTCCCAACTCTGACATTAACATCCTCAAGAACTCCTTCTGGATACCTCTTTGATCGATCAACTAGGATAAGAGAGATCCTAGTAGGCTGGAAATCCATCAGTCCTAATTTCACAGCCACATAGTATGGTATGAGATTCACATCAGCTCCTAAATCACACAGAGAACGCTTGAATCTGTCCTTAGATATGGAACAGTCTAGCACAAAGGCTCCTGGGTCTGGAAGCTTCTCTGTAATCTGAAGCAGCTTCTTTTCAATCATTCTGATGCATTTAGCTTCGTCCAGCTCCTGTTTAGACAGTTTATGAACCTTAGGATATGGCCCATGGGGCTTACAGACTCGTTCTGGGACTGTTACAAGTCTCTGGTCACGTCTGCGTTCTGTGTTGATCGATGCAGTAGGTGTGTCGATCGATACAAGGCGATTTTGCACATATTCATCAGACGTACCGAGACTGTTTCGATCGATGCACGAGTTGTGTCGATCGATGCTTGTCTCAGACAGACATAATTCATCTAGGAAATCCGAGATTATGTCATCTTCTTCTTCCAGCAAGTCAATATCATCCCTTATGTTCACATCATTAACGGATCTGTTCTGTTCAGCTCTTCTAGCTTCATTTTGCCTTTGTACTGCTCCAGCTGTTTGTTGAACTTGTATGTCTAGCTTCTTCACATGTGTGCTCAAAGATTCAAACTTCCCATTCAGATTTTCATGCATAGCATCCAGATTCATGTCGAAGTCTACACCAGTCTTAGTCTGATCCTCTAGCAACAGCTTCATCATGGCTTCCATTTTGCTTTTATAAGCATTAGCAGCAGGAGATGTCTGATAAGAAGATGATCCATAGGTTCTCTGATAAGAATTACCTTGCTGAAAAGGTTTCTGATATCCAGCAGTCTGTCCATATCCAAAAGAGTTATGATTTCTTGTGAAAGCACTCTTCTGTCCACCATTAAAGAACTTATCACCTTGCTGATTACCAAACCTGTTTCCTTGGAATCCAGAGCCATTGATGTAGTTCAAATCCCTTTCTTGTCCTTCCAGTAACTGCTTCATCATACTTATCAGCTTATCAGATTGCGTATTTTGAGGAGGAGCAGGCTGATATGATGGAGATTCATAATCTCTGGTGAATGAATAATAACCATAGTCTATGCAGAATGAGTTATTCTGCTGATTTTCCAACATCCGTTCCATCATTCCCATCATCTTACGCGCTATGTCGATCGATGCAGAGTAGTGTCAATCGATGCAAGTGCGAAGATGTGACGATCGACACACAGGACCGTGTCGATCGATGCAGTGCGATTACAGGCGTACCTGAAACGCAAGAAACAAAAAGAAAAAAAAATTAGCAACCAAAAACAAAAACAAAAACGAAAAACCTAGTCTAAACCCTAAGTTCAAATCTATCGAGGACTCAAAAGAGTCCCCGGCAACGGCGCCAAAAACTTGATATGCTCTAGAAGTTTTAATCCTATACTAACTGCAAGTGCACAGTGATGTAGTTGTAGTACTTAGGGTATCGAATCCACAGGGACTCCGGTCAACGATAGATTAAGAACAATAACGATTAAACTAGGAGAAAAGCAATATGGGAAAGCAGTAAATAAAACAGCAGAAAAGTAAATAGATCGGTTTGTAAACAGAAGGCGAAGGCGTCAAGTCTAGGGAATTCTCAGAAAATCAGGAACACATGCAATCAATCAATCAGGATCTAATATCATAAATCTGTTCTAGAACTCGAATCACGGAAGTATAAGAAACCAACTTTCGTTGCGAATCCTATCTATGTCTAACAACCTAGCAAACCAAATTTCTTTGCGAGTTCTAGAGTTCTAAACAAGCATTAATCACGAGTTCGTTCGTTCACAATTCCTCTAAACCAAATTTATTTGCGAGTAGAACAAATTGCCCATCTAGGTTCTTTCTAGCTAATTAACCAACTGTCGTTGTATCAATCAACCTAACATCAATAATCTAAGTGGCCAATTCAGATCAAGCATTAAGAACAACCCTAGATGAAGAACTAGTAAGTATGAATCCCTACAGATTGATCAACCTATAATTCCACAAAGTCCCTAATGAGAATCCCTAAACTTAACAGGTAATCTACTCAGACATGTTCATCGAAACAGAAAACATCATGAATAGAAAACCAAATATTATAAAATCAAATAAAGAAACTGGGGTTCAAAATCCTCTCTCTTTCGAGAGCAGGATCAGCCCCTAACTCTCTTTCTGAGTAAAATAAAGCGTAAGTAAAGTGTAGCCTAAACAATGGCTTAAAAACCCTAATATAATGGTCTAAAGTCGGCTGGGGGCCTTTTTGCAAGTATGAGAAGTTTCTGGGCAAAAACTGTAATTTCTCCAAAATGCAGAATTTTGGGCGCAGAACTACGTCGACCACTGCATAACTGCGTCGATCGTTGCACTGCGAAAACGCAGCCAGTGAACTCTGTGAAATCTCTAAATAGTGCAGAATTGCTCCAAATGCTCCCAAAACGTCCAATTAGGCTCTAGATATCCTTAAACCTGTAAAACACCTGAAAAGACTCCAAAACACGTAGATAGACTCGATAACAAAGATATATACCATGGTTAAAATCCTTAAAATCCATGGTATATCAAGAAGCCATTTGATGGTAAGGATACTGAGTCATTAGGGAGTCTGCTACTCCCATTTTCAGGCATTGCAGGATTCCCTTAGAGGGTACGGAGTGTGATGACAGCAAGGAGTTCCTTGATTTTAGCCACCTGCAGAGCGCTACATGGCTGAAAGAGGGACGTGTATGGGTCTATTATGACCCTGCCACTACAAAGCGTGGTATAGATCTTCCTGCTGCTGGTCTGACACAGATTGATACGCTGGATGCCTTGAGATTCCAGCCTCCTATGAGAGAGCAGCACAGCGTTCCTACTATTGCCCATCCGCTGGGAGAGCCTTCTACATGAGCTTCTTCTTCTTCTGCGCCTGCACCAGAGCCTGCTGCACATGACATAGGCCCTTATCCTGCTCCATCAGTTCCTCTGGGAGAGATGTCTGAGACTGAGTGGAGAGAGAGACAGGACGGTATGCTTCAGAAGATTTGGGAGTTCATGCGTACCTGCACCTGTAGGAGGCAGCCACAAATTCATCAGCCAGGTCCTTCATGACGACGTAGACAGCGCTCTCCTGAGGTTTCCAGCGACACTGATCCTTATGCTGGGATAGATGACGAGTGAGAGTAGCGCATTTTCACACTACGGTTTTGTATTTTCTTTTCACTTTTTCATTTTGCATTTTTCTTTTGATTTCCTTAGGAAACTTATGTTTGGATGATGTGTTTACATTGAGACTATCAGTTGCTTTGATTTTGTCTGTTTGCAGTGTTTTCAGCTTGCAGGTTTGAAATTTGATGATTTCTTTCGGACTAACCTGCTAACTTGCTGACTGAACCGAGAATTCGCAGTGCGTCGATCGACACACTCGTGTGTCGATCGTCACAACACGAGAAATCGCATTGCAGCGATCGTTCCGGTCTTGAGCAACGATCGACTCATAACGCAAATCGCCCAGCAACGATCGACGCACTTTGTGCAACGGTCGATACAGGTGCGACAGAGGTAAAAATCAGACAGAACTCAACTCGTCCATTAACATTTTTCTTTTTCTTTTACCAACCCTTAGCTTGACACTACTGGAGACAGTGTGTTTTAAGTGTGGGGGAGGTAGTTACTGACTTTATCTTTCTGTTTTCTTAGAGTCAGTCCTGTTTTCAAAAAAATTGTTTTATTGAGTCAAAACGGTTTAAGTAAGAAACGATGAATTTTCTTGAAGATAACAGCACTTGCAGGAACTTAAGTGACCATTGGGATGAAGTTGCAGATGATCTATGACTATTAGAAAACCCCAACACAGATTAGCATACTGAGAACACCCACATCACTTCAGGTATCAGAGGATCCTTTACTGACTTCACATAAACAGAAAAATAATTTCAGAACTACCATATATCAATACGAAAAAATCGTTTTTAAAATAAATAAATAAAAAATCAAACAATTCTGGCGAGGACATCACGAGTGATTGGAGGCGGAAGTAAGAGGGAGAAGAAGAGTTCTGTGATGAAGAGATAGACATTGGTGTTACAGTGGAAAAAAGGAAATTTGTCTTCAAAGAAAGTAACATGCCGAGAGATGATAATTTTTTGAGTTGAAATCTCCAAGCATCGATAGCCCCTGTGATTTGAAGGATAGCCCAAAAAGACATAAGCTGTGGAACGAGAATCAAGTTTGTGAGAAGAAGTGGAGAGGAGATTAGGATAGCACAAACAGCCAAACACACGAAGGTGAGAGTAATCGGCTGGTTTGTTAAACAAGCGAGTGTAGGGAATTGTGTTCGAGGATGAAGGAAGAAGGTTGAGTGTATTGGTCGGAGTAAAGAGAGCCTCGACCAAGTAGGACCACAATACATGGGCTTTAACAAGGAGAGTTCACACCATGTTGTTGATAGTACGGAGCATCCATTCAGCACGGCCGTTTTGTTGAGAAGTATGAAGACATGAGAGGCGAATCTATGTTCCAGTCGATGCGAGATGATTGAGAAACTCTCGACTGGTGAACTCCCCGCCGTTGTCACACTGAAAAGCACTAATTGTTTTATTGAACAGATTATGAACAAGAGTAGAGAATTCTAGATATTTCTCAAATGTTTCGTGTTCCCTTTTCAATGAATAAACCCATATGTAATGAGTGTAATGATCAAGAAACAAAAGATAGTGTTTGAAACCGCTATTGCTCAACTCAGGTGAAGTCCAAATATCAGAGTGAATAATATGAAATGGTTCATTGACAACAAAGAATGGTTGTTGAATGTGTTTACCCAACTGGCACGCATGGCACAAAGTTGTCATGTCGGATTTATTACTTGAAAAAAAACCAGGAGAATTTAAAGAACGTTGAATAGAGACACCCGGATGACCGAGCCTGTGATGCCAGAGAGTGTTTCCCCAGAAGAGAACTAGAGGAGGGGTCGTTGGAGTAACCGATTAGAGTGGCCCGGAGCTGTCACATCGTAGCAGGAGTTTCCTGGTCCGCATATCCTTAACAGAGAAGCCAAATGGGTCAAAATCGTTAGAACATTGATTATCAGTAAAAAAGCGATGTACTAAAACAAGGTTTTTAATTATGGAAGGGCAGACAAGAACGTTATGAAGTGATAAAGCACGAGATGCACAAGGAAGGGTACAAGTACTGGATTTTGTGACATGCGCAAACGATCCGTTACCAACTAACACATATGGAGTCATGCTCGAATTAATAACAGAAGTTAGCTCCCCCACACTTAGCTCTTGCTTGCCCTCAAGCAAATAAAGAACCAAAATATAAGAGAAGAAGTTTGAAAACACAGAAACTCATTTCGTCTTAGGAACTTTCGCATTCACATTCACTTAGTAAGCCACCGAAAACTTTCCTACAGAACTCAAAACCACAATGTACTTCCCCCCACACTTAGCAACTGTCCCAAGTAAACTCCACAATCAAGTTAGGACATCCAAATTCACCACTCTAGCCTCTGTATACAATTAGGTGCGGTCTCACAGAGGGAGTATCGAATCAAAGGACACATGGACTCAACATATTCAGTGTCTGACCACCAAACTGCCGGTTTCTGGTTTCATTATTTTCCCTTTCTTTCTTAGCAATTGATTTTTCCCATTGGGTATCATTTTATTTTTTTTATCAGTGCTCTTCCCTTGTTACTGGGGTTTAACTTTGGACTTTTCCATGGATACACAGGCGGTAATAGGGGTCTCTACCACTCCCGTGACTACTTCAAAGTTCCTAGCTTATCCTCAGTTTTTATCTTTTTTTTTTTAATTCTCAAGGAAGGGGAATATCAGAAACCATGCTTTGGAACAGGATGAAAGGAATCCGACCCAAAGATTACCAAGCCCCTAAATGAGAAATTAAAGTCAAGATTAAAGTGAGACTAGTAATGGATCCTCTGAATATCTGGTTATATATGGGTGTCCTTGGTAGGCTGATCTGTTTGGGGTTTTCTAACAGTCATAGAGGCTCTGCAAGTCTGTCCAATGGTCACTTAGTTCCTGTTCAAGCGAAAAGTTTCCTCAGAAAATCATGGTTTCAAACAAAGTTTGACTCAATAAAACAATTTTAAGAAAAACAAAGGACTGACTCTAAGAAAACAGAAAGATGTAAGTCAGTACCACCTCCCCCACACTTGAAACACACTATCCCCAGTAGTGTGAAGCTAAGGTTCGGTAAAAAGAAAGAAAAATTGTTTGGATGAGTTAATGTTTGTCGGGTTTTACCTGTGTCGCTCCTGCATCGACCGTTGCACTAGGTGCGTCGATCGTTGCAGGGCGATTGCGTATGAGTTGATCGTTGCTCAGGACCGCAACGATCGCTGCAATGCGATTTTCGTGTTGTGACGATCGACCCACAGGACCGTATCGATCGTTGCATTGCGATTTTCTTCGAGAACAGTCAGCAAGTTAGCAGGTTAGTCCGTGAGAAATTGTCAAATTTCAAACCTGCACGCTGAAAATCAATGCAAACAAGCAAAATCTAAGCAAAAGATAGTCTCAAAGTAAACACATCATCCAATCATAAGTATCCTAAGGAAATCAAAAGAAAAGATGCAAAAGAAAAAGTGAAAAGAAATACAGAACCGTAGTCTGAAAATGTCACTACTCTCACTCGTCATCTATGCTAGCATAGCGGTCAGAATCGCTCGAGAGAACAGGGGTCGGAGAGCGCTGTCTACGTCGACAGGAAGGTCCTGGCTGATGAATCTGTGGCTGTCTCCTGCAAGTGCAGCCACGCATCCACTCCCAGATAGTCTTCAGTATCCCATCATGTCTCTCTCTCCACTCAGTCTCAGGAATCTCTCCCAAAGGAACTGGAGGAACATGATAAGGGCCTATGTCATGTGCAGCAGGCTCAGGTGCAGGTGCAGAAGAAGAAGAAGCTCGTGTAGAAGGCTCTCCCAGCGGATGAGCCATCGTAGGGACACTGTGCTAATCGCGCGTAGGAGGCAGGAAACGCAAGACATCCAATGTATCGATCTTGGTCAGATCAGCAGCAGGAAGATCTACACCATGCTTCCTAGCATCAGTGTCATAATACACCCATATGCGTCCCTCCTTCAGCCATGTAGCACTCTGCAGGTGGGTAAAATCCAGGAACTCCTTACTGTCATCACACTCTGTACCCTCTAAAGGAATCATGCAATGTCGAAAGATTGGAGTAAGCAAACTCCCTACCGACTCAGTGCCCTTCCCATCGTATGACTTCTTCTGTAGAGAGGACAGATGATGAGCAAACAAAGCTCCTAAGTTGAGCCCTCTGGTGGGATCTCTCAGATCAGTATCAGCAAACTGCTCCCTCAGCCCAATAAAAAGCATCTCCAGCTCGTTCTTACGCATCTTGTTCGCTTCAGCTTTGCACAACAGAGTATATCCCAAGATGCTTGCCACATATCTGAGAACAGGATGCCTAACCTGAATCACCTTTGTAGTCCGTGAGTCGTATCGACCATTACCAATACAGTCCCAGAAATACTAAGCTTCCGGCACATCCCACTCTAGAGACATACCGATGCGTGTAGGCTCAATGCTGAATCCATAAATCCGGCATATATCAAGAAGGGGAACTCGATACCTGGCTCCTAGGCACATGAAAGTAAAAATACCTCCTGAAGCTTTTCTGCTCTCTGGGTTAGGGTAGATAACTCTGCAGGTGGCCAGCAACTGTCTGACCAGATCAGGATACAACTCATAATGCTGCATATGCATTGTCCCCAGACCAATGCCCTTAACCAATGTCAGTTGCTGCTCATCAATGCCTAGGCCTCTACAAGTCCAGTAGTCAGCAAACTTGGTCGGTTTGATCTCCATGTCACACCAACCATTGTAGAGCAATCTATCAAACTCATCCCAATGCTCATGTAGCGGTCTCTCAGTGAACGTGTCAGTCTTAATCAGCTCGCTAATCTCCATACCCCATACCTTGTCTGTTGGGATTGGCACCTTATCTGCTCTAGGCCAAGGCAACTGTATGGCCTGACAATGTCGCACATATGGCTCAGGTAGCGGTGAGTCGCGTGAAAACTACTCAATTGGCGGTTGAGGACGATCTGCAGCTGCTGCAGTACCTCTGCGTTTGCGTGATTGTCCGCGAGGAGGCACCTGCACTACAAGAAAACAGGGCATTTACCGACGGAATTACCGACGGAATAAAATCCGTCTGAAATTATCGACGATAAACCGACGGAATTTCGACGGGACGTTTTCCGACGGAATATCGTCGGAAATTTCCGACGGTTTCTCATTCCGTCGTAAAATCCTGACGATTAACCGACGGTTTAACTAGCCGTCGGTTTTCCGTCCTATTTCGGTCGGTTTAGCGTCAGTTTATTATAGCCGTTAATGTGACCGTTTATTTGACCGTTGGAGCGCCAAAAACAGACTGATTTCCGGCGGATTTCCGTCGGAAATTCTTTTATATATATCTCATGTCTCCTCTCATCCCCTCCACACATATCCATCCATAACTCTCTCTCTCCCTCTCTCTTTAACCGAGCAAAATGTCATCTTCTAACTATTACCGATCGTGGATGGACGGAGTTAGGGTTGATGAGGCGACGAGCCTAGTCCATGAGCAATATGCACTTGGTATTGCGGAATTCATGTCGTTAGCTTCCAATCAACCACATACATTGAAAACCGGTAAGTTAAAATGTCCATGTCTTAATTGCCGAAATTTAAGAACTGTTATGATTGGCGAAGTATGGTATCACTTGTATTCAGTTGGGTTTATGTCGGGTTATAAGATTTGGTATCTCCATGGAGAAACTGCGGATTATGCAAGTAGTAGTAGAGAACCTTACAGAAGTATTAGTACTTTGGAACCTCATGTTAGTTCTAGCGAACCTTATAGTGCCGATGTAGATTTTGGTGTAGGTACCGTCCAGATGGTTAATGATGCATATAGAGAAAATATTTTAGAAGTAGGTGAACATCAAATTCCTAGGGTAGATGAGGAACCTAATGTAGAAACTAGGAGATTTTTTGACATGTTAGATGCAGCAAAGCGGCTTCTTTACGATGGTTGCAGAGAGAGTCATTCGCCATTATCATCTGCTACACGATTAATGGGCATAAAGACGGACTACAATCTGCCGGAAGAATGTGTGGATGCATTTTGCGACTTTTTGAAAGATATTCTTCCAGAAGATAACCTTGCGCCAGCTTCATACAACGAGGTCGAGAAACTTGTTAAAGGGCTTGGATTACCGTATGAGATGATAGATGTGTGCATCGACAACTGTATGATATATTGGAGAGAAGATGACTACCGTCTGGATTGCAAATTCTGTAAGAAGCCTCGCTATGAGGATACTGGGGGAAGAGCTAAGGTTCCGTTCAAGAGAATGTGGTATATGCCGTTAACCGATAGGTTGAGGCGCTTATACCAATCAGAGAGAACTGCGGGGGAAATGAGATGGCATGCTGAGCATAGAAGAGGAGCAGAGATTGGACATCCATCGGATGCGGAAGCGTGGCGACATTTTCAGAGTGTATATCCAGATTTTGCATACGATCCACGTAACGTGTACCTCGGATTATGCACAGATGGTTTCAACCCGTTTGGAAGGCATGGGAGACAATATTCGTTGTGGCCCGTGATTTTAACTCCTTATAACCTACCGCCAACTATGTGCATGCGTCGAGAGTTTCTTTTCCTCTCTGTACTCGTTCCCGGTCCAGAGCATCCCAGAAGATCACTTGATGTGTTCTTGCAGCCATTGATACATGAGTTGCAAATGTTATGGACGTCCGGTGTTGTAGCATACGATGTTTCATGCAAGGAAAATTTTATGATGAGGGCTGCATTGATGTGGACCATTAGCGATTTTCCGGCTTACGGTATGCTATCTGGATGGACAACACACGGGAGGTTAGCATGTCCGTATTGTCAGGAAAAGACAGATGCATTCCAGTTGAAGAATGGACGCAAGTCGTGTTGGTTTGATTGTCATAGAAGATTTCTACCGCATGATCATCCATATCGGAAAAACACAAAACTTTTTACGAAGAAGAGGAAAGTGTTTGATGATCCTATTCTCCAAGATGATGGCTCGCAAACTTTGAGGCTCTTAGAAACCTTTGGTGCACTAAGAACTGTTGACTGCGGTGGACAAGGGCATGAGAATATTTACGCAGCTGGTGTGGTCCACAATTGGCACAAGCAAAGCATCTTCTGGGATTTACCATATTGGAAGGACCAGTTACTAAGGCATAATCTTGATGTCATGCACATTGAGAAAAATTTCTTCGATAACAGCATGAACACTGTTCTCAACGTGCAAGGGAAGACGAAAGATAATGTGAAGTCTAGGCTTGATTTACCTGAAATTTGTGATCGGCCGGAACTTCATCTTCAGAAGAACGGAAAACCGCCAATTCCAGCATATTGGCTAGACTCGAAGTCGAAGGAAGAGTTATTTAAGTGGATTATGCTACAAGTTAAATTCCCTGATGGGTATGCATCAAACTTGCGTAATTGTGTGGACACTGATGGAGGAAAGTTTATCGGAATGAAGAGTCATGATTGTCATGTGATGATGCAACGACTCCTACCATTTGCATTTGCTCATCTCCTTCCTCGAGATGTCCACAAAGCAATTGCAGCTGTCGGATCTTTTTTCATAGATATATCCACCAGGTCACTCACTAGTGAAGGGATCAGAAATCTGGAGCAAAATATTCCTAAAATCTTATGCAATCTAGAAAAGATATTTCCACCGTCTTTCTTCGATGTCATGGAACATTTGCCTATTCATCTACCAGGTGAAGCTAGACTTGGTGGTCCGGTACAATATCGGTGGATGTATCCTTTCGAGCGCTATATGTTCCACCTTAAAAAGAAGGTGAAGAATCCCGCTAAAGTGGAGGGCTCTATTGCCGCTCAATATAACAACGAAGAGACTGCGACCTTTGCTAGCTACTACTTCCCTTCGCAAGTACGCACCAAGAGCAGGCGGCCAGCTAGGAACGATGATAGGGGAGAGAGGCAAATTTATAGGTCAGTTGTTCCTAACATTTTTCAACAGATTGGGCGGTTAAGTGGAAAAGCAGGCAAGCGGCAACTAACAACTCAAGAGCATACACATCTCCACAAGTACATTCTAACCAACTGCGAGGAAGTATCTGAATATGAGAGGTATATATATATGTGTTAGATTTATATTTTTATGTGCACTTGGTTTATTTATTTCTAATATACTAAATTTTCGTAGGTTATATATGGAAGCTCTCCAGTTTCATCATCCAGAACTGGACGAAGCCCAACGCGAGGCCCGTAAACAAAAAGACTTTAGTCATTGGTTAACCTTCTATGTAAGATTTTGTATCTCAGATCTTGTAAAACATAGGCCAAATAGAGTATTTTATAACTTTTATTTGATGCTCCTCTTAGGTCGGTGAGGAACAAAAAGCCGGACGTACCCCGGATGATTGGTTAGCTGACATAATAGAGGGCATCCACTACACAGCAAAGTCTTATCCGAGATATTGCACTAGGGGGTACGCTTTTAAGGTGCATGTAGAAGGGTCAACTAGAATTACCGCGGATCACGGAGTGTCATCTGCATCTGGCGAAGTTGTCTACTACGGTATTCTCAAAGAAATACTAGAAGTAAAGTACATAGGGAAGCTTGGAATGCGATGTGTAGTTTTTCTATGCGATTGGTTTAACCCGTTCCTAGGGCAAGGTGTCATGATAGATGAGTTCGGTGTGACGTCAATTAATTCGAGCAAAAAACTAAGAAACTACGATCCGTTCATTATTGCTTCGCAGGCAGATCAGGTTTGTAATTGTACATAATTATGTATAATATTTACAATTTAAGTAATCATTTTAACGTTGAATTATATTTATGCAGGTGTGTTACATTCCATACCCTCGTTTAACTTATAAAAGTGATCCATGGATCACGGTTACAAAAATAAATCCTCGAGGGAGGGTGTCCGGAGTCGAAGAACGCGAAGTAGAGCCTTTACAAACAAGTGGAAATGATTTCATAGCTCCTGTAGAAGAATCGCTTGAAGTAAATTTAGTTGTCGACTTTAGCCAATTCGGGGACATTGTTCTACATTCAGAATCCGAAGAGGAAAGAGGCGAATTTGATGACACCGACTCAATTTCTACCGACTACGATTCAAATAGTGACGAAGAATAAAAATGTATTACACTTGAGACATTCGTAAAACTTCTAAAATATAATAAAATAAATCCAATTAAATTTTCTAAATGTTTTACATTTAAAAAGGTACGGCGGCGAAATATTTTGTAAAATAAGTTGTAAAATTTTACGACGAAAAACCAACGATAATTTAAATAAACAACTAACACGGATTGGTTTAAAACCGTAGGTTATGAAGTTTCTATATATACAATTCCTATGTAACATTAAACGACTAATACTAAATGGTTCAACTGGTTGAAGGGGTAAAAATATATGCTAGAGGTGGATGGTTCGAATGAAACCACCTGCATATTTGTTTTTTAATTTACGACGGAAAACAGACGATAATTAAATAACCGACGGTTTTCCGTCGGAAATTGAAAAAAAAAATTTTGGGACAATGAATCGAACCGCCCACCTAACGGTTATCATATATATACCCTAACCATTTGAGACTTCTGGTGTTAATCGTTTACTGTTACATTGACAAAGTTTATATCTTTACAGGTTTAAAAAAAAATTAAAACATAAATCCGTGGGAGGCAAGGTTCGAACCCCCACCCACATCCTTATGTTCTTTCCCTTAAACCAATTGAGCCATTCTGAGTTAGTCGTTGAGGGTTACGTAGAAATTATATATATTATTAAGCTACTGTTTGTTTAATAAAAAAAAAATTAACCAAAAAAAAAATTAACCAAATTAAAACATAGTTAAATATCATAAAAACAAAACATTACATATAATTAGAGTAGCATAATTATGATATAGCTTCATCAGTTATCATTCCTGAACCAATCTCCGATGTCAGTCTCTTCCCAAAGCTCGACCATGCGGTTCCAGTCCACTACAAGCATCCATGACGGTCTTCCTTCTCCTCTTAGCCACTGCAGTTTCACCCGCCGCATTTTGGTCTGGAAAACACGTCTGGCGACCCGGTGGAATTCCTGCCAAACCGTGAAGATTATATCGGGATTGAAATTGAAATAGGCCTGAGAATTAAAACCGCAAACAAATATTAATTAGTATAAAAAAATATTTTAACAAATAAGATAAATATATATACTTACCAAGAAATCCTCGAACCATAACTCTTTGACGTTGGTCGGGACATTGTAATATGCAAGATAACCACCGACAAAACGATCACGTATTACGTCGCTAATGACAGCCGGAATGGAAGCATTGTAACCGAACCAAATGGTCCGGTTTTGGCGGCTCGGATCCAAAACAGGAAGACGTTCCCGACCCGGTTGAGTTAATTCTCGAATTAACCAAGAACGCCATGACGGGGACAAAAAAACGAAATCCATTTTCTGTTTTTGAGAGTAGAGAATGCTTGACTAGTTGATGAAAATCACAAAAACGTCCGTACATATTTATTAACAAAAAAATCTATGAAAAAACCGACGGTATTCCGTCGGTTTTTGAATTTAATACCCGAAAAGACATTTATCGAAGCGTTGCATGGGGAAGAGAGTGGAGTTAAATCGGTTTTGACCGTTTAATTCGATAATCCGATGGATTTCCGACAGAAAACCGACGGGTAACCGACGGGATTCCGTCAAACATTTCTGACGGCATTCCGAGGGTTTAGGGTTTAGGGTTTCAATTATGGTTTAGTGTTTAGCATTTTATAAAGTTCACACTAATATGTAACATTAACATTGATGTTTTGCATTACAAGTCTCGGTTTTAAGAATATTATAAAAATTACAACTTAGATAAGGTTTGACAAGAACTTCGACTTAACCGTTATTGTACAATACTAAGTGTTTAGATCCGACGTGTTGTAAATTTCTCAATGTCATACAAACCATGTCATTTAGTTCAGATACTGAAGTATAATAGTATCAACTATTATAACATTAACTATTAATTGGTTTTGAGATATTCTGTTACCCAATACGAAACCCTAAACCTTGATCTGTCGAAATTCCGTCGGTAATTACCGACGGAATACCATCGAAAAATCTTCATTTCGACGGCATTCCGTCTGAATTTGTTAATAATTTATTATTAGAGTCAGCGTAACTAATACCCTAAACGAAACCCTAAACCCTCAGAATTCCGTCGGAAATTTGTGACGGTTTTCGGTCAGTTTATTAGCATTTCCGACGAAAATGCGTCGGTTTATAGTCGGTAATGTTAATTAATCGGCCAAAGAGAGCAGTAACTTTCTACTCTTCCCCATGCACGTCTAGGTAAATGTCATTTCAGAAATTAACTCAGTTTCCGACGGGTTACCGTCGGTTTTACCGTCGGAATGTTTTCTATATATAGAACTCGATTGCATGAACATTCATTCAAATCACAAACAAAAAACTTACCAAATGGATTTTGTTTATTTCTCTCCCGAAGCCCGCGAAACTGCATTACGCAAAATCGGAATGCCGGGGCGGGGACACCTTCCCAATCTCGATCCATCCCGCCAGACTCATCGATCGGTTTGGTTCGGGTACAACATCGTCATTATATCCGTTACCAGTGATATAATTGAGACACGTTGGCACGGCGGCGGCTATCTAACGTACTACCAACTTCCGACGTCCTTCAAGGAAGCTTGGTTTAGTGATTTTCTCGTAAGTAATGTTTTTAATTTATTATTAAAATATTGACTTAAACTAAACACAGGTTTTTTTTATCACAGGAATACTTCACCTGCTCTCAAGACCATCTGTTCATAGTCTGGCGCGAATTCCACAGGACCGCTAGACGGGTTTTCCAGACGAAAATGAGGCGGCTGAAGCTACGTTGGGAAAGAGGAGAAGGAAGGCCTGCTTGGATTCCTGCGAGGTCTTGGAACCTCATGGTGCGTCAATGGCGGGAGACGGACGTGGGAGATTGGTTCACCAACCAATTCCCGAACTATAATAGATTTTAGTTAATGTTATTTTTATTTTAATGCAATGTTTTTTTTTTGTTTTTTAAAAATGCAATGTTTTATTTTAATTATGAATCAATGTTAATTTTTTTTTAATGAACAATAGAACTAGTTAGTTATATCTACTATTTATATGTAACAATAAAAAATTATTACGAAATGGCTCAATTGGTTTAAGGCAGGAGGACAAGTGCTTGAGGTGGGGGGTTCGAGTTGAGGTATCAACGTTTTATTTTTAAAACCGTAAGTTTAAAAATTCTATAGACACTATTCCTATGTATCATTATCCTACAAATACTAAATGGCTCAGCTGGTACAATTGGTGGAAATATATGCTAGAGGTGGTTGGTTCGATTCCAACCTTGCACCAATTTGTTTTTTATTTCCGACGGAAAACCGTCGGTTTTCGAAAATCCGTCGGTTTTCCGTCTGTTTATATGGCGCCTTTTTTGGCGAAAATTTGGGCGTAACCGCCAAATTTTGGCGAAATTTTCTATTGGACCGCCAAAATTTCCGACGGAAAAACGACGGTAAATGATTTCCGACGGTTTTCCGTCAGAAACCTTTATAATTGTGTCGCGATTCATCTTCTTCCCCATTTCTCTGTAACATCTCTCTCTCTCTCAAATCGTCTTCTCCCATCTTCTCTCTACATTTCCGCCGCATTCTCGCCTCAAAACCCCAATTCCGACCGTCAATGGAGAACATGAATGTGTAAGTTCACTTTTAACCGATTGAATTCTTTTAAATTTCTTGTTTTAGGTTGTTGGATGCTAGAACTTGGTTGCATGTGTACATTGATAGGTAGTTTCTAATGGGAATGTTAGATTGAACAATTTGATAGGATTTTGGATTGTTTACATATGTTTTCTGTGAATTTTTTTTTATTTTTCAACCGTTTTTTTTTTCAACCGAGTTTAAAACGTTTTTAAAACGATTTCAAACGTTTTAATATCGTTTTAGATCGTTTTTAAACATATCTAAACTCTAGAATTATTTCTAAGAACATTAATTATTTTTAGAATTTTTTTGGAAAATAACTTTGTATTTTAAATAGTTTTGATTTAATTAAAACAATTTTATGAAAACGTTTTTAAAATTTTAATATTTTAAAATATTTTTATAAAATTTTCGGAATTTTATACAATTTTTTCAATTTTTAAAACAATTTGACATATTTATGAAAAACATTTTACTTTTTTTTATTTATAAATTTTGCAAAGTTTATCCCAATTTTGTATAATTTAGATATCGAATTGTCAATCTAAATTCTCGATTGGATTATAATTTTATAGGGACACTTTTATTACTTTTGAGGAGTTGTACAACACTCCGGCGAATGCTGTACCGGAGAATTCGTTACCAGAGGAGCCACCGCAGCGGCAAGCACCGAGACCCCGACGGTCTAGGTCGACTCAAGTGCGGCCTCCACCTGCTCCATTGTCTCAAACAGAGCCGGGAACGTCTCAGATTCGGCCGGAGGTTCCTAGTGGGAGTCACTCTGTGTCTCAGGCCACACAGTTTGTCCCCCCGAGTATTGCCGCAGAGATATCGGCAATACTCGATCTATCGGGACGAGAGCATCTCAAACGGCTCGATCCATTATACGAGACCAACCCGGGAACTTTGTGGTAATAAATCTTTTTAATGTTAAATTTTCATGTTATATTTGCTTATTATACAAATATTAAACTTTTGATTTTTTTGGTTTTATCAGGTTTACGTTGACCGAATCCAAGATCGCGAGGAGCATCTTGGGAATGATGTACAGCATGCTCCACGCCGGGTACCCGACGTACAGAGAAATGCCTTTAGCCTCTAGGCATAACTGGTTCCGCCAATTCGCGGTAAATAATGTTAACTTTGTTATATATATATATATATATTTTTTTTTAATTCTAACTAATATTTAATTTTCCTTTTTTTTATAGCAAGAGTATACTTGGGATAGCAAGTATACAGAATTGGTGGAACAGGAGTTCCATGCGAAAGCAGCTTCGCATTACTCGAACGTCCTCAACATATGGAAGCAGAAGTGGTGCAACGCAGAAGTTCCCAAGGGTATTGACGAAGAAGGCGATACTTGGAAGGGGTTCGTCCGTCATTGGAGTAAGCCTGCGACCGCAGCAACCTCTTCGACAAACTCGCAGAACCGTAGAAGTCATAGGAACGGTGTCGGGATGGCAACTCATAATGTCGGAGCACGGAGCACTGCATCGAGGAAATTAATCTTGGTAAGTTTCTTTTTATTTTAATTTTCATTATGTTTAGATTTTTCTTTTAAAGTCGAAATTTGTTTTTGCAGAAACAAAAGAAAGGAGGAAAAGATCCGACTCATATTGAGCTCATAGAGGATGGTCACAAAAACAAGGAGACGGGCGAAATCCAAGATCCGATTGCTCGGAGGATTGTTGAGTCGACGAAGAGGCGTTTGGAAGAGGTGGTTACCCAATCTGAAGGAATCGGTTCGACGGAAGAGATACCGGACGAGCAAGTCAACGAAGTTTTCCTCGAGGTAAAATTTCAATTTAAATAAAATATGAATTAAGTTTAACAGTTATTTAATCTCTAACATAAATTCATAACTTAAATACTTACAGGAAACAGAGAAGAGAAGAGGCCGGATTTTTGGTTTGGGAAACTTGGCGGACAAAGCTACGACACCGCATTCACGTTTTCGTCCAGAACCCGACGTGGATTTCGTCGAACTCATCAAGGAAAAGGATGCGGAGATCGAAGCGTTGAAGGCCAAGCAGGCGCAGATGGAAGTCCGGATGACAGAGAAAGAGGCAGAAACCTCGAGGAAGATGGAAGAGATGAGTACTCGGTTTGAGTACTTTATGCAGCACGGCCATCTTCCAGACGCCGCACCGACGAACCAGGGGGGAAAGGGAGGAAAGAAAAAGGGGACGGGAAAGAAAAAATAAACGGGAATGTAATTTAAAAACAGTTTTTTTTTTAAATAAATTTTAATAAATTTTTTTTTTTGGTTAAATATTCTCTAAATAATAAGAATATTTTAATATAAAAACTGTTCGGAATATTTTTTTAAAATAAATTATAACGTATCCGTCGGAAACCCGTCGGTTGTGGACCGTCGGAAACCCGTCGGTTGTGAACCGTCGGAAACCCGTCGGTTGTAAACCGTCGGAAACCCGTCGGTTGTGAACCGTCGGAAACCCGTCGGTTGTGAACCGTCGGGAACCCGTCGGTTGTGAACCGTCGGGAACCCGTCGGTTGTGAACCGTCGGGAACCCGTCGGTTATGTTCCCTCGGAATACCGTCGGTTATGTTCCCTCGGAATACCGTCGGTTATGTTCCCTCGGAATACCGTCGGTTATATTTCGTCGTTTAACCGTCGGTCTATTTCGTCGGTTTATGATCGGTAATCCATCGGTTTATTATCCGTCTGTTTTCCCTCGGTTTATTATTCCATCGGTAATCCGTCGGTTTTTACAGACGAAAAACCGACGGGTATTTATTTCCGACGAAATAGAATTGACGGATTTTTTTGGTGGGAAATCCGTCGGAAATGGTCTTTTCCGAGGGAAACCCGTCGGAAATGTCCCTCGGAATTGGCCTGTTTTCTTGTAGTGCTGCAATCAAGAGAATTAAACAATATTAGTCACGGCAGAACTTCATGTGAAGTCGAAGTGCAACGACCGCTGCACAAGTGCGACGATCGTTGCACAAGTGCGACGATCGTTGCAAGGCGATTTCACAGTCGCCAAATAATCCTCCAAATCATAACCAAATTAGTTCCACAACCTCACAAACAGCATTATTCCATCACCAATCAACCTAAATCAAGTCTATAACAGTACGGAATCATCTTCTTAAAGCCAAAAATCTCTAATTTCAAAACCCTAGAACCGAATCCGAAAATGATGAAAATGAGAGTTCTTACCTTGGAATCGCTTCAAATGGGTTAGAGAAATAGATAGAGCAAGTAAAAACAAAAAACGAGCTTTGAATCAATGAGAATGCTGAAGATTTGAGTGATTTAGGGAGATGAGAATCGGGTTTGTACGGACAGCGAAATGGGGAAGAAGAGAAGAGAGAAAGGGTTTAAGGCACTTACCAGGATCGTGTGTGCAACGATCGATGCTCGGAAGCAACGATCGTCGCTTCTGAACCAAATTGATTCCGGTTTAGCGTGCGTACCTTAAATTTTGCAATTGAACCATTTGCAACGACCGTTGCGTAGGCCAGCAACGATCGTCACAATGCGATTCCATCTCTTCGTCATATCTCCCTGCAACGACCGTTGCACATATAGCAACGATCGTCACACAACTCCACACTCGTGTTCTGTAACAAAACAAAGCAAAAACGTGAAATCCTAAGAAAACACCAAAATAATATATGTACAAACCTAACAGTGGGTTGCCTCCCACTCAGCGCTTGTTTAAGGTCATTAGCTTGACCGGACGAACAAGATCAGGCTCCTGGAGGTTTCAACAGAAGCTGTGATTGCCTCTGTGAAAGTCTTCTCATCCAAGGTGGAGAATAAGCTGTCTCACTGTGAGCTAGTCCAAGAAAAGAAGGAATGAACTGATCTCCAAGATCTGAAACCATAGTGTCACTCGTCTGCTCTAAATATCCATCCACAATGGTGAAAGTCTGGCCATCAATCTGTGGCTTGCGCAGCATATCCATCTCAAAGTGTAAAGGCTCATCTCCCAGATAAAGATCAATCAGACTGTGCTTCACATCAATCACTGCTCCAGCTGTGGCTAAGAATGGTCTTCCTAATATCAAAGCATCATCCTGCTCACTGTCGTACTTAAGCACAAATAAGTCTGTCGGAACCAAGTAGTTTCAAACTCTCACTGGGACATCCTCAAGAACTCCTTTCGGAACCCTTATTAACTGATCAGCTAGGACAAGACAGGTCCTAGTGGGTGAAAAATCCGTCATCCCCAGCTTCTCTACAACAGAGTATGGCATGAGACTTCCAGCAGCTCCTAAGTCACACAAAGAGCGCCTAAAGCTGTCCTCAAAAATAGAACAACTCAGCACAAAAATACCAGGATCAGGCAGCTTCTTAGGAATCTGAGTTAGCATCACATCACTGATCTGTTTAGGGACCACTATCACCCAATCTTTCAGCATCTTATCCATTGGCAGCATCTTCTCCAAGTACCTCTGTGCACAAGGGTGATATGGTGGATCATCAGATTGTGGAATTTCTTCCAACTTCTCATCCATCTCTTCCAACCGTTTAAGCTCATCAATCTCCTGTTGAATTACCTCAGACACTCTAGGGAATAATCTATTAAGCTCTTGTTCGTCTCTGCATCAACGCCATGAGAATCGACTGAATCTGTCTGTCCACGACATGCAACGATCGTGGCCATATGTGCATCGATCGATGCAGACAATTTTTCACAGATTTCACCCGAGAGATTTTCCTCAATTTCGGGTTTTTCAGGCTCTTCCACCAGTTCAGCTGTATTCAACTCGAAATTTTCACCTTGGTATGATCCATCATTGATATAAACTGACCAAGCCTTAATGTGGGTGTCCATGACACTCTTTCCCTTCACAGTGCTTGAAATCCGGTTCACCTGTGTGTCCAATTGCTTCACATGAGTACTCAAAGACTCAAACTTACCATTAAGATCCTCATAAACAGCATCAAGCTTCTTGTTGCAATCCACAGCAATCTTAGTATGTCCCTCCAGGAAATGTTCCATCATGGCTTCCATCTTGCTCTCATGAGCATTAGCAGCAGGAGGTGTCTGATATGAAGAAGATCCATAAGTCTTCTGATTACCTTGCTGAAAAGGTTTATGAAAACCAGCATTCTGTCTAAAGCCAGAAGAGTTTTGATTGCTTTTGAAAGCACTCTTCTGTCCACCATTGAAGAATCTATTACCCTGCTGATTACCATACATGTTTCCTTGGAATCCAGAGCCACCAATGTAGTTCACATCCTCTTCCTGATTGTCTTCTTCAGCTCCAAATACCTCAACATCCTAAGAAAAATGGACAGCTTTCTTCCCAGCCAGCATATTACAAACTGTATCCAACTTACTTATGATATCAGCTATCTCCAGATTATCTATCTTCCCACCAGACTCCTTCCTTCTCCTATCAGCAGTCTTGAAGCTATTACTGCTCACCAAGTTATCTATCAATTGCTTAGCTTGCTCAGGAGTCCTAGTGTTGAAATTTTCATTGCTGGAATTATCCAACGCAGTCTGATAAGGGAGATCTATGCCTCTGAAGAAAAAACCCAGCAATGTTACCTCAGTAAACCCATGATGCGGACAGTCTCGTTGGTACTTTTTAAACCTCATCCAAGCAGCTTTAAGAGGCTCTGTAGGAGCTTGGGAGAAAGTGAGAATGTCCTGTCTCGACTGATCAGAGCGAGCATCATCATAAAAGTGCCTCAGAAACTCACTCTTCACAGCGTCCCATGTAGTAAACTTCCTAGGTGGAAGTTGTTTCAGCCAGGCAGCAGCATCTCCAGCGAGAGAGTAGGGGAAAATTTTGATAAACAGATAGTCATAGTTCACTCCATCATACTTCATCCCAGTGACTATGTCCTCAAACTCATCAATATGATCCATTGGCTGCTCAGTCGGAAACCCATGGAAAGCATTCTGCTTCAGAATAGAGTAGTAGATGGTCATGATCTCGAAGTCATTCCTCTCAAAACCCGGAGGTACAAGTGCTGACCGGTTAGCATGAAACTCATCCGGACGGTTATAGTCAGCTAAAGTCCTCTCATGAACAACCATTTGCCTCTGACCTTGTCCTTGTCCTTGTCCTTGTCCTTGTCGCGGTTCAGGATCAGGTTCAAGGATCACATTCCCTTCAGCATCAATCCGTTGCCCAGCAGTATTGTACGGATTGTTTTGTCGGTCCCTTAGGACACCTTGAGCATCAGGTATCAGAATCAAGCGCTCTTGAACCATCTTTGCTCGTTGACTCTTCCTGTTAGTTCTCTCTAGTCTAGCAAGCTCTTCAAGTCTGAGATTAACGAGATTCGAGTTTGGATTGCTTCTGGTATCACGCGTCTGCATAAACCGTCTGCAATCGTAGTGCAACGATCGATGCTAAGAGGCAACGATCGATTCAACTCCAGTCGCCTTGCAACGATCGATGCAAAGGTATGCAACGATCGATGCCAAGCGAATATCAAACCTGCGACAGAGAAAAACAGAGAAGAAAATCAGTAACTAAAAAAACAAATCCTAGTCTAAACCCTAAGTTCAAATCTATCGAGGACTCAAAAAAGTCCCCGGAAACGGCTCCAAAAACTTGATAGGGGTCAGGTTTTAATCCTACTCTACTGCAAGTGCACAGTCAATGCAAATGTAGTACACAGGGTATCGAATCCACATAGACTCCGGTCAACGATAGATTAAGAACAATCAGATTAAACTAGGAGAAAGTAATGAGTAACTAAAGCAAAGCAGAAAAGTAAATCAGTAGCAAGAATGTCGGTTTTGAAGGCAATCAACTAAAAGCGCTAAGTCTAGGGAGTTCTCAGGAAATCAGACAAGCAGATATATTATCAGTCAGGATCAAATTAGGTACCATACTAGAACTCAAACACAGATATAGAATTAACCAAC
This sequence comes from Orychophragmus violaceus, assembly GCA_030180135.1. Classification (NCBI taxonomy): domain Eukaryota; kingdom Viridiplantae; phylum Streptophyta; class Magnoliopsida; order Brassicales; family Brassicaceae; genus Orychophragmus; species Orychophragmus violaceus. The sequence continues at coordinate 7,897,273 of CM058231.1, read as the reverse complement.
TTTCGTTGTGAGAATTGTCTAAGTCTAATAGCAGAAATCCAAATGTCTTTGTAATTCCTAACAGATTAAACCAGCTTTAAGATTAAGTTCGATATGTTCACAATTCAATTAAACCAAATTTCTTTGCGAGTAATTCAATTGCTCAACCTAAATAGTTCAGATTCTAAACCACACTTTCGTGTCAATTTAACAACCTAAGATCTAGATTCTAAGTGATCAAGTTAGAACTAGCATTAAGCACAATTTAGATCGAAGAAACAATTATGATATGAATCCTTAACTGAATTAATTAAATCTAGCAAGTCATGAAATCCCTATGAGAATACCTAAACCTAACTATGAATCTACTCAGACATAGATAATGAAAACATAATCAATGAATAATTAGATTGCATAAAAATCAAAGAGTAAGAGTAAAAGAGGTTCGAAATCTTCTCTCTGTAGTACAAGAATGACCAGCCTCTAAATCTCTCTGATAAAAGCTAATAGTATGAAAGCGTATCTAAAACATAAGTCAAAAAACCTAATTATAAAGGCCTAATCACGTTCTGGGGCTTCTTTGTAAATATCCGAAACTTCTGGGCTTTAGTGCAATTTCCATATTCTTCATTAAGTCACGCGAGATTGTCTGGTCACGCTATGCATCGATCGATGCCAATGTGTGTCGATCGACACAGTCGTCAAATATGGGCAGTGACTTCTCTCTCTCGGCTCAAAACACCAAAATGCTCCATAAAGCTCAGAATACCTGGTTAGATATGGGTGTCCTTGGTAGGTTGATCTGTTTGGGGTTTTCTAACAGTCATAGAGGCTCTGCAATTCTGTGCAATGGTCACTTAGTTCTGAGTAACTAAAGCAAAGCAGAAAAGTAAATCAGTAGCAAGAATGTCGGTTTTGAAGGCAATCAACTAAAAGCGCTAAGTCTAGGGAGTTCTCTGGAAATCAAACAAGCAGATATATTATCAGTCAGGATCAAATTAGGTACCGTTCTAGAACTCAAACACAGATATAGAATTAACCAACTTTCGTTGTGAGAATTCTCTAAGTCTAATAGCAGAAATCCAAATGTCTTTGTAATTCCTAACAGATTAAACCAGCTTTAAGATTAAGTTCGATATGTTCACAATTCAATTAAACCAAATTTCTTTGCGAGTAATTCAATTGCTCAACCTAAATAGTTCAGATTCTAAACCACACTTTCGTGTCAATTTAACAACCTAAGATCTAGATTCTAAGTGATCAAGTTAGAACTAGCATTAAGCACAATTTAGATCGAAGAAACAATTATGATATGAATCCTTAACTGAATTAATTAAATCTAGCAAGTCATGAAATCCCTATGAGAATACCTAAACCTAACTATGAATCTACTCAGACATAGATAATGAAAACATAATCAATGAATAATTAGATTGCATAAAAATCAAAGAGTAAGAGTAAAAGAGGTTCGAAATCTTCTCTTTGTAGTACAAGAATGACCAGCCTCTAAATCTCTCTGATAAAAGCTAATAGTATGAAAGCGTATCTAAAACATAAGTCAAAAAACCTAATTATAAAGGCCTAATCACGTTCTGGGGCTTCTTTGTAAATATCCGAAACTTCTGGGCTTTAGTGCAATTTCCATATTCTTCATTAAGTCACGCGAGATTGTCTGGTCACGCTATGCATCGATCGATGCCAATGTGTGTCGATCGACACAGTCGTCAAATATGGGCAGTGACTTCTCTCTCTCGGCTCAAAACACCAAAATGCTCCATAAAGCTCAGAATACCTGGTTAGATATGGGTGTCCTTGGTAGGTTGATCTGTTTGGGATTTTCTAACAGTCATAGAGGCTCTGCAAGTCTGTGCAATGGTCACTTAGTTCTGAGTAACTAAAGAAAAGCAGAAAAGTAAATCAGTAGCAAGAATGTCGGTTTTGAAGGCAATCAACTAAAAGCGCTAAGTCTAGGGAGTTCTCTGGAAATCAAACAAGCAGATATATTATCAGTCAGGATCAAATTAGGTACCGTTCTAGAACTCAAACACAGATATAGAATTAACCAACTTTCGTTGTGAGAATTCTCTAAATCTAATAGCAGAAATCCAAATGTCTTTGTAATTCCTAACAGATTAAACCAGCTTTAAGATTAAGTTCGATATGTTCACAATTCAATTAAACCAAATTTCTTTGCGAGTAATTCAATTGCTCAACCTAAATAGTTCAGATTCTAAACCACACTTTCGTGTCAATTTAACAACCTAAGATCTAGATTCTAAGTGATCAAGTTAGAACTAGCATTAAGCACAATTTAGATCGAAGAAACAATTATGATATGAATCCTTAACTGAATTAATTAAATCTAGCAAGTCATGAAATCCCTATGAGAATACCTAAACCTAACTATGAATCTACTTAGACATAGATAATGAAAACATAATCAATGAATAATTAGATTGCATAAAAATCAAAGAGTAAGAGTAAAAGAGGTTCAAAATCTTCTCTCTGTAGTACAAGAATGACCAGCCTCTAAATCTCTCTGATAAAAGCTAATAGTATGAAAGCGTATCTAAAACATAAGTCAAAAAACCTAATTATAAAGGCCTAATCACGTTCTGGGGCTTCTTTGTAAATATCCGGAACTTCTGGGCTTTAGTGCAATTTCCATATATATTTCATTAAGTCACGCGAGATTGTCTGGTCACGCTATGCATCGATCGATGCCAATGTGTGTCGATCGACACAGTCGTCAAATATGGGCAGTGACTTCTCTCTCTCGGCTCAAAACACCAAAATGCTCCATAAAGCTCAGAATACCTGGTTAGATATGGGTGTCCTTGGTAGGTTGATCTGTTTGGGGTTTTCTAACAGTCATAGAGGCTCTGCAAGTCTGTGCAATGGTCACTTAGTTCTGAGTAACTAAAGCAAAGCAGAAAAGTAAATCAGTAGCAAGAATGTCGGTTTTGAAGGCAATCAACTAAAAGCGCTAAGTCTAGGGAGTTCTCTGGAAATCAAACAAGCAGATATATTATCAGTCAGGATCAAATTAGGTACCGTTCTAGAACTCAAACACAGATATAGAATTAACCAACTTTCGTTGTGAGAATTTTCTAAGTCTAATAGCAGAAATCCAAATGTCTTTGTAATTCCTAACAGATTAAACCAGCTTTAAGATTAAGTTCGATATGTTCACAATTCAATTAAACCAAATTTCTTTGCGAGTAATTCAATTGCTCAACCTAAATAGTTTAGATTCTAAACCACACTTTCGTGTCAATTTAACAACCTAAGATCTAGATTCTAAGTGATCAAGTTAGAACTAGCATTAAGCACAATTTAGATCGAAGAAACAATTATGATATGAATCCTTAACTGAATTAATTAAATCTAGCAAGTCATGAAATCCCTATGAGAATACCTAAACCTAACTATGAATCTACTCAGACATAGATAATGAAAACATAATCAATGAATAATTAGATTGCAAAAAAATCAAAGAGTAAGAGTAAAAGAGGTTCGAAATTTTTCTCTGTAGTACAAGAATGATCAGCCTCTAAATCTCTCTGATAAAAGCTAATAGTATGAAAGCGTATCTAAAACATAAGTCAAAAACCTAATTATAAAGGCCTAATCACGTTCTGGGGCTTCTTTGTAAATATCCGGAACTTCTGGGCTTTAGTGCAATTTCCATATTCTTCATTAAGTCACGCGAGATTTTCTGGTCACGCTATGCATCGATCGATGCCAATGTGTGTCGATCGACATAGTCGTCAAATATGGGCAGTTACTTCTCTCTCTCGGCTCAAAATACCAAAATGCTCCATAAAGCTCCATAATCTCCAATTTAGCTCCAAAAGTGCTTAGACATGTTAAACACCTGAAAAGACTCTAAAAAATAGTAATAGACTCGATAAATAAGACATATACCATGGTTAAAAGCACTAAAATCCATGGTATATCAAAACTCAACATCGGGACAAGGCAGATAGCATGTTTGCCGAGCAAACGAAAAGGCTCGAGATAGAAGACAAAGGAGCACTTATGTGATGTACTTCGGAACGACCGAGCATGGGCAACTCGACTTCTCAACGCCTTATGGCTCAACGAGAAACCTTTCACTATGCCAACCGCGAATTGCAAACAAGGAAACCCCTCTTGCGGACAGATCTAATACAACAGATTGCCACCATTAATCTGACCAAGAAGGATCGCGACGACTTAGACGTCGATGGAAAAGAATGCATGGACGCAACCTCAAACGAAAAAAGAATTGTGACAATGATGCCAATATCGGATCGGAATTCGCCAAAGCCGAAGAGAACAATTTGTGGTGTTCAAAGATCGTCTTCATCGAAACTCACCTTACGATCTGTCCGATTGTCAAGATAAGTACCTAAATTCATATTCACCTTATCATCATCAATTATTTTACATATTGCTCTGATTTATTCAACTTCTTTATGACTTATCGATTTTAGCCTTGTTACAAGTTTTCCGCTTTCAATGCTTTACGATTATTGGAATTACTAATATCTCTAACTTACATAGAAATTATCATGATAAAATCTTGATCGAAATTGTAAACATATCGTCAAACCTTTTCGTATGTTCAACGTACGATCTAATGCTCTTTGATTTCGTTTCACATAATGAGCACCTTTGTTTCAGACTTTGCGGTTATGTGTCATGATGAGAGCCTAACCAATTTTTATCATCGAGCGAGTCTCCGACTTTGCTTCATTTGCAGATTTATCTGCAATGCAAGAAGCCAAACAACCGACGATCGTACCTGTAATACACGGTATCAAGAAAATGGTCAACGGGAAGTCAACAAGGGGGATTTCTCTAAATTCCCAAGAGATGAAGGGCATTTTGGTAATTTTACCAAAATGCGAGCCGGAAGTGGAGACGGGCCAAGTGTTATTATTTTTGTCCATAAAGAACATTTAGAAGATCAGACATGGAAGAAACAGAGATTAAACGGGTTTTACGAACTATCGGGAAAGGAAACCGATATAACCGATCAATTTGTAAAATCCATAACCGGAGCTACGGGTGTCCAAACGGAGTGATTCGAATTTATAAATTCATATAAGATCATCTAAAACCTTAAAATGAGGCTTGGTGAATTTATAGAAGCAGTTAAAGAGTTTCTAAAATATTAAAGGTACAACCAGTTTTCCCGAGAAACCGATACAATGTTCGGGCAAGCGAGAATACCTTCTAAAGTCCACAAAAAATTATGAGATTTTTACCACAGCTCCATCAGAAGATATAGAAGCTATGGATAAAAGGATTCAGCAGGATTTGACACCTAGATGAAGTTATAAGTTTTAGACCATTAAGGAGTAATTAGTGGCTAAAAATCAAAAATAAATTCTTTGGAGCTTGGGCTTGAACCAGGGTATTTAGGGCTGATTACTAAAATTATATTGGACCTAAATCCAGCTCAGTATTAAGAATGGGCTACGAAATATAGCCCAAGGAATTTAGAAGCTTCTTAGTACTTTAGGTGCATGAACCTAAGGTTGTGAGTTGTCACTAATCCAAGGGCTGCATGGAGAAGGCTACAAGTGGATGGTGGTTGATCAACTGCATTTTTTTTTGATTGATTTTGGTGATGAGGTCGTGGCTGAAGATGGAGAGGAAGAGGAGACAAGTGGAAGGTGGAGATCGCACCACTTTGGCTATAAAAGGAAGCCTCCACCCCCTCACTTTTCTTCACACCAAAAACACTTCTCAACAAGAGTAGTAAAGAAGAGAGAAAAAAGAGAGGGAGAAGAGAGGGAGAAGGGAGGAAGAAGAAGAAGAAGGAGGAGGCAGCAAGAAGAAGAAGGAGGAGGAGGAGCCGGGAGAAGAAGAAGAAGCCGGAGGGAGGAGAGAAGAAGGAGGAGCGGGAGGGGAGAAAGAGAGAGAGGGAGGAGAGAGAGAAATGGAGGAGAGAGAGAGAGAGAGAGAGAGAGAGAGAGAGAGAAATAGAAGAAAGATGGGGAAAGGAATATTACTACGTCGGAATATTCCAAAGAATATTCTTCGGAAAGGAATTTTTCCGACGTAATAATCTTCCCGATAAACCGGATTTCTTTTATTTAGAAATAGGATAGACGGTTGTAGTAGCCATCATATGAGGGTTATCCGGAGGTTCGGAATCATTCGGTCAACGGTGCGGGTCAAGGTCGGGTCAAAGCAACGGAGGTTCGGGGAAGGTACGGGTTAGCATCGGGTTCGTGTCGGGTCTCAGAGTTCCATCAATCCATCAATCCGTCGTTATAACATTGTGAGTCGGCTAAATTGTGTGATGCATTTAGAATAGTACATATAGACCCATGAATTATAAACCATAGATTTAGGTTGCATACCTTGATGATTGAACTGGTTAGAACGGCTAGGTTGATTAATAACTCGGTTAATTAATTAAATGGATAGGTTAAGGGATGCATGCTAGTTAGCTTATATTCGTTGATAGTTCGTTGATTGCTTGATTGAGTGTTGCATTAGTTGATTGATAGTTCGTTGATTGCTTGATTGGATGATGCATACATATAGAACGGCATGCTAGGACATATATGCATATATAAGTATTTAAGAACGTATCTAAATGAATCTAGATACATATAGAACGGCATGCTAGGACAACCGTTTACTTATTTTTTGCTTTGATTTATTGCTTTCTCTACTGCTATCTAGCTTAACCTGAATTTCTATAATCTATCGCAAGAGTCTAGAGTCTCTGTGGATTCGATACCCTATATACTACGGGTTCACGTCTGTGCACTTGCAGTGTAGATTTAGGGATTAAAATTCTGATCATATCATGGACGCGGGAGGTTCTCGGTGTAGTTTCGGGATTGCTTGTGGCGGGATTTTGATTCGGTATTTTGATTGTTTTTCTCGGTTCGGCTTTGGCGCCAATTTTGTATTGAGATTTGTGTGTTGTTCTTGATGATTGGCAAAATGATTTGTAGAGACGGTTAAACGTTATGTAACGTTTGATTTACTCAGAAATGAATTTACTTCCATGGTATAATGGTTTAGTCCGAACCGACACAAGTCATGGAAGCAATACAAGTTGTAAAGCTTCGTACTGTGGAAATGAGGATAGTGAAGTCAAGGATGGGTCAGTTTGAGCCTTTGTCTCAAACCCATCTATCTCCGGCTTCGTCTTGTGAAAAACTTTTCCTATTCGACTTTCGGGTTCGACTTGGTCATGTTCTTGTTTGATTGTTGACCGGTCAGCTCGACGGTCACCGGAGAATGGGAAAGGGGCATTACAGAAATGTGGTATCAGAGCATGGTTCGTCATGGGTTTCGAAGCTGTTCATTTTTAAGTGTTTTCTGTGTTTTATCGAGTCAAAATTGTGTCTTACCCAAGCATCCATTAGGAAACCGAGCTGCATCTGTAAATTCGGGGTTGGGATGGGATAGGAGTTTTTATTATCGGTACTAATGTCCATTGTATTTTTGTTTGCAGTCAGCAGCAGTGTGTCCCTGGACGGATTGTGTGTGGGTGTGTGCATAGTGTGGGAGATTTCAACGAGCAGTATGAGTCATCGTCGGATGACAGCGGCAGAGTATCGAGCTCAGTTAGAGCGCACCAGGGGAGTCTGAGAGCATAGCCTGGACAGTCGCAGGGTTCCCAGATATCTGATCGACCACCGGTTTTTCCGCGAGTGCAACAGGGAGTGAGAGCAGCCGCTGTAGATTGGAGGCCATTGCCTGATCCATTACCCTCAGCCTTGCAGGACGACACATGTACCCCAGACCTGGTCGCAGGATTGATGGGATACCTGGGATAGGCGGAATATGGGTTGCCACCCTTGCCACCACAGTTGGAGGCGCCTATGGTACCGCCATTGATTCAGCCACTGATGCTTGAGGCACATGATGTGCCGTTACCCTTTAGCCCACACGAGTCAGATTTCGTCCCGCTCATTGGGGAGGACTTTATGTTGGATCCGTTACATGCAGCAGTCAATATGGGTATGGAGCCGATAGACCCAGAGCAGCACGTTGATGAGCAGATAGCGATACTCGAGGACGTTCTAGAGAAGCAGATGGAACCGCACCATCAGCCTGATCCACAGCCAGGATCGCCTCGTACATAACTTGATAGGTTGGCATCATCGTCACCCGGCTCCACCGAGCCACTCTCTCCGATATAGCCATTATCAGGGGCTGAGGCGATGTCAATGTCGGGGTCGGATGCACAGTTTGAGTTAGTTACACCACCAGGTACGCCGCCGACCGAGCCAGTTGCGTCGCCCGAGATCCCACCGGAAGACACGCCAGACTTGCTACCGCCTATGCCTGTACACGGACGTGTAGTGCATGCAGAGTTTAGGGCTTCCATTTGTATAGGTGTCCACGACCCGTCGATCCACGTTATCGTGAGCTATATCAGCCGGTGCCGTGTCATTATTATTGTCAGGTGTGTGGTATGGACGGTCATCTCGCACCTATTTGTCCGATTGCGGAGCCAGGACCACGTATGTCGGTCGCGGAGCCATATCATGCCCCATTGCCGGAGGGCTACTGACCCGGACCTAGTCGCCGAGACATCGAGCTCATTCCGCTGCCGGTCATTCAGCCACCAGCCGTGTAGTCACCTGTAGCGCAGCCACCACTAGTACAGCCACCGAGACCATCGAGGACTTGCAGGAGGTGTGGAGACGAGGGACATAGAGCATCTGTTTGTTCCCGTAGGTCTTGCTCAGCGCCAGTTGTTTTCCAGATATGTGGAGTTCAAGGTCATCGTGCATCTGAGTGTTTTCAGGATCCTTCTTTGGAGTCTGTTTCCTCCTGTCAGTTATGTGGTGCGTCGGATCATCAGGCATCAAGTTGTTACCGTGGGCCACACCCAGCGCCTGTTACTGTCTATCAGCTTTGTGGACGCAGGAGACACATTGCACGTTTGTGTCCGACGGCAGAGCCGCAGCGAGTTGGAGCTTCATCCAGAGATGCACACCCACATCACCCTCTTGGCACACCTGCCAGTGGTTACTACCGCGAGCCGTGATGCCATATGTGTTGGGAATTTCGGTCGTGTTGGGGCTGTTAGGACTAGAATAGTTAGGCCAGGTAAGTGTGGGTACTAACTATGTTGCTTTTCTGTGTATCTAGATCGGCGATCTTCGCATGTCGTTTCTGACATCTCCAGGGTATGACGGCACAGTTAGGGGGTTATGATGTTGATGACGGACGTCTTGTTGTATTTCTGTTTTATCTATGTATTAAAAACCTCGAAACGTGTGTTATGTCATTTTGTATATATATGTGACGCAGAATGTTCAACTTATCATTATGGCTTGCGTAGTAATTGTTTGCATGCGTGTGATGGTTTTGGGATGCAAACAAATTACCATGTGAAGTCGGATGATGAGCGGAACTGACGACCGTTCATCATAACCTAAACCCAGACTGATGACATATCCGGAGCGATTTGGTGATTGCGTGGTTGTGTGTGGTAATTGTTTGCTTTTGTATTTATTGCTTGTATTCTTTATCTAATGCTTGAGTGGTGCATTGGATAAGTAGGGTTGTGTTTCTTTCATTTGTGTAGCGCTGTTAGGGTGCTAGTTTTCTTTTATGGCATGCATAGCATCCGAGGGTTGTTGACGATAGTGGTGAACCATTCGATTGCTAGTTGTGTTTGATTGGCTTGAGTAGTTTACATTTTATTTCAATTTTTGAGTTGTTAGAAATAAAAGTGTTATAACCTTTTCGTTTAAGGTATTGAGCTAACTCGAGAATGGTTGTATTCGACCGCCGATTCACGAGAGAGCGGAATTATAGAATATCGTTACTTAATCATGGGTAACCAGTGGTACATGATTAACTAACTATATCTCTATGAGGAAGTGATATCGAGGAAAGGATTGGTTTGAATTTCACCACTCCAGTGAAAGTTGTTGTGTTGAATGTAGGACGGAATAGACGATGCGATACGAATACGAGACTGAACCCGAACCCGAAAGCGAGATGGAGTGTAAAGGAGCCGTGAGATAAGTTGACCCGGAAAGCGAAAAGATTTGAGGAAACGTCAGCGATAGTGTAGAAACCGGAGCGAAGCGATCAGTGTGAAATGAATGGAGGTTTTTGCAAAGTCGGATTCAGAAATCAAAATTCATGGGAAGTGTTCGGGAAAGAAGAGGCCGTATCGGAAACAGAGTGAAAGTATCATTACAGATGGAGTTGGAGCCATAGAGACGTTAGGTTTGGAATACAGATTCTTGAAGAGTGTCTTGGGGAGACAAACCAGTATCAGGAAGGACGTGGAAGTCGAGGCAAAGTGGAGAAGTCAGAAGTGAGAATCAGAGCAAAGTAAATACTTGTGGAAGATCGAGGTTCAAGGAAGGAAGCAGCAAGGGGTGTAGTGAAGTAACTTGCGGGGTTTGGTGCCGATTCGAAGTCTGTTAGTGAAAGAGAATTAGGGGACCGAATTCCTGTAAGTGGGGAAGAATGTAATACCCTGTATTCAAAAATATGGTCAATGAGCAGAAGAAAAGTCAACAGGGGCAAAATTGTAATTTTGCCAAAGTTTGAGACGTAAGCCGAGACGGGCCAAATGTTCTCTTTTTAAAACATAAAGAACATTTACAAGACTAGAATTGGAAGAAACGGAGCAGAAACGGATTTTTCGGCTTACCGGTATGAAAACTGACTAAACTTAGAAAACTTTGGAAATTCATAACCGGAGCTAGGAAACTCCAAATGAGGTGATTCAAGTTGCTAAATTTATCAAAAACAGGGAGAATCAGTTTATGGAAGTCTTGGGATTTATGAGGATCATTCAGTATTTTCTAAAACAATAATTGAGAAACCGAGCAAACCGAGCAGAGATGATTAAGAGGATTTAAGGATGCATTAAAGGGTTAGTGGCTGGATTTGTTGGCATAAACACACCTCAGAGTACAGGTGTCTCACCTCCATAGGCGCCACCTTCTTCTCTTGCGTGCATTTGCATGAGAAAGGTTCATGCACCAAAAAGAATATTGTTTCAAATCACTCTTATTCTCTCAAGAAGAACCTCTCACTACTCTCTCTCACCACGAGCTCTCTCCTCTGTCTGGGTTCATCAGATTCATCCTTCTTCTCCAGAAAAACCCAGCAGCCTAGAAAATTCAAAGGAGAACCAAGAACATCTTCAAGAAGTTCTTAAAACCTTCAACCACAAGAAAAGCCATAACTTCTTCATCTTAAACTCAAATCACCCTTTGCAAAGCCCAGCGGCTTCCTCTCACTCTTCTCTACAATCTTCCGCCAGCCATCATCACTGCCGTCGTCGGAGCTCGCCGAAATCTGTCCGGAGAGCTGCTGCGGCTACGGTTTTGTTGGATCTCTCTCTTTCTTTATCATATATTAATATTTTGAAGCTACAGATGCATAGATCTCTTCATGCTGAGCAGTTTGGTAGGTGGATGAGCTTCTGAGTCGCCAGAAAACACCTCCTTCACCGCAGTCAACCTTCCTCCGCCGCCGGTCAACGCCGGAGAAGCTCCACCGCCATCATCTTCAAGCCGGTTCTTCAATGGTTTGTGTGGTCTGGTTTGATTCGATAATTGGCTTGGTTTAGGCTTGGTTAAGTCTTGGTCAACGGTCAGTGGTCAACGGTTAACTGGAGGTCAAAGTCAACGCCGGTCAACGCCGGTGTTCGGGAAGCTTTGGAGTTCGTGTTCGGGTGTTCTGAAGGTTTGGATTTAGTTCGGGGTCTCAGGAAGCTGTATCCGCATCCGTGCCATTCATTCCGACCTAAAACACTGTGAGTCGGCTCAAACACCGCAGTTAGATGCATGTAGATCGAGAAATGGGAAACCGTAGAATTAGGATTTTCATAACCGGATGTGATTGACTGTGTTTGAGAACTGAATGGTTGGATTAATGATAAACCGGTTAGGTTTTAAGATGCACAATAGGATCATAAGAATTAAATGAATTAAACCTGTTGTGTGCCGCTAGGTTGTTAGAACCGTTGATTGTTGCATGCATATAGTTGTGGCATGATAGGGCTGTATATGCATATATATGTATGTAAAGAACGATATCGAATGAATCTAAGTATGGGAATTAAGACGGTGTTAAAATACGGAATTAAACCTAACGAACGTATAACATATGGAATGAGATCGAGATTAGGTTTAATAGAGGTTGAAGAGAAAGAAATGAACTAAGTTAATGAAAGATGAGACGTCGGGTAGTTTGGTAAGCTACTAGCTCTAAACCGATAGATCGGGGATTTGATAAAAGATACATAGGAAAGGTTAAGAAAAGGGAATTATTGTGATTGGTGAGCCGTCTACGGGTTAGCAATCTGCTAATCCAAGGTAGCGGACGTGGTTTGGTTAAAATACGTTAGAAACCCTAATAAGCCTGATTGTGTGGTTGTGTGATTGCGTGGTTAGTGCTATTGAGCTTTTGTGCAGGCATGTTAGATTGTCTCGGTGTTGGGCCGAGCAATCCGTGTGGATACTTAACTTGGTCACGGGACCGGTTAAGTCGAGGTTGCTGACTTGGTGCGGTGCTGAGCAGGGCGATGGTGTGGGTGTGTGTGAGTAGACTTGCGGGATATGGTGTTAGTTATTGATTGTGTGATGATTGTTAGAGTCCAAGTGATTCTGCGTGTTTACATTTCTGCACTAGGACTCTAGGGTGCGTTAGATCCCGCAAGTCTAAGTTTTGAATACGTTCCGGTACTTCCGACCCGATTGGATCCTCGGGTAGTTGCCTAATCGGATCGTGGGCCTTTGGGTGGTCATTACGGTTATGGCGTTAACCTACTGAGTGACGCCGGTAGGTGTGTGGTCCGGAGAATACGGGGTCACGTCCTAGGGCCGGACTGCATGGAAACTTTGGTTGCCGGGGGTAACTTGAGTCATCGTGTATCGATGGACGGAGAACGGTGTCCTAGCCGTTGGAATTCGTGTTTACGTCTAGGAGTCGTGGGTTAGTTACCATGTCGGTAAAGGTGGAAACCCGTGGAAGTTACCGAGATCATAGGGGCCCAGTATTGTGTTGGTGGTTGGTAGTGCGCGATAGATAGATTGAGTCTCAATCGAGAGCATGTGCCGCAGTGCTCCCGATTTCCTCTAATCGCTCTCCCTTTCTTTTGGAAATTGATTGTGTGATATGGGATTGACACGACGTGGTAGTGTGTGATCGGCTGTTTAATGTGTTGTTTGTTATTTTGGGGTTTTCGGGCGGGAATCTATAGATGATAGATAGATTAGAAGCCGTAGTGGGGAGCCGACTCGCTGGGTGATCTTAGATCGCTCATTAGACTCTTTTTGTGTTTTTCAGGTTTAGCAGCGACGGACGTGGGAGGTCCTCGGTGTAGTTTCAGGATTGCTTGTGGCAGTATTTTGATTCGGTGTTTTGATTGTTTTTCTCGGTTCGGCTTTGGCACCAATTTTGTAATGAGGTTTGTGTGTTGTTCTTGATGATTGGCAAAATGATTTGTAAAGACGGTTAAACATTATGTAACGTTTGATTTACTCAGAAATGAATTTGCTTCCCTGGTATATTGGTTTAGTCCGAACCGACACAACTCATGGAAGCAGTACAAGTTGCAAAGCTTCGTACTGTGGAAATGAGGATAGCGGAGTCAAGGATGGGTCAGTTTGAGCCTTTGTCTCAAACCAATTTATCTCCGGCTTCGTCCTATGACAAACTTTTCCTATTCGACTTGCTCGGGTTCGACTTGGTCATGTTCTTATTTGATTGTTGACCGGTCAGCTCGACGTTCAGCGGAGAATGGGAAAGGGGCGTTACACTCCCGATAAAATATGCTCGACTTTTCTGCATTAATCGACATAACGTCAACACGACAGTTCAACCTCCCGGACGTACAAATCGTCCTAGCAGGCTCGACAAACTAACATGAAACCAAATCCTACTCAAAAATCTGTGCAGCCTTACTTAGAAAATCCAAGCATATCTACTCGGAAAATCTGAGCAGTCATAAAATCCGAGCAGATTTGCTCAGAAAATCCGAGTATGTTTGCGCATGAAATCCAAGCAGACTTACTCGGAAAATTCTGAAGCCCAACGCGATTTCTCTCTCGGACTCATCACATCCGTAAACACGACCGGTTCACAATTCAATGCACCTTCTCCACTGGTTTGCATGTTCGAATACGGAAGCGTCGACGAAATTCCAACAATGGATTTACAAACGTCCAGCAATAAGACTTAGAACTACGGATGGCTTGATCCCATTCTTAAGGGTACGTAGGCAGCCTTTTATAAGGTTCAGCTGCAAATAAAAAATCTTCGCTTGAAGTAACGAGGCATCAAGGTCATACACCGAAACAACCAATGGTTTCGAAGACATACGAGATTGCTCAGAAGACTTTGCACAAAAAAAAGTACAGCCGAAAGATCCAAAAGTGTCACAATGTACATACCAATGGATGTGAATCGACTTACTCGAAAAGTCGGAACAAATCCAACCCGAAAATGCCGTTCTAAAAAATCCATCTAACTCGGCGTACAAGACGAAGGCCAAATGCGACAAACGGTTCGGACAACCCTTCGTCGCAAACGGAAGAGCAACAAAACTAAAGGGTCGAACCAAGTCTTTCGGACAATTGCTTTTGCCTCGAATAAAAAATAACCTCGCCATCATCGCACTCGAGTCTGACGAGCTGGGGGGCTAACTGTTGGGGTCAAAAACTCCCTCGACAAAAACAATAGCCGAAAACAAGATCTGACAATCAGACACGGACAAATGTCAGCTACGGACAAACAATGTTCCATACGAACAACCAAGTTATACGAAGTGCCGACAACTTCATTTAAACGACTTATTGGAAAATGGTTTCGACGACGACATTTCATACGAAGCAGGCGACATTTCATACGAAGCAGACAATATTTCATACGAAGTAGACGACATTTCATACGAAGCAGACGACATTTCATATACAGCTGACTAATCAGACAAGCGCACCTTTCGATAGGAACTACGGATCTACGAAACATCCGAACGGGCAGAAGATCGAGCTGTATCAGCTCGGAAATCTGAGCTGAACGAGCTCGGACAATCCGAGCTGAACCAGCTCGGATCCAAATCCTTCCCTTCTCATTTTGCAACCATGATTTTCGCCTTCGGAGATCCCGAGCTGAATGCATCTCTCGTAAACTTCCGAGCTGGACTCTGCTTCTCTGAACTTCCCAAACGGATAATCAAACGTTCACCGATATGCAAAAACTTATCGCGATCCACATTCGGAAATATCGGCTCGAACCTTCTTGGACGATAAACTAAGTTAACGGACCAAGTTAGAAGAAATACGAATTTAGGCCCAAATGTACAACTTTCGTATGACCAAAACTTTGGGCCGAATAATGAAGTTCGCATACAAACGGACTCGGAGCGTCCGTTCTCGGCCCATTCGGCAAACAGATCAAGCCGCGAAAGGATAAACTCGGAGAAGTAAGGATCAAGGAATCTCCAAGCTAAAGAGGAAAATCCGAGATGAAAATGTAAATCTTAACGAAAAAAGGAAGGAGATAACAACATGAAGATTTCCGCAAATCTTGCGGAAAATATCCTCGGAGCCGACTTGCCGCGACTATATAAGAAGATGGTGGTCATACGATTTAGAGAGAGCAAAAAAAACATAGCATCTATATTTAGAACTACAAATGGCTTGGTCCCTTTCTAAGGGTACGTAGGCAGCCTTTCACAAGGTTCAGCTGTAACATCTTTAACTTTTATTCCTTGTAATTCGTTTCCGATCCTTTCCATCAATAAAAATATCTTTCGGATCTCTCTTGTCGTGTTGTTTACATAGAAATTTCCGTTCCCTAAAAAGTTAGCTTTACAAGTTTTGACAGTGCGAGTTTCGACTCTCACACATATGACTCTCATGAATGCCATATCCTACATCCACACAACATGCTAATGTCATTGCTAATGTTCTCACATAAGTCAATCTTGCTCAATATATGCAATATCAGTTTTATTCTCCACATTATCATCAGCTTATGGCATCTACAGTCACTACCAATGTGAATAACATTACTCTCATATACTGCAGTCAAAAATTCCAGTCTCACATCTCAGTTTAAAACACAAGTTTTAGCTCAAGAGAATACGACTGATTTCCTACACGTTTATGCTCCTGAAACTATTATATAACAAGGGGTTATGTCTACCACTTCTACTTCTAGTATTTTACCTTTACCTAATACTTGCCTTAAATGTACCAATAACATTCTCACCTTTCATACTTTCTCTCTCTCTATCTACTATTCAATATTTTCTTCCAAAATATGCTTGAATAATTTACAGTAGAGCTTCCAGCCATGTTTGTTATGATATTTGTATGTGATCTAGCACTTGTGTATAGTGTAACAATTTTCCTTCCAAATGGTACCTAAGGTTCCCATAACACACACATGCATGATTCATGTCAAATCATCATTAACACTGCATCATGTTTTAAATTTTCCTGATTTTCATTTCAATTTAATTAGTGTTAGTTGCTTGTTGAGAACATATTCATGTGCAGCTCATTTCTTTCATATTGTTTGTTTCATTCAAAACTTTCTCAGGGCTTGATGATTGGAAATGGTGATTTCCATCACAATCTATACATCCTAGAGCATGCATCTAATTCATCTTTGTTGGATTGTCGTAAACTCTAGCAGCATCAATGTTTAGGCCATCCATCTCATACCATTTTACGAAGACTTTTTCCTGTTATACCAGATTAGAAATTTATTTCATATGATGATATTCATTGTTTTGTCTATCCTATAGCTATACACTTTGTATCTTGCACCATTTTATTTGATCTATCTAGACATTTGAAGTCCTTTTAGGGTTGATTTTGTAACAGTTTATAAATATTTATTAACCTTGGTTGATGTTGTAATCGAACTACTTGGGTTTATATGGTAAAGAATAAGAGTAATGTTTCAAAATATTTTCCTACTTTTATTAAGTTGGTGAACACACAATATTATAGCAAGATTAAAGCAATTCGTTATGACAAGGCACATGGAATCATTCACTTTTTCTCATGTGCATATACTTCTTAGCAAAACTTAGTAGTTGAGAGGAAACATCAACATCTTTTGAACGTGGCTCACTCATTATTGCTTCAATGTAATATCCATTTGACTTATTTGAGTGGTTTCATTTTAACTAATGTTTTCTTGATAAACAAATTACCATCTCCTTTTCTTGCATATAAAACACCATTTGAAAAACTGTTCAGTAAGACTCCTGACTACAATTCTTTGAAAACCTTTGCATGTTTATGCTATATTTCAATTCATTCTAAAGATAGAAACAAATTAACAGAACGTGCTAGACCATGTGTTTTCTTAGGATTTCCTTTGATATATAAGGGTTTTAAGATCTTAGATATAAAGTCTCATTCTATACAAATATCAAGACATATTGTTTCCGTGAGACATATTTTCCATTCAAACCAAGTTCATTTGTTTCTAAAGCTGTAGACATATTTCCTTATACAATTTTACATCTTACTGCACCACTGCACTTTGTTTATATGATACGATTAGAGTTTTAATCCCTAGATCTACACTGCAAGTGCGCAGACGTGAACTAGTAGTATATAGGGTATCGAATCCACATAGACTCTAGATTCTTACGATAGATTATAGAATGTCAGGTTAAGCTAGGTAGCAATAGAGAAAGCGGTAAATCAAACAGCATAAAAGTAAATAGATCGGTTTGTAAATCAGAAGGTGAAGGCGTTAGGTCAAGGGAGTTCTCAGAAAATCAGGAACATAGGCAATCAATCAATCGGGATCTAATTAAGAACTGTTCTAGAACTGGAATCACAGAAGTATAAGAAGCCAACTTTCGTTGTGAATCCTATCTATGTCTAACAACCTAGCAAACCAACTTTCGTTGCGAATTCTAGAGTTCTAAACAAGCATTAATCACGAGTTCGTTCGTTCACAATTCCTCTAAACCAAATTTCTTTGTGAGTAGATCAAATTGCTCATCTAGGTTCTTTCTAGCTAATTAATCAACTGTCATTGCGGAAATCAACCTAACATTATAAATCTGGGTAGCTACTTCAGATTAAGCATTAAGAACAACCCTAGACGAAGAACTAACAGATATGAAACCCTACAGATTGATCAACCTATAATTCCATGAAATCCCCTGTGAGTTTCCCTAAACTTAACTGGTAAACTACTCAGACATGATCATCGAAACAGAAGACATCATGAATAGAAAACCAAATAGCATATAATAGAATAAAGAACTGGGGTTCGAAATCCTCTCTCTTTCAAGAACAGGATCAGCCCCTAACTCTCTCAAAGTAAAATAATGCGTAGCCTAAACAATGGCTTAAAAACCCTAATATAATGATCTAATCACGGCTGGGTCTTCTTTGTAATTATGAGAAACTTCTGGGCCAAGTTGCAATTTCCACAAGTCTTCATTAAAGCGCCGAGAATTGTCTGATCCGCGTCTGCATCGATCGACACCAAAGGTGCATCGATCGACACAAGTATCAAATATCGACAGTGAACTCATCTCTCGGGCAAATGCTCCAAAATGCTCCAAAATGCGCCATAAAGTCCAAATCCGCTCCAAACGTACCTAGATCTGTAAACACACATAAAAGGACTCCAAAGGACTCTAAAAGACTCGATAAGAAGACATATACGATGGTTAAAAGCCCTAAAATCCATGCTATATCAACTCCCCCACACTTAGCTCTTGCTTGCCCTCAAGCAAGTAAAGAACCAAAGTATAAGAAAAGAGGTTTGAAAACACAGAAACTTATTTCGTCCTAGGAACTTTCGCATTAACATTCACTTAGTAAACCACTGAAAACTTTCCTACAGAACTCAAGACCTCAATATACTTCCCCCACACTTAGCAACTGTCCCAAGTAAACTCCACAATCAAGTTATAACATTTAAGTTCATCACACCAGTCTTTGTATACAATTAGGTGCAGTCTCACAGAGGGATTATCGAATCAAAGAACACATGGACTCAACCTATTCAGTATCTGACCACCAAACTTTCGGTTTCTGGTTTCTTTCTTTTTCCTTTCTCCCTTAGCACTGATTTTTCCCCACTGGGTATCATTTTATTTTTTCTATCAGTGCTCTTCCCTTTTTATTGGGGTTTAACTTTGGATCTTTCCATGGATACACAGGAGGTAATAGGGGTCTCTACCACTCCCGTGACCACTTTGAAGCTACTAGCTTATCCTCGGTTTTTATATCTTTTTTTTTTACTTTCAAGGGAGGGGAAAATCAGAAACCATACTTAAAACAGGATCACAGGCGGTGCCAAGCACATCAAAGGAATCCGACCCAAAGATTACCAAGCCCCTAGGTGAGAAATTAAAGTCAAGATTAGTGTGAGACTAGTGATGGATCCTCTGAATACCTGATTAGATATGGGTGTCCTTGGCAAGCTGATCTGTTTGGGGTTTTCTAATAGTCATAGAGGTCCTGCAAGTCTGTCCAATGGTCATTTAGTTCCTGTTCCAGTGAGAAATTTCCTCGAAAAATCATAGTTTCATACACATTTTTACTGAATAAAACAGATTTTTGACTGACTCTAAGAAAACAAAAGCGTGTGTCAGTAGCTACCTCCCCCACACTTGAAACACACTGTCCCCAGTGGTGTCAAGCCTAGGCTCGGTGAAAACAGATAATCAAATTGAAAAGAGACTGAAAAATCCAGAGTTACGTACCTCTCGTCGCACTGTGTCGATCGATGCTCAGGAATGCATCGATCGACGCAAATCGTATTTGCTCAATTCATTCGTGTTCGCTTTGTGTCGATCGACACACAGGACCGTGTCGATCGATGCTAGGCGATTTTTGACATGTTCTCTCGTCTGAAAACACCAAAACGAAACATCAAAGTAACAAAGACCTAAAAATGAAAAATAAAAAATGAAAACTGACTCTATAGTGGGTTGCCTCCCACTCAGCGCTTGTTTTTAGTCATTAGCATGACTATGGGATAGAGATTAGAATCATGGTGGTTTCAACAGAGACTTTGAGTGTCTCTGTGAATGTCTCCTCATCCAAGGTTGTGTATATGCTGTCGGATCATGAGATCTCCCAAGGAAAGAGTAAACAGAACCGGGGTAGGAGCGAAGCATGGGTGGGATTCTGCGTTTTCCTGCATTCAAAGCAATGCGGTTAGGAGGTTTAAGCTTAGATGATTTGTGCCTTACCTTTGGTGGAAATGAGATGTCTAGAGCTTTCTGCTTATGAGCAGTTGCAGGCACTGAAGATGTTAGAGCAGGTTCAAGAGGAAAGTCCATCTTCTTCTCTCCAATCAGACTCTCTGGTTCCACTACAACACTGAAGCTCTGTCCATCAATGGTGGATTTCTGCAGCTTATCCATCTTGAACCGCAATGTCTCATCTCCCAGGTGGAGATCAATTAGACCATGTCGCATATTAATCACAGCTTCTGCAGTAGCTAAGAAAGATCTACCAAGTAGTAGAGGATCATCAGGTTCAATCTCATACTTCAGCACTACAAAGTCTGTTGGAATCAAGTAGTTTCCAAATCTGACAAGAATATCCTCAAGAACTCCTTTCGGATATCGTTTGAACGATCAGCTAGGATAAGAGAGATCCTAGTAGGCTGGAATTCCATCTTTCCCAATCTCTCAGCTACAGAGTATGGCATGAGATTCACACAAGATCCTAAGTCACACAGAGAATGCTTGAATCTGTCCTTAGAGATGGAACAGTCGAGCACAAAGGCTCCTGGGTCTGGTATCTTCTCTGTAATGTGAATCAGCTTCTTTTCCATCACTTTCATGCAGTTAGCCACTTCCAGCTCTTGTTTAGACAGCTTAGGAACCTTTGGGATATGGCACATAGGGCTTATAGACTCGTTCTAGGACTGTTGTAGGTTTCTGGTCCCGTCTGGGATCTGTGTCGATTGATGCACGTTGTGTGTCGATCGACACAAGGCGATTTCGAGCAATTTCAGCAGACGTATCGGGACTGCATGGATCGATGCACGAGTTGTGTCGATCGATGCACGAGTTGTGTCGATCGATGCTTGTCTCAGACAGACAGAATTCTTCCAAAAAATCCGAGATTATGCTCTCTTCTTCTCCTAGCAAGTCAATCTCATCTCCTGTGATCACAGCATTGAAGTATTGCCTCTGTTCAGCTTTCCCAGCTTCATTTTGCCTTTGTATTGCTCCAGCTGTTTGTTGAATTTGGACATCTAGCTTCTTCACATGTGTGCTCAAAGATTCAAACTTCCCATTCAGATTTTCATACAATGCATCTATCTTTGAGTTGAAGGACACAGTGATCTGTTGTTGTCCCTCAAGAAAATGCTCCATCATGGTTTCCAATCTGCTCTTATATGTAGGTGCAGGCGGTGCTTTGTAAGAAGAAACACCATAGTTTCTCGAGAAGGAGTTACTCTGTTGCTGGAAGGGTTCCTGGAAAGCAGATTTCTGACTGTAGAAGACTATGCCGAGAGTCAACTTTGTTCTTCAGCCCAGCTATCTCCGAGCTGTCAATCCCTGAGCTGAAAAAACCATTACGATACATCATCCTTACGAAAGGCGTCGATTGATGCAGGTATATCGTCGATCAATGCGAGTCGCGAAGATCTGACGATCGACACACAGGACCGTGTTGATCGATGCAAGCCGATTCTGTCAAACTTGGCCTGCAAAACAGAGAAAAACAGAAAAATAAATCAGTAAAATAAAAACGAAAAACCTAGTCTAAACCCTAAGTTCAAATCTATCGAAAACTCAAAAGAGTCCCCGGCAACGGCGCCAAAAACTTGATACGATCAGAGTTTTAATCCCTAGATCTACACTGCAAGTGCACAGACGTGAACTAGTAGTATATAGGGTATCGAATCCACAGAGACTCTTGATTCTTACGATAGATTATAGAATGTCAGGTTAAGCTAGGTAGCAATAGAGAAAGCGGTAAATCAAACAGCAGAAAAGTAAATAGATCGGTTTGTAAATCAAAAGGCGAAGGCATTAGGTCAAGTGAGTTCTCAGGAAATCAGGAACATAGGAAATCAATCAATCGGGATCTAATTAAGAACTGTTCTAGAACTGGAATCACGGAAGTATAAGAAGCCAACTTTCGTTGCGAATCCTATCTATGTCTAACGACCTAGCAAACCAACTTTCGTTGCGAATTCTAGAGTTCTAAACAAGCATTAATCACAAGTTCGTTCGTTCACAATTCCTCTAAACCAAATTTCTTTGCGAGTAGATCAAATTGCTCATCTAGGTTCTTTCTAGCTAATTAACCAACTGTCGTTGCGGAAATCAACCTAACATCATAAATCTGGGTAGCTACTTCAGATTAAGCATTAAGAACAACCCTAGACGAAGAACTAACAGATATGAATCCCTACAGATTGATCAACCTATAATTCCATGAAATCCCCTATGAGAATCCCTAAACCTAACTGGTAAACTACTCATACATGATCATCGAAACAGAAGACATCATGAATAGAAAACCAAATAGCATATAATAGAATAAAGAACTGGGGTTCGAAATCCTCTCTCTTTCAAGAACAAGATCAGCCCCTAACTCTCTCAAAGTAAAATAATGCGTAGCCTAAACAATGGCTTAAAAACCCTAATATAATGATCTAATCACGGCTGAGTCTTCTTTGTAATTATGAGAAACTTTTGGGCCAAGTTGCAATTTCCACAAGTCTTCATTAAAGCGCCGAGAATTGTCTGATCCGCGTCTGCATCTATCGACACCAAAGGTGCATCGATCGACACAAGTATCAAATATCGACAGTGAACTAATCTCTCGGGCAAATGCTCCAAAATGCTCTAGAATGCGCCAAAATGTCCAAATCCGCTCCAAACATACCTAGACCTGTAAACACACATAAAAGAACTCCAAAAAACTCTAAAAACTCGATAAGAAGACATATACCATGGTTAAAAGCCCTAAAATCCATGGTATATCATTATACTATGGAATTATCTCATCCAACTTTGTACATCTCTTGATCATTGCATTCCATCATCACATTCTGCATCACCTCATGACATTAGACACCTTAGTACCCCACATATACCACAAACGGATGTTACACAAGATATATGTCATTTTTATTCCTATTGGAAGACCAAATAGAACATCTAAGGCTTCAGATTACTTACTTTAGTTTCATTGCTCCACTGTTCCCTTTCCTTATTTTATTTCTTCTACCACTACCAAAACCATTATAATTCCATATCCTATTCTTTTATTGTTTCATATGACCTTTTTAATCCTATTTTCAAAATCTATACATGCTTCCATTGAAATTGAACCCAAAACCTTTAAGGAAGCCAATGCATCAATGGAAAAAAAGCAGTAGATGTGGAATTTGAGGATCTTGAACTAAATAAGATTGGGATGTTGAATATTTTCCATTGGAAAAGAATGTTTTAGGATGTAATGACTGTTTACCATCAAATACAAGTCTGATGGAATGGTTTAACGTTATAAGACTTGCTTGGTTTCTAAAGGATTCATACAACAAGAGGGAGTAGATTACTTTGATTCATTTTCACCGGTTCAAAATTGATGAGCATAAAGTTTTGTTTGGGCTTAGTTTATGCAAAAGGATTCCATCTTCAAATGGATGTTTCTAATGCTATTTTTCTTGGGGATTTTGATGAGAAAATCTTCATAAGTTTACCTCAATGCTACACTCCTACAAATGACATGGTTTTACCTCCAAATTCAGTATGTCAATTGAGAAAGTCGCTATATGGCTTAAAGAAAGTCAATTGCCAGTGGTACAAAAGATTCTCTTCT
The DNA here is from genome assembly GCA_030180135.1 of Orychophragmus violaceus. Classification (NCBI taxonomy): domain Eukaryota; kingdom Viridiplantae; phylum Streptophyta; class Magnoliopsida; order Brassicales; family Brassicaceae; genus Orychophragmus; species Orychophragmus violaceus. The sequence goes on along the minus strand of CM058231.1, from coordinate 7,873,499 downwards.
TTTCTATTCAGAGATAACTTTGTACAATCTCTAGCACATAATACTCTTTTTGTACAAGCGACCTCACAATCATTCATTGCAATCTTGGTACACGTTGATGATATTTTGATTGCAATCAACAATATGAAAGCTATTACGAATCTTCAGACATTTCTTCATTCTGAGTTTTAGAATCTTGGAAATACTCGGTTCTTCCTTGGTTTGGAGATTGCTTCATCATTCACAAGGTATTTCAATGTCCCAAAGGAAGTATGGTTTAAACCTCTTAGAAGATTCAAGTTTATTGGGTTGTAAGCCAAGTTCTATTCCTATGGATCCTAATCTTCATTTGACTAAGGATCCGATTGATAGACCTCTGCCTCAACCAAAACAGTATCATGCGTTGATTGGAAGATTGCTTTATCTCTGCATCACAAGACCTGATATCGTGTTTGGAGTTCATCAGCTAAGACAATTCTTTCCTACTCCCACGGATAATCATATTCATGTAGCTCGTATAGTTCTCTGGTACATCAAACGTAATCCTGGTCAATGTTTGATGTACTCTTCTACTTCTGAGCTTTGTATAAATGGCTTTACGGATGTTGATTGGGCTACTGATAGGTTCTAAGTTTTCCCTATACTAAAACAGCAAGTGAACAGCAATGTCAAAGTAGTATATAGGGTTATCGAATCCACAGGGACACTTGGTCTCAAGAGAATCAAACTGTAGGGAATGAATACTAGAAATAAGCAATGTGATTGTATTGAAGGCAGTGCAAGAAAGTAAATCAGTAGCAGAGATTAACGGTTGTGGAAGCAAGTAATTAAAAGCGTCAAGCCTAGGGTATTCTCAGGAAATCAGACAAGCAGACAGTTCATTCAGCAAGGATCTAATTAAGCACAGTTCTAGAACTCAAAACACAGATATAGAATTAACCAAATTCCTTTGCGATAATTCTCTAAGTCTAAGTGCAGCAAACCAAACTTTCGTTTGCGAGAACTAACAGATTAAACTAGCAATAAGTCCAAGTTTGATATGTTCACAATTATCCTAAACCAAACTTCTGTTTGCGCAAAGTTTAATTGCCCAATTTAATTAGTTCAGATTCCTAAACCCCACTTCCGTGACGTATTTAGCAACCTAAGATCTAGATTCTAATTGATCAGGTTAGAACTAGCTTTAAGCACAATTAAATTGAAGAACAGATATAGTTATGAATCTTTAACTGAATTTGAACAAGTCTAACAAGTCATGAAGTCCTATGTGAGAAACCCTAAACCTAACTAGGAATCTACTCAGACATAGATAATGAAAACATAATCATAGAATGAATAAATTGCATAAAAGAATAAGAGTAAAAGTGGTTCAAAATCTTCTCCAAATACAGATGATGTAACAGGTTCAGATCAGCCCCAAAAGCTCTAAAATCCTCTGCTCTTAATTAAGAATTGCGTAATGTAAAAAGTATAAAGCGTAGTGAAAAGCGTATCTAATAAAAACTCTAAAAACTCTATTATATAGGCATAATCTCGGCCAGGGGCTTTTTTGTAAATATCAGGAACTTCTGGATCAAAGTGCAATAACTTGATTCTTCTAAACCGCCGAGTTTTTGGCCCATCTCACTGGTGCATCGATCGTTGCTAGAGTGCAACGATCGACACCTTTCTCTGTTTCGGACAGTGAACTCTATCTCTCGGCCAAACACTCCAAAAATCTCCAAAATGCTCCATTATCTCCAATTCAGCTCCAAACCTGATTATACCTGTAAAAGACTCTAAAAGAACACAAAAGACACTAAAAACACACTTATATCATGGTCTAAAACTAGTAAAAACCATGATATATCAACTCCCCCACACTTAGCCTTTGCTTGCCCTCAAGCAAAACAGAGAACTAAAACATGGTGAAGAGGTTTGAAAACTCTTCAGAAACTCATTTCATCCTAGAAGCTACAATACTCAGATTCCCCTTAGTAAACCACTGAAAGAATCAATCACAGGATATCAAGACCAACATGTACTTCCCCCACACTTAGCAACTGTCCTAGGTAAACTCCACAATCACATTCAAGCATTCAAATTCTCCCTACTGACTTCTGCAAGTATTTAAGTGCGGTCTCACCTAAGGAGTATCGATCTAAAGGCACATGGATTCTTACCTTATCAGCTCTAGACCACCATACTATCTTTCTCTAGTCCCTTTCTTCTCTTTCCCTTCTTTAACAACTGATTTTTCCCCATTGGGTATCATTTTATTTTTTTTATCAGTGTTCTTCCCGTTATGGGGTGTACTTTGGACACATTCCATGGATCACATGAGAGAAAATAGTGTTTGCTACCATTCCCATGACCACTTCGGAGTTACTAACTCATCCTCAGTTTATTATTATTTTTTTTTCTTTATAGAAGGGGAGAAGGGGACTAAATAGGACAGGTTTACAGGCTGTGTCAGAACTAACAGGGAATCCGACATAAAGCATACCAAGCCCTTAGGTGAGAAAATCTAAGTCAGTATTAGGGGTGAAGTCAGTAAAAGGATCCTCTGATACCTGAAGTGATGTGGGTGTTCCCAGTAGGTTGATCCGTGATGGGGTTTTCTAATAGTCATAGATAGATCCTGCAACTTCATCCCAATGGTTATTTAAGTTCCTGCAAGTCTTGTAAATCTTCTCAGAAAATCATAGTTTCTTACTTAAACAGTTTTGACTCAATAAAACAAAAATTTTGAAAACGGACTGACTCTTAAGAAAACAGAAAGATATAAGTCAGTAGCACCTCCCCCACACTTAAGACACACTGTCCCCAGTAGTGTCAAGCGAAGGATTGGTAAAAAGAAAAGAAAATTTGAAAAGGTTCTGTTGAGTTCTGTCGGGTTACCTCTGTCGCTCATGCATCGACCGATGCACTAAGTGCATCGACCGTTACTTGGCGATTTTCGTGTATAGTCGATCGTTGCTCAGGACCGCAACGATCGCTGCAATGCGATTCCTTTCGTGTTGTGACGATCGATGCAGAAGTGCATCGATCGCTGCGCTGCGATTTAACCGAGACCTGCAATCATAAACTCACCAGAAACAAAAACAAACGTAAAATCCTAACAAAAACACCAAAAATGAAAAAGAAAAACACCAGTACCTAATGGTGGGTTGCCTCCCACCCAGCGCTTGTTTAAGGTCAATAGCTTGACCGGACGGATGAGAATTTTCAAGTACCAGGAGGTCCTGACAGAGACTTTTTCTGTCTCTGTTCAAGTCTCCTCATCCAAGGTGGTGAGTAAGCTGTTGCAGAATGCTCATGTCCAAGAAAAGATGGAGTGAAATGTGCTCCAGGATCTATAACCATGGTATGATCAGGCTGCTCAAGATCTGCGTCCCTTATGGTGAATGTATGCCCATCTATCAGTGGCCTTCGCAGCTTATCCATCTCATAGTGCAGTGGTTCATCTCCCAGGTGGAGGTCTATTAGACTCTGTCTAACATCAATCACAGCTCCTGCTGTAGCCAAGAATGGTCTCCCAATCAATAAAGCTTCATCCGGGTCACAGTCATATTTCAGCACAAGGAAGTCTGTTGGAACCAAGTAGTTTCCAACTCTCACCGGAATGTCCATAAGGAGTCCTTCAGGAACTCGTATGGACTGATCAGCTAGGATAAGAGAAGTCCTAGTAGGAGTAAAATCCAACATTCCCAGCTTCTCCGCCACAGAGTAAGGCATTATGCTTCCAGCAGCTCCTAAATCACATAGAGAGCGCCTAAAACTATCCTCAAAGATAGAACAATCTAGTACAAAAACTCCAGGATCAGGCAGTTTCTTCGGGACCTTAGTTAGCAGAACATCACTGATATGCTGAGGAACTATTATCACCCATTCTCTCAGCTCCTCATCTAAAGGCAACATCTTGTTCAAATATCTTTGAACACATGGATGATAAGGTGGATCATCAGAAGGTGGAATTTCTTCCAAGTCTTCACCACTCTCTTCTAGCTTTTTCAGCTCTTCAATCTCTTGTTTAATCACTTCAGACACCTTGGGATACTGCCTAATGGCTTGTGCATAAACATCCTCTTGAGTGATCTCAGATACATCAGGGAATAGGCGGGCTAGTTCTGCATCAATCTCACTTTCATCCCACGGATCTTCTGCTCGTTCACGACCTGCATCGATCGATGCCAGTTGTGTGTCGATCGTTGCATTACTGCAGTTTCTACCCGAGAGTTTTTCACAGAAATCCGAAAATTCCGCCTCAGTCACCAACTCAGCTGTACTTAGCTCGAATTTCTCACCTAGATAAGATCCATCATTAATGAGTACAGACCAGGCCTTAATATGAGTCTCTGCAACTCCTTTTCCCTTCAGTGAGCTGGACATCTGGTTCACCTGAGTGTCCAACTGCTTCATGTGAGTGCTCAGTGACTCAAATTTCCCATTGAGGTCTTGATAGACAGCGTCCAGCTTCTTATTGTTGTCCACAGAAAGCTTGGTTTGATTCTCTATCAGTTGTTCCATCATAGCCTCCATTTTGCTCTCATGGGCTGTAGGTGCAGGAGGAGTCTGATAGGATGTAGATCCATAGGTTCTCTGAGTACCTTGTCCATAGGTCTTCTGAAAACCACCAGTCTGTCCTCCATTGGAGAATCTGTTCCCCTGTTGATTACCAAATCTATTACCTTGGAAACCAGAACCTCCTATGAAATTCACTTCTTCTTCCTGCGTGTCCTCCTCAGTCTGAATTACCTATACATCTTGGGCAAAGTGGACAGCTTTCTTACTTGTTAGGAGATTGTAGACTGTGTCCAATCTGGATCGTATATTAGCTATATCAGAATTCTCTACAATTCCACCAGGTCTCTTCCTTCTTTCATCCATTGTTTTGCAACTGTTGCTGCCAATCAGGTTCTCTATCAACTGCTTAGCTTGCGTAGGAGTCCTGGTGTTGAAATTGGCATTACTGGAATTATCCAGCGCAGTCTGATAAGGGAGATCTATGCCTCTGAAGAAGATACCAATCAGCTGTACTTCTGTGAATCCATGGTGTGGACAATCACGCTGATACTGCTTAAATCTCATCCAGGCAGTCTTCAAGGGCTCCACAGCTCCTTGGGAAAAGGTGAGTATGTCCTGTCTGGACTGATCCGAGCGTGCATCATCATAAAAGTGACGCAGGAACTCACTCTTTAAGGCTGTCCAAGTAGTATACTGACCAGGTGCCAGTTGTCTCAGCCATGCACTAGCGTCTCCAGCAAGACTGTGCGGAAATAGCTTAAGGAACAGATAGTCCGGGCATACTCCTTCATACTTCATGCCAGTGACTATGTCCTCAAACTTGTCAATGTGATCCATAGGCTGCTCTGTTTGAAGACCATGGAAAGCAATCTGTCTCATTAGCTGGTAGTAGATGGTCTTTACCTCAAAATCATTCCTCTCAAAAGTAGGAAGCACTAGAGCTGCTCGGTTTGCATGAAACTCATCAGGTCTGTTGTAATCAGCTAGTGTCCTCTCATGAACCACCATCTCTCTACCTTGGGCTCGTCTTTGACCTTGGTTTTGTTCCTGTTGCAGCTCCTCAGGATCAGGGATGACATTCCCTTCAGCATCAACCCTTTGCCCAGCAGCATTGTAAGGATTGTTCTCCGGATCCCTCAGGGTACCCTCATCATCTGGTATCAAGATCAAACGTTCTCGTACCATTCTCTCTCTTCTTTCTCTTCTGTTAGCTCTTTCTAGACGTCCAAGTTCCTCAAGATCGAGATTAACCAAGCTCAAGTTCGGATTACTTCGAGTTTTCTGCGTTGGCATAAACTGTCTGTAATCGTCCAGCAACGATCGATGCTATCAGTGCAACGATCGATTCAATCTCAAATCGCCTAGTGACGATCGATGCAAGGGGTGCAACGATCGACGCAAGGCGAAATTCGTACCTGCGACGGAAAGAAACAGAGAAAAAGTTAGCGAAATCAAAATAAAACGAAAAAGCAAAAACAAAAAGAAAAATTTCTAGTAAAAACCCTAAGTTCGGTCCTATCGAAGACTCAAAGAGTCACCGGCAACGGCGCCAAAAACTTGATAGGTTCTAAGTTTTCCCTATACTAAAACTGCAAGTGAACAGCAATGTCAAAGTAGTATATAGGGTTATCGAATCCACAGGGACACTTGGTCTCAAGAGAATCAAACTGTAGGGAATGAATACTAGAAATAAGCAATGTGATTGTATTGAAGGCAGTGCAAGAAAGTAAATCAGTAGCAGAGATTAACGGTTGTGGAAGCAAGTAATTAAAAGCGTCAAGCCTAGGGTATTCTCAGGAAATCAGACAAGCAGACAGTTCATTCAGCAAGGATCTAATTAAGCACAGTTCTAGAACTCAAAACACAGATATAGAATTAACCAAATTCCTTTGCGATAATTCTCTAAGTCTAAGTGCAGCAAACCAAACTTTCGTTTGCGAGAACTAACAGATTAAACTAGCAATAAGTCCAAGTTTGATATGTTCACAATTATCCTAAACCAAACTTCTGTTTGCGCAAAGTTTAATTGCCCAATTTAATTAGTTCAGATTCCTAAACCCCACTTCCGTGACGTATTTAGCAACCTAAGATCTAGATTCTAATTGATCAGGTTAGAACTAGCTTTAAGCACAATTAAATTGAAGAACAGATATAGTTATGAATCTTTAACTGAATTTGAACAAGTCTAACAAGTCATGAAGTCCTATGTGAGAAACCCTAAACCTAACTAGGAATCTACTCAGACATAGATAATGAAAACATAATCATAGAATGAATAAATTGCATAAAAGAATAAGAGTAAAAGTGGTTCAAAATCTTCTCCAAATACAGATGATGTAACAGGTTCAGATCAGCCCCAAAAGCTCTAAAATCCTCTGCTCTTAATTAAGAATTGCGTAATGTAAAAAGTATAAAGCGTAGTGAAAAGCGTATCTAATAAAAACTCTAAAAACTCTATTATATAGGCATAATCTCGGCCAGGGGCTTTTTTGTAAATATCAGGAACTTCTGGATCAAAGTGCAATAACTTGATTCTTCTAAACCGCCGAGTTTTTGGCCCATCTCACTGGTGCATCGATCGTTGCTAGAGTGCAACGATCGACACCTTTCTCTGTTTCGGACAGTGAACTCTATCTCTCGGCCAAACACTCCAAAAATCTCCAAAATGCTCCATTATCTCCAATTCAGCTCCAAACCTGATTATACCTGTAAAAGACTCTAAAAGAACACAAAAGACACTAAAAACACACTTATATCATGGTCTAAAACTAGTAAAAACCATGATATATCAGCTACTTGCAAAGATACTCATCATTCTGCGTATATATGGGTACTTCACTTATTTCATGGAAGTACAAGAAACAGTTTTTCGTTAGTAGAAGCAGAACTGGAGCAGTGTATAGGAGTTTAGATTTAGCAACATGTAAGCGCATTTGGTTGCATCAGTTGCTTCATGATCTAATGTTGATGTTATCGCACCGAAAAATCTTTTATGCGACAACAAATCAACCATATATATTTCCACCAATCTCTTGTTTAATGAAAGGACGAAAACGTAGAGATTGACTACCAACTAATTGATATCCTAAGAAAACCACTACACTTGGACCATTCCATTTTTAGTAGATATGTATCTCACTTTTAAGTCTTTATCTCCTCGTGGTGATACGAAGATAAAGACTTGAGGGGGTATATTAGATATGATTATATTGGTTTGTATTGGTTAAAGCCAGTTTAGTATGATCGTGTTTTCCTTAACTTAATCATATAGTATATACTCAATTTGTATAGTTACAATATTAATTAATGTGAACAACCAATTTTTTCCCAACTTCATCTTCTTTGTGTTCTCTTTGAATGTCTCGAGCTTGGATTCTTCTTCAATGTCAAAAATTCAGAGTTAATAGGTTTGTTTGTGTTAAATAATGAGTCTGCATTTATTTAAGAAATATATAAAATTTTAAAAATGCTCATGTACAGGCTTTCACCATGATTATGCATATGTATAGGCTTAATTGAGATTATTGTCTCCCTAATCACAAAATGTTAAATGTTAGCAAAGCTCCTTAGATATATATATATATATATATATATATATATATATATATATATATATATATATATAGAATGGTGTGATCGTCACGTGGTAATGATTATTCGAGTAACTAATATCGATTTCATATTTTAATAAACTCAATGAAAACATGAATCGTTGTAAAATGAGACTTTTTATTGCCTTGTCCAATTCTAAAACTTTTATACTTTTCTGCAAGTTTTGGCTACTAACATTTCTATAAGTTCACAAACATAAAATGAAAATCTGTAGTTTTTTTATGAATAAATAGTCACAAATTTAAATCAAGAATGGTTCGTTTGTTATATCATTCATTCTTGGATGGACTCTAGTCTTCATTGGTTTTCTAATTTATGCGTTGCTGTTAGATATGGGTTTAGCACCCATCTATAAGCCAATTGGAAATCTTATTAAATCAATAAAGTCATCTCAGTCTAAGAAGACAGGCCCGCTAAAGAGTCAAACAACCCAAAAAGGAGTCACTAGTAAAAATATACCGTATAGCCACGTTTTAGTCACGACCAAATCGTGGCTATTTTACAATTAGTCACGAAATAGTCACGATTAAAAACGTGACAAACAATCGTGGCTAAATAGTGTCCAAAACGTGGCAAATAGTTGCGTTTTAGTCACCATAAAAAACGTGTCTACCTATAGCCACGTTTTGTCACGAACTAATCGTGGCAAACCTTTCCACGTAAGAAAACGTGGCTAAATCGTGTCTATATAGTCACGGTTTAGCCACATTTATTTCGTGGCTAGGGTCTGTCAAATCAAATTATTGATAACTTTAGTCAAATCACCTTTATTCAGGAATGCAGACCGTGTATTCAGAGCGAATATATTCGAATAATAAGCCACGATTTTAATCGTGACAAAAATTGTGTCTATATATAACCACGTTTAAAAAGCGTGTCTAAAACGTGGCTAATATTTGTTAGCCACGATAAAAACCGTGACTAAAACGTGGCTATTTTAAATAGCCACTATAAAAACCGTGACTAAAACGTGGCTAATAATTTGTCCTATAAAAATAACCCAGCTCACGCTATATTTTCATAACACAAACAATCACAAACATCTTGAAATCGTTTATATATCAAACATAATCTTTCGTGTTTTTCTTTCTTTAGACAAAATGTCCCACTATTTTCATTCAAGAACGTGGATGGATCGACATTATGATCCTGACACAAATTCTGCTTCTAGAGAGTTTTTGGGAGGGATTCAAGTATTTATTCAGTTTGCTTGTAATCAAGCATCGTACCACGAGCGAAACACTCTATTGTGTCCTTGTTCCCGATGTAAAAACCGAAAACAGCGTGATGCAAGAACTGTTTTTAATCATCTAAAAAGAGTTGGGTTCAAGGAAAATTACTATGTTTGGTCAAGCCATGGCGAACATTATGCTGATGTTGGTGAATCTTCCGGAACAAGTCATTTCAATACCGAAGAATCTACTTGGGAAGAACAAGCTACGTATACTCAATTTCCCCCGGATACATACGAGAATTTGCCATACGCAAATATAGCAGCAGATGAAGAGCCAGCACCAAATTTTATGGAAGCAACATATGAAGAGCCATATCATGACAGTGTTTTTCGAGCTTTTGAAGCCGCGAATCAACCTCTTTACGACGGATGCGTTGAAGGAATTTCTCAACTATATGTGGCTTCGCGTATGATGAAGGCGAAAACCGACTACAATTTGGCTGAGGCGTGTGTGGATGAGATGTCACAGACTATGAAAAATGTTCTGCCGAAGCCAAATAAAGCACCAGCATCTTATTACGAGGCCAAGAAGCTGACAAAATCTCTCGAGCTTCCTGTTATTAAGATTGATGTATGCGAGGACAATTGCATGCTCTTTTGGAAGGAATATCAAGATCTCTTGGTGTGTCGGTTTTGTACGAAGTACCGATACTATCCGAACAATGGGATGGGTAAAAATCGACCAAAACAAAGGATGTTCTATATGCCAATTACGGAGCGGTTGAAGTGTTTATACCAGTTAGAGAAGACTGCTTCACATATGCGATGGCATGCTGAACATTTATCACCAGAAGGAGAAATGCATCACCCTTCAGATGGAGCAGCGTGGAAGCATTTTAATGAGGTATATCCTAATTTTTCCGCTGAAAGTCGAAATATCTATCTATGCCTATCTACAGATGGATTTAATCCCATTGGTATGAATGGTGAGGCACACTCGGTTTGGCATGTGATCGTAACTCCGTACAACTTACCTCCCGGTATGTATATGAAAAGGGAGTTTTTCTTTCTGTCAGTACTAGTTCCTGGGCCAAAACACCCGAAGAAAAGTCTAGACATTTATCTCCAGCTGTTGATCGAGGAATTAAAAACTTTATGGAGTGACGGGGCGGAAGCATATGATATATCGAGGAAACAAAAATTCACGATGCGAGCTGCGTTGATGTGGACAATCAGCGTATGGCATGCTATCTGGTTGGATGACACATGGGCGTTTAGCATGCCCATATTGTCTAGATGAGACGAAGTCGTTCTGGTTATAACATGGGAGGAAACATAGTTGGTTCGATTATCACAGGATGTTTTTGCTCACAACCATCCTTATCGGCGAAATGTTCAAGCGTTTCGACGGGGCAAGACAATACAAGACGTGCCTCCACCTTGGTTAACTGGAGAAGAAATTCTATACGAAAGAATAAACACCATTGGGGGATTATCAAAAACCGTTGATTGTGGAGGAAATGGGCACGAGAAGCCAGCCCGCACTATATTCGGCTATGGGAAAGATCATAATTGGGTGAAGAAGAGTATCTTTTGGGAGTTACCGTATTGGGAAAATCATCTTCTCCGACACAACCTCGACTTCATGCACGTTGAGAAGAACTTTTTTGACAATCTCATCGACACGGTGTTAAATGTTCCAAGAAAGACGAAAGACAATGCTAAATCGAGAATGGATCTCCCAACCTTATGTAGAAGACAATCTTTACACATTAATCAAGATGGAACGCTTCCTGTGCCGATTTTTAGATTGTCTAATGAAGGAAAAAGACAATTCCTTGAATGGCTGAAGGATGATATCAAATTTCCGGAGTGCTTCTAAATTTAGTCGTTGCGTTGACGAAACGAATTTGAAGCTTTCAGGACTGAAAAGTCATGATTGTCACGTCATAATGCAACGACTTCTTCCATTTGCCTTTCGCGAGCTTCTACCCAAAACTGTTCACACAGCAATATCAGGCGATTAGATTCATATAGTTTACCATTTTAAAAATAATATTTACATATTTATAACTACTGACTATTATTATTGTAGATATTGCACTTTTTTCAGGGATATTTCAGCAAAGATGTTACATGAGAAAGATGTTGCTATTCTGAAAGAAAATATCGCAGTGAAGCTTTGTAATTTGGAGAAGATATTTCCGCCATCGTTCTTTGATGTCATGGAACACCTTCCCGTGCACCTCCCGGATGAAGCTGCTTTAGGTGGTCCTGTCCAATATAGGTGGATGTATCCGTTCGAAAGATACATGTACCATCTCAAGAGGAAAGTGAAAAACAAAGCACGCATTGGAGGATCCATTGTTGCACAATGTTTGAACGAGGAATTCTCAAATGCATCTTCTAACTACTTTGGAAATCCAGAAGTTGTTGATGAAGCTGCACTTCCTGGAGAAATTCGATTAACATATTCTTATCCAGAAGTGCCGAACATGTTTTACCATTAAGGTAGAGTTAGTGGAAAGGCCGAGAATAAATGGTTAACAGATGATGACTACACCGTGCTCCAAACGTTTATGTTGCTTAGTTGTGAAGCATTTGAGCAATATGAAAGGTAATATTCTATTTTTAATATAAATATTGAACTTAAATGTTAACTTATTTAATATTGGATGCAGGATCTTTGAAGAGACCATGACGGAAGAAAACCCAAATATTACCACTAATGATCTACAAATAACAAAAGACCAGTATTATGCAGAATGGGTCAAAAAATATGTGAGTTTTATTAATTAATTAAAGTAAAAATATATATTGTTATATATATCATTTATTTACAACTTAATAATTTTGATATTCAATATGCAAATTAATCAAGCTAGCAAATCATTCCGCTTTCATTTGTGGATGTTGGATTTTGTACAAGGTCCTCGACTTAATTATACAACTTGGCCAATATATTTTTCACGGGGATACTGCTTCCACACACATAAACATGGGCAAAATAAGAAAACCCAACATTACGGCGTTTATGTTCGAGGAACCACCGAGACGGATTATTACGGTCTGATTGAAGATATAATGATGATTCAATATGATGGTGCTATTGGGCTTAAGGCCATGATTTTCAAGTGTCGTTGGTTTGACACAACACTATGTCGTGGAATGCGCAAACATCCATCTGGAATCATAGATGTTTCTCCGTGAGTTCAGTACGCAAAATACGATCCTTTTATACTATCCGGTAACTGTGATCAAGTCTGCTTTATTCCTTATCCGCGTGTTCGCCGCACATCTGCAACCGATTGGTGGGCTTGTACGAAAGTTATGCCTCGAGTAGTCCGTGAAACATCTGAAGTTGCTCTAATTGCGTTACAAGACGATACACAAAACCAGTTTGTGGCACCGAGTGAATTGCTTCGAATTGAATCACATGTTGTAGAAGATGATTCTGATTTCGATTTGTTACCTGTGTGTCCTCCCAACGATGAATATGTATCGGAAGACGAATTAGAAGATTCGTGTGATGACTCCGATTCCGATTCCGATTCCGATGATGATTCTACTTAATTTTATGTATTGTGATATATGTATTGTTATATGTATGAAAACTATGCATTTATGAAATATCTTTTTAATATATATATTGTGGAATGTGTATTTTTAAATCTGATTTTTTTTTTCCAATTCTAATATTCATTTTATAAATTAGTTTATTAACTGTTTTTCTAGGAATAATTTATTTTAGATTTTTATATTTTAGAATTATAGATTTATATATAGATTTTTAGATTTATATAAAGATTTTTAGATTTATAAAATGATTTTTTATTTTCGAAATTATGTATTTAAAAATAGATTTTTTAAATTAGTAGATGTTATTAGTAAAAAAAATTTATATAACCCATTAGTAGTTTAATTAAAACCCATTAAATTTGGCCCCAAAACCAAATTATTTTGGCTCCAAAACCAAATAAATTTGGCTCCAAAACCCACCAAATTTGCCTCCAAAACCCAAATAATTCGGCCCATTCGATTTGTAAGTGTAAAACACTTAGGATATTTTTGTTTGTTTTCATTCTCATACGATCTCCCTCTCTCTTCTCTTGTCTCTCTCGTCTCTCTCTCTCGTCTCTCGTATCTCTCTCGTCTCGTCTCTTCCTCTTCATCGCGTTCCTCCGCCTCTGACCACCGTCGTCACCATGGTAACGACAACGAATGCCTCCGACCGCCGTCGTCAACGACCAGACGACTTAAATCTCCCAGGTTTGTATCGTTCTTTAACTTTTCCGATTGCATGTCTGGGATCGATTGGGTTTTTCTTATTTCATTCGCGATTTTAGGGTTTAGTTTTAGGGTTTCTGTTTGTTTCTTCCTCTAGTTGTTTCGGTTGCATGTCTGGTCTTACGATTTGGGTTTCGATTTCCATTCGCGTTTTTAGGGTTTCATGAGTTCTAATTGATAATTTGTTTACTGATTTCGGTTTGTTTCTTTCTTCAATTATTCGATTGCATGTCTTAGGGTTCGATTAATTATGACTGTCAAATTAGGGTTTTGATTTGAATCAGGATTTTAGGGTTTCATGTTTTCGATCTGTTTCACTAGCTAATGGTTTTGATGAGGGATGTTGTGATTGAATGGTTTGGTTCGTTTGTTAGGGCTGTGAGATTAGGGATTTCGATGTTGGGGTTTTTGATTTCGGGGTTAATTAAGGGTATATGATTTCAATAAAATGTTATAACCTTTGTTTTGTGTCTTACCTTGCCAGAAATGCAACAAAGGCGACATGTTTCTTCAGCTCATTCCATGCCTCCACGGTCTCTGTCTGCAGATCATTCGATACCTCCAAGAGCTCTCCAACATTCAGCCGCAGCCTCCTCTGTTTCAATCAACTACACACGGCGCACTGAAGATGCTCTACTGCGTGCTCCAAGAAGAAAAAACCAGCCACGCCTCCATCCAAAAAAAAAAAATCAATGGAGCATTGTGGTAAACTCTGATATCTCTTTTGCTTTGATATCTTTCACTTAATAGGATTGTTTTGATTATGTGCTTTGATTATTTGTTCTGCCTTTGCTTGGTATGTTGGCTTTGCTTATGTGTTTTGATTACATGTTTTGCTTAGTTGAGGATTTCTGTTCTGCTTAGGTTAGTAGTTCTTTATCTCTTTGATCAATTCTGTTGGAGCAATTGGTTGCATCTACACTTGATAGGATTACTAGGATTATCTCTTCTGCTATGGTTAGAATTTCTGTTGTGCATTCACTTAATAGGATTACTAGGATTATCTGTTCTGCCTTTGCTTAGTATCTTTGTTTTGCCTATGTGTTTTGATTATGTGTTTTGATTATCTATTTTGCATAGTTAAGAATTTTCCGATAAGTTGTTAGTATCTCCATTGACTGTCTGATGCATTCTCTTGTGCTTTGCTTTGATTTATGTTTCAGGTTCGGTGTAGACCCATCTGTCCACGCATTTATCAGAACAACGTGGCAGGGGTACTACATGGGACCATGGTCAAGCTGGAAGTTTGTTCCAGACGAGAGACGTGATAAGTGGTGGCACACTTTCATTGTAAGGTTTCTTTCCCTTGATCTAATCATCGTGTAATGTGTACATTTTAAAGCATTCTTTTCTATACATTTACTGATACCTTTACTGGTTTTTTTTTGTAGCAAAATTACTATTGGGAAGATAAGCATCATGAGGAGGTCTACTTCAGGTGGAAGCTTCACACACATACTACAATATGTCAGCGAATCAGCAAGAAGAAGAAGGAGGGAAAGAAACCAAAATATATAAATGCAGAGGATTGGGCCTTCTTGCTAGAGAATTGGGGAACAGAGGGAGCAATAAAAAAGAGCAAGTCAGCTGCTAAATCTTGAACCTCTGCACCAACTGGCAAACAGATGCACAAGCACAGTGCAGGTCCAGTCAACTTCTTGCAGATCGAGCATAGTATAGTAAGTAGATCCATCTTTTTTTCCTTCAACACACTATACTTTATTTATTACTTTACATTAGATAGATACTAATAATTTCTTTCTGTGTAGATGTTCGAGTCTGGTTTGACTGAAAAACCTCCTTACACAGAGCTTGTGAAGAAGACTCACATACGCAAAGATGGGACCTATGTTGATGAACGAGCCAAGGAGCTTGTCGAAGAAGTAGAGCAGGCTGTTGCTGAGTTGCTCCCTGATGATGGATCTCCCAATGGCGTCAGCCAAACTGGATCAACAGCTACTACACAACGCATCTTACTAGACCAGGAGTATATCAAGGTAACAATATTTATATAGTTTTGTTTTGTTTGTTGTTATTACCCTTTAGATGGTCTGTTTTATTAAGCTTAGTTATCTACCAGTGGCTTGACTTGTTTTTATCCATGTTCAGCGTGGTCAGTCAACCAAAGGCCGAATATATGGTATTGGGAGTGTTCAGCTCAGAGATTTGAATCCAGCTGAGCCTGTCGCAACATCCCTGAAGCGCAATCTGGACATGGAGATGCGCATATCCGGGTTGGAGGCGAGTAATGAAGCAATCAAAGAGGATATGATGGATTTGAAGAAAGAGCTCAAGGAAGGGATGGCTGCAACAAATACTTCCCTCAATATGATTCTTCAGCATCTTGGTGTCACTCCTGCAACTAACAAACATGTAACTACTGCTCAAGCTCCTGCATTAAACCAACAGGCTCCTCCTGCTCAAGCTCCTGATGTTGCTGATCAGCCTTCTGCTATTGCTCCAGGTCCTCCTGCTCCTACTCAATCTTCCCTTGCTCCTGCTCAAGCTCTTCTTGCTCTTGGAAAAGCTCAACATGCACCTGCTAAAGCTCCTCCAGCTTCCAAATCAGGTAATCACTCACATGCTAAATTGAGTCAAGCTCAACAGACTGATTTGGATAGGTGGTGTAGTCAACTTCTCTAGACTTCGGTTTGTGTGAACATGGTGGATGTTTGTCTTAGTTGTATGTGTGTATGTTGTGTTGTGTTTTGTATTTGCAATGGTCAAACAATGAATTCCAAACATTTGTATTTTGTTTCGGTGGTTTGTAATATTTGGAAGATTCAATGTGTGTATATTTTTGTGCAAACATTTTATTTCGATTATCAATTTTTTTTTTAAAATGATTTGAAATCAGCCACGTTTAAAACTTGACTAAACGTGACAAATTAACATTAAGCCACGAAATTTTTCGTGACACAAAACGTGTTTAAGTCACGAAAAGAAGTGTGACATAATCGTGGCAAAATATAACCACGATATAAACCGTGACAAACAAAAAGTGACTAATTTTGTCACGAAATATTCGTGACAAAACGTGGCTAATCTTGTCACGAATATTTCGTGACAAAAACGTGGCTTTTTGTCACGATTTAGACACGATAATATATAGTCACGATCGTATAGCCACGTTTTTTTTTCGTGACTAAACGTGGCTAAAACAGCATATAGCCACGAAAAAATAGCCATAGCCACGAAAAAAAACGTGGCTATACGATATATTTTTACTAGTGAGTTAGCATCCAAACGCTATAAATAGGACTCCTCACTCTTCATTTCCAAAATATTGTAACTTGCGAGAGGCCGAGCTACTTCTATAAAGCTCCGACCTCAAGCCCTGTTTAGTGAGCACGTCATTCGACGGATTCACACCTCGTACCTTCCTGTTCATAACTCGGCTTAGGCCTTATATTCAATAAAAAACAGTTTCGACTCCGTTTAAGTTTATCTCGCACCTCGTAGTTCGGGCTTGTAACTTTTCTATACTCACCTCGTAGTTTTGGCTACTAACATTTCTATAAGTTCACAAACATAAAATGAAAATCTGTAGTTTTTTATGAATAAATACTCACAAATTTAAATCAAGAATGGTTCATTTGTTATATCATTCATTCTTGGATGGACTCTAGTCTTCATTGGTTTTCTAATTTATGCATTGCTAAGAGAACTATTGGGTCTAGTATTTCATTAGCCGGCCGTACGTATCAAAGATTAGAGAAAACCCGTACGGACTGCAAATCATAAATTCATAATGCCTTTCTGTTTATAAAATTTAACGACTGACTAAATTTAACAAACAAATTATAATAATTCTGAGGTACGATAAAAGTATCCAGATCTCATTTCCAGCATCTGATACGTTGCATGTGTTGGTTGGATACATTTAAAGTAGGTAAAGTAGTGCGTTTAGGCTGGCTGAAAACAAATAAAGAAGACATATGTTTGGATGAAATCCTATGAGAAATGGTTTAGCGGGGTCAACTTTCTTTTGTTGACACAGATTAGTTAGATTTAGGGATATTAAATTGAGGGTTTGAATCCAGTCCAACCCTGTTAAATATAGTCAAGTCCTATTATAGTTTTAGCTCTATTATAATCCTTTATTTTTTAAAAAAAAATTAGGATTAGTCTAAGGGTTAATTTAGTCATGTTAAGTTTTTTTTCTTCAAAACAAATAAATTATATTAGTTAATATTAAATTTATGTAAAATGAATTTTATATATTAATAGTCTTTCTCATCTATTACTTATTTATTTATTTTTATTATAAGTTTTGCGGAAAATCATGATTTTTTGAATTTTATGGAAAATCAAGATTTTTATAGTTTTATTGGAAAATTGCGATTTTGACGAAAAACATGAGTACGGTTTTGGCGGAAAACATGAATTTACGGTTTTGGAAAGAAAAATTGATTTTGTGGTTTTGGCTAAAAACATAATTTTTCTAGTTTTGGCGAAAAAGCATGGTTTTATATTTTTGGCGAAAAAAAACTACCTTTT